>CM059788.1:40814408-41261908 GCA_030435695.1 Brachymystax lenok tsinlingensis
GCCCCTACAACACCGCCCATCTGATCACATTCCTGGACACCCTACACAACACACTCATTCCACCAGATCAGGTAGATGGCCCAGAGCAGCTCAGGTACGTTGTCATTTGGGACAACGTAAGTTTCCACAGGGCTGCTCTGGTTCGTAACTGGTTCACTGCCCACCCACGCTTTTTAGTTGTTTATCTCCCTCCATATTCTCCATTCCTCAATCCTATTGAGGAATTTTTTTCTGCCTGGAGATGGAAAGTGTATGACCGAAATCCACAAACGCGTATACCTCTTCTCCAAGCTATGGAAGACGCATGTGGAGATATAGCAGCTGATGCTTTTCATGGCTGGAATCGCCATGCTAGGCGATATTTCCCCCGCTGCTTGTCCAGGGAAAACATTGCTTGTGATGTGGATGAGGTGCTGTGGCCAGACCACAACAGAAGAGAGGATGCAGCATAGTTTTTTTTTTTTTTTTTTTTACTGTAACTGTATACATTAAATTCTTCTGTTTTGTATGTAGAGCACTGTATGTGCATCTTTGTGTTGGTTAGGAATGGGATGTACACTGTGTACATTGTTTTTGTGGGAAAAATAAAATATATTTGTTACCGTTTATTTGTGTGTTCTGAGTATAAAAACAATATTCTCAAATATTTTACAACACACTTATGTATGTACTGTCTGTAGTAATGGCAACACTGAACCAAAAAAAAGCCTAAGTCATTATGATGAATGGAGAAGAAGTGTTTTCCATTCATCATAGTGTTTTACATTGAGCACATCAGTGTTCAACTGGTTCTTATAAATGTCTATTCATATGATGGTTTGTGTTTCAGAAAATGTGTGTAAACAATCGAGAAAAACTGTAATGTTTGTGTGTGTTTATGTGTTTTAATGTGTGTGTTTGTGTTTGTGTTTGTGTTTTAATGTGTGTGTATGTGTGTGTGTGTGTTTATGTGTTTGTGTTTTAATGTGTGTGTGTGTGTGTGTGTGTGTTTATGTGTTTTAATGTGTGTGTGTGTGTGTGTGTGTGTGTTTGTGTTTGTGTTTTAATGTGTGTGTGTGTTTATGTGTTTTAATGTGTGTGTTTGTGTGTGTGTGTTTGTGTTTGTGTTTTAATGTGTGTGTATGTGTGTGTGTGTGTTTATGTGTTTGTGTTTTAATGTGTGTGTGTGTGTTTATGTGTTTTAATTTGTGTGTGTGTGTGTGTGTGTGTGTGTGTATGTGTTTGTGTTTTAATGTGTGTGTGTGTGTGTGTGTGTTTGTGTTTGTGTTTTAATGTGTGTGTGTGTGTGTGTTTATGTGTTTGTGTTTTAATGTGTGTGTGTGTGTGTGTTGTTGTGTTTGTATTACACTTTTTTCCAACTGCTTACACACGTTTTCAAAACTGTCTCCTTTTTTCAAAACTCTACACACAATTCCCAAAACTGCACACACAAAATGCTAAATGCCTCTCCTTCAAAATGTAACAATGCATTCAAAATTCCATAAACACATGTCAGAATGAAGCATTTGCATCAAATGGCAAACACTGCTTTCATAATAGTACATTTTTGGATATACCATGTAAACACTGTTGTTTTAAATCTAAAGCTCTTTGGTCTTTCATAGGCTTATATCTACATTTCAATACAATGTTCTACAGTGAAAGTAATCTGCTGAGAGGGGTAACAAGTACACTGTAAACACCAATGCAATGTAGAAACAGAAAATATGTATTAAAGTCAAAGTCACCATTATTAGTCAGTTGTACAACCGAATGCCTTCAACCGAAATGTGTCTTCCGCATTTAACCCAACCCCTCTGAATCAGAGAGGTGTATTAGGTGTATTAGGCCAAACATTACTGTTGTATACAGTAGCATACAACAAAACCATAAACATATGTAAACCAAAAGTATATTCTTTAGAATACAGTAAAGAACAAAATTGTGTGTGTGGGGTCCCGGGGTGTCAGTCCAGGAATTGGTAGGGCAGTCACCAGTGCTAAGCTACGCTTCATCTCTTTTCCGGCCTGGGTCTGGCCACAATACCCACATCACAAGATACGTTTTCTCTTGCCAAACATCGAGGGAAGTATCTCCTAGCATGGCGTATCCAACCTTGGACAGAGGCAACCTCTATGTCCCCACATGCATCCTCCATTGCCTGGAGAAGCAGCATGCGGGCATAGGGTTGGCGATCATACACTTTCCAGCGCCAGGCTGAGAAGAATTCCTCTATGGGATTTAGAAAAGGTGAATATGGGGGTAGGTACAAAACTACAAATTGTGGATGGGTGGCAAACCAGTTTTGGACCAGAACAGCCCGGTGAAAACTAACATTGTCCCATAAAACCACAAATCTAGCAGGCTCCTGATCTGGATCAGGGACAAGCATTGTGTAAATTGCATCCAGAAAAGTGAGCATATGGCCGGTGTTGTACGGACCCAGTGTGGCATTGTGATGGAGGACCCCGTTTTGAGTGACGGCAGCACACATACAGTGGGGCAAAAAAGTATTTAGTCAGCCACCAATTGTGCAAGTTCTCCAACTTAAAAAGATGAGAGAGGCCTGTAATTTTCATCATAGGTACACTTCAACTATGACAGACAAAATGAGGAAAAGAAATCCAGAAAATTACATTGTAGGATTTTTAATTTATTTATTTGCAAATTACGGTGGAAAATAAGTATTTGGTCCATAACAAAAGTTTATCTCAATACTTTGTTATATACCCTTTGTTGGCAATGACAGAGGTCAAACGTTTTCTGTAAGTATTCACACACTGTTGCTGGTATTTTGGCCCATTCCTCCATGCAGATCTCCTCTAGAGCAGTGATGTTTTGGGGCTGTCGCTGGGCAACACGGACTTTCAACTCCCTCCAAAGATTTTCTATGGGGTTGAGATCTGGAGACTGGCTAGGCCACTCCAGGACCTTGAAATGCTTCACGAAGCCACTCCTTCGTTCGGCGGTGTGTTTGGGATCATTGTCATGCTGAAAGACCCAGCCACGTTTCATCTTCAATGCCCTTGCTGATGGAAGGAGGTTTTCACTCAAAATCTCACGATACATGGCCCCATTCATTCTTTCCTTTACACGGATCAGTCGTCCTGGTCCCTTTGCAGAAAAACAGCCCCAAAGCATGATGTTTCCACCCCCATGCTTCACAGTAGGTATGGTGTTCTTTGGATGCAACTCAGCATTCTTTGTCCTCCAAACACGACGAGTTGAGTTTTTACCAAAAGTTCTATTTTGGTTTCATCTGACCATATGACATTCTCCCAATCCTCATCTGGATCATCCAAATGCTCTCTAGCAAACTTCAGACGGGCCTGAACATGTACTGGCTTAAGCAGGGGGACACGTCTGGCACTGCAGGATTTGAGTCCCTGGCGGCGTAGTGTGTTACTGATGGTAGGCTTTGTTACTTTGGTCCCAGCTCTCTGCAGGTCATTCACTAGGTCCCCGTGTGGTTCTGGGATTTTTGCTCACCGTTCTTGTGATCATTTTGACCCCACGGGTGAGATCTTGCGTGGAGCCCCAGATCGAGGAAGATTATCAGTGGTCTTGTATGTCTTCCATTTCCTAATAATTGCTCCCACAGTTGATTTCTTCAAACCAAGCTGCTTACCTATTGCAGATTCAGTCTTCCCAACCTGGTGCAGGTCTACAATTTTGTTTCTGGTGTCCTTTGACAGCTCTTTGGTCTTGGCCATAGTGGAGTTTGGAGTGTGACTGATTGAAGTTGTGGACAGGTGTCTTTTATACTGATAACAAGTTCAAACAGGTGCCATTAATACAGGTAACGAGTGGAGGACAGAGGAGCCTCTTAAAGAAGAAGTTACAGGTCTGTGAGAGCCAGAAATCTTGATTGTTTGTATGTGACCAAATACTTATTTTCCACCAAAATCTGCAAATAAATTCATTAAAAATCCTACAATGTGATTTTCTGTATTTTTTTCCTCATTTTGTCTGTCATAGTTGAAGTGTACCTATGATGAAAATTACAGGCCTCTCTCATCTTTTTAAGTGAGAGAACTTGCACAATTGGTGGCTGACTAAATACTTTTTTGCCCCACTGTAGTTATATTACCCCCACGCTGTCCAGGGACATTGGTAATTGCCCTCTGTCCTATTACATTTCTTCCGTGGTTGAAGCCAACCTCATCCACATAAATAAATTCATGGCGAATTACATGGGCATCCAGCTCCAATACTCTCTGTAACAGACAAAAGGATATACAGATGAGTAAATATGGTATGTCTGAAGTACTGGAAGTAGTGTTGCATACATACCTCTACAAAGTCATGTCGCATATTCTTGACTCTGTCAGAGTTTCTCTCAAATGGCACCTTGTAAAGTTGTTTCATCGTCACTCGGTGCCGTTGGAGGATGCGTTGTATGGTCGACAGGCTTACAGCATTGATGTTGTTAAATATGGTGTCATTATTCAAGATATGCTCTCTTATCTCTCGAATCCTAATTGCATTGTTGGCCAAAACCATATTTATAATTACAGTCTCTTGTACATCTGTAAACAAGCGTCCTCGTCCTCCATGATGTCTTTGCCTTTCCACTCTGTACAGAATTCAAACACAGTATGTGTTCAGCATAGGAACTGTAAACAATGTACAAAAAAATTTAGTACAGCATGATAACCAACCTCATTCATTCAATGCAGTGCAGTAAATGGATGGCTTAGAGTTACAAATGTTTATGCAATACTATGCAGTCATACGTATTTTACAGTACATTACTGTAATGCTAAAATAGTCATTAGATAGTTGCATACCTGTTCTCATTTCTGAAGGTTCAAATTATGGACGCCACTGTAAATCGACTCAAGTTGGGCTGGACTCTCAGTCCAGCCTCTCTCATGGTCAAACTGTGGTTGATCACATGATCAACAAGTGCTGCCCTAATCTCATCAGAGATGGCTCTCCTTCCTTCTCTTCTTTGCCCTCGTCCTCTTCTTCCCCCTCCTACTCCTCTTGCTCTCTGTCCATTGTTGGCATCCATTGTTCAAAACAGGTAATCTGACCTTTGACCTATTTATAGGCCTATACTACAGTAAAGCAGTGATTGGTTAGTAATCAGTTAAGCTATTAGTGTTTGCACATGTCAGGAGTGTGTGTGTGACCTGGTGAATAAGTGTAGCATTTTGATTGGTTGTGTTTGGAAAAGGAAAGCAAGTCACTTCCTGTTAGATTTTTGTGTTTTAGGTTGAGAATTGTGTGTAGTGTTTTAAAAAAAGTGTTTTATGCAATTGACAACTGAGTCAAAGGCTGAGAAATAGCTTCTGGTTTTGGATATGTGGTGTGTAGTTTTGCACTTTGAGTGAGAGGTTGCAAAAATCGTGTGACATGAAAAGATTTGTGTGTAAGCAGTTGGAAAAAACTGTAATGTGTGTGTGTGTGTGTGTTAACGTGTGTGTGTGTGTTAACGTGTGTGTGTGTGTTAATGTGTGTGTGTTGATGAGTGTTTGTGCTAATGTGTGTGTGTGTGTTAATGTGTGTGTGTGTGTTAATGTGTGTGTGTTGATGAGTGTTTGTGTTAACGTTTGTGTGTGTGTTAATGTGTGTGTGTGTGTGTGTGTGTTAATTTGTGTGTGTTGATGAGTGTTTGTGCTAATGTGTGTGTGTGTGTTAATGTGTGTGTGTGTGTGTGTTGATTTGTGTGTGTGTTAATGTGTGTGTTGATGTGTGTGTGTATATGTGTGTGTGTGTGTTAGTGTGTGTGTGTGTTGATGTGTGTGTTGATGTGTGTGTTAATGTGTGTGTGTTTATGTGTGTGTGTGTTGATGTGTGTGTGTTGATGAGTGTGTGTGTTGATGTGTGTGTGTGTGTGTGTTGATGTGTGTGTGTGTTAATGTGTGTGTGTTGATGTGTGTGTGTGTTAATGTGTGTGTTGATGTGTGTGTGTGTTGATGTGTGTGTGTGTTAATGTGTGTGTGTTGATGTGTGTGTGTTTATGTGTGTGTGTGTGTGTGTGTGTGTTTTGATGAGTGTGTGTGTGTGTGTGTTGATGAGTGTGTGTGTGTTGATGAGTGTGTGTGTTGATGTGTGTGTGTGTGTTAATGTGTGTGTGTGTGTATGTTGATGTGTGTGTTGATGCGTGTTTTGTGTGTGTAAATTCAGCCGTGAAATTCTAAGGAGGAAGTGACATTGATTATTTATATTAGGAAGCTGTGTGTTGTTATGTTGCCTCTTTCGGCGGAGGCAGCTCAGTTCGGCTTTGTGACGGCCAAGAGTTAGTGAACACTGACATGGTGATTCCAAGAAAGGCAGTTAGGGGCCGAAGTCCATATTTACATTTTTCTATTTATTTAACCTTTATTTAAACTAGGCAAGTCAGTTAAGAACAAATTCATGATGGCCCCCTTATTCTCTATATAGTGCACTACTTTTGACCAAAGCCCTATGGGGGTAGCCCTGTGTAGTGCACTACTTTACTGGGGAGGCAGTTTGGCCTTGGGAAAGTCAAGTGTTAGTGAATACTTGGTCATGGTCATTTCCAAGACAGGAAGTTAGGGAGTTAGGGGGTACATCCCACATGACACTATTCCCTGTGTAGTGCACTACTTTTGATCAGAACCCAATGGGCCCTATGGCCCTGGTTAAAGTTATATCAAGCCCTCTGTTGAATGGTCTAAACCAGTGTTTCTCTAAACTGTTTTTGGGGGACTCAACGGGGGTTCTCATTTTTGTTTTTTAGCAATATCACCTGATTTGACTTAGGAAAGGCTTGATGAGGAGTTATTTAGTTGTATCAAGTGTGTTAGTGCCAGGGCAAAAACACAACAGAACCAGGACCAGGATTGTAAAACACTGGTCTAAATTCCAAAGCTATCATAATGGTGGTGTTTTTATGGTAGCTATTATCCATTTAGCATGACTGCATGCATTCCAAATGGCACCCTATTCCCAATATATAGTGCACTTCCTTTGACCAGAGCCCTATGGTATGATCAAGCTCTTTCAACTCCACCTACGATTAGACACACATACACGCAAGGAGCCTATAGATTTTCCCCAAGGACTGAGGGTTCTATAGATGTTCCCTAAGGAGCGAGGGTTCTATAGATGTTCCCTAAAGAGCAAGGAGCAAATAGATGTTCCCTAAAGAGCAAGGAGCCCATAGATGTTCCCTAAGGAGTGAGGGTTCTATAGATGTTCTCTAAGGAGCGAGGGTTCTATAGTTGTTTCTAAAATTCCAATTAGAGTTCTCTTTAATTAGGAAATGTATGAATTGGAATTTGATTTTGATTTACTTTCAGAATTGAAATGGAATTGACCCCAACCCTGGTAAGCAGTAAGTTAAATCTATTAGTACCACTGCATGTCAGGAGAATCTTCACTTAAAGGTGTACTTGACTTTCAAATTGTCCTCGGAATACACAACAACACCACGGGACACCACACACTGCCTGTATCCCAAATGGCACACCAGGGCTCTGGTCAAAAGTAGTGCACTATAAAGGGAATAGGGCCCTGGGCCCTGGTCAAAAGTAGTGCATTATAAACAGAATAGGGTGCAATTTGGGACGTATTCACTGTGTGAAACTGGAGACGTACGTCCACAGAATTTCCTCAATGCTGCAGTTGGTCCTCTTGTCTTGTGGAAAGTTGGGTGGGACCTTGATAAGATAGAACGTGAGAGTGATCACCAACATGAGTGGCGCAGCGGTCTAAGGCACTGCATCTCAGTGCAAGAGGCATGGACAGTAGAACTACAGTCCCTGGTTTCGAATCCAGTCTGTATCACGTCCGGCCGTGATTGGGAGTCCAATAGGGCGGTGCACAACTCTAACTTAAAATATTGAGTATTGTAGTTGTGATTAAACCATTATTCAGTATTGTAGTTGTGATTAAACCATCTGTCACGATCTCCTGAAGGGACAGACCAAGGCGCAGCGAGGCATCCAGTATACATTTTTATTTAGAATGTGAACGTAACGAAGATCGTGATACTGAACATAACATGTAACAAACAAAGCTATGATCAAACAATAACCCACAAAAACCCCTCTGAAAACTACAAACATATATATGGTTCCCAATTAGAGGTAACGACACTCAGCTGCCTCTAATTGGGAACCATTACCCCAACATAGAAATACAACACCTAGAACAAAAAAAAAACTACACCAAAATGAAACTAAACACGCCAGCCTAATAATATCAAAGTCCATTGGGGGTATTCGGGTGGGCCTTCCTGTCCCAGGTGGCGGCTCCGGTGCCTCTGGAGGTTCAGGACTGGGGGTTCGGGACTGGGGACCCCTCTCTGGAGGCTCCGGGACTGGGGACCCCTCTCTGGAGGCTCCGGGACTGGGGACCCCTCTCTGGAGGCTCCGGGACTGGGGACCCCTCTCTGGAGGCTCCGGACTGGGAACCTTCTCTGGAGGCTCCGGACTGGGAACCTTCTCTGGAGGCTCCGGACTGGGAACCTCTGGAGGTTCAGGACTGTCGACGCGCACTGGGACTCTGGTGCGGGGAGCAGTGACGGGCCGTACTGGACTCATGACGCGCACTGGGATCCTGGAACGTGGAACAGGGACAGGACATGCTGGGTCCACGATGGGCACAGGGATCCTGGAGCGTGGAGCAGGACGTGCTGGACTCTCTAAGCGCACAGGGGGCCTGGTGCGCGGAGCCGGAACAGGACGTGCTGGACTCCCTAAGCGCACAGGGGGCCTGGTGCGCGGAGCCGGAACAGGACGTGCTGGACTCCCTAAGCGCACAGGGGGCCTGGTGCGCGGAGCCGGAATAGGACGTGCTGGACTCTCTAAGCGCACAGGGGGCCTGGTGCGCGGAGCCGGAATAGGACGTGCTGGACTCTAAGCGCACAGGGGGCCTGGTGCGCGGAGCCGGAACAGGACGTGCTGGGCTCTCGATGCGCACAGGGGACCTGATGCGTGGAGCCGGCACCATGTGCCCCCCCAAAAATTATTTGGGGGGCTGTTGTGGCCACGAACCCCCCAGGAGCTCCCGCCAAGGAAAGGCCTCCCAATCCGCCTTGATCTCCGCCATGGTCAAGAACCCCTTCTCCTTCTTGTCACGCTGCTTGGTCTCTTGGTGGTGGGTTATTCTGTCACGATCTCCTGAAGGGACAGACCAAGGCGCAGCGAGGCATCCAGTATACGTTTTTATTTAGAACGTAACTGGGCAAAAACAACAAAGTGACCGTAACGAAGATCGTGATACTGAACGTAACACAAACAAAGCTATGATCAAACAATAACCCACAAAAACCCCTCTGAAAACTACAAACATATATATGGTTCCCAATTAGAGGTAACGACACTCAGCTGCCTCTAATTGGGAACCATTACCCCAACATAGAAATACAACACCTAGAACAAAAAAAACCTACACCAAAATGAAACTAAACACGCCAGCCTAATAATATCAGGCCTGAACGTGACACCATTACCATTATTCAGTATTGTAGTTGTAATTAAACCATGACCATTATTCAGTATTGTAGTTGTGATTAAACCATGACCATTACTCAATATTATACAGAGTCAGCTATTCCACTGGGTAAAGTATTCCTGAGTTGGAATGCATGTGGAATGTGAAGCCGATGAGCATTTGAGATGAAGAGATGCAGTCGCCCCACTCCCAACATGTTTCCAAACGTAATGTACAGTAACTGACTCAAGAACTCGACCAGAAACTCAATCAAATCCAAGCTATAGTGTTTATTGGGATCAAAACATTTAAATTTAGGCTTTAAAAGCAGACTTACCACAGGAAACAAACCATATTATATACAGTCTAATTGAGAAATGATATACAACCAATATTGTTTACATACTACACTGCCCATTCAAATCAGCTAGGAAACTGCCAATATTGTTATTTTATGTCTTTTTAAGGCATATTTCATCAATCATTAACAAAGACAGAAAATATTTAACTTCCAAAAGGTCTATAATGTATTAAGGCAACTGGGTGAACTGTGTAGCTGGGTGAACTGTGGAATGTATACAGTAGGTCTGCGTCTTAAAGGGCACCCTATTCCCTATATAGTGCACTACTTTTGACCAGGGCCATAGTGCACTATATAGGGAATAGGTTGCCATTTGGGGTACATACTAGATTTCCTTCAGTACGTTGACCTTGGTTATTAGCGTCAGCCTGTAAAGTGTCCTGTGCTGATCAGGATATCACCGTCAGGTGACTTGAATTTCACAGCGTTGTAACATAATTGGCGCACAAAAAAAACGTGTTTACAATACTAATGTAAATATGTTGCTCGCATCCTAAACTTTGATCCCGTTAATTCAAAAACTATAACAGATAAAGTCAATTATAATAATAAAAAAGTATATATATATATATATATATATATATATATGTATATATGTATATAAAGGATACATGTGTGATAAATAACAATTCAGTAAGATATATTTTAATTACAGAAACATCACATATCCAAATATGCAATGAAATAAATCACGCTATCATGAAATCCATCATCACGTTTTTCAGAGCTGACTGTTATGAAGGAGAACAGACCAAACCGAGTTTGTCTTCTCGATTGGAATGTTAAACCATATATATTATTATATAAATATATACTGTTTTACACTTTTATGTCGACCCGGACTATGCTGTGTTGGCTGCTCTCACAATCACAAACACTACAGATCTTTGGCTGAAATCCTGACTTGAGATTTGAGAACGTTACTCAAATCCTTGATGCAGATCATGACCCGGGTACATAGGGGGCCAACGTATAGGAAATAGGGTGTCATTTGAGACTCGCCCATACACTTAACCAGAGGGTACACTCTTCTACTATCCAGTTACTACAATAATATCTACAGTATATGACATCAATGCTCTGGTGATGGGGGTAATGATGACAATGACGGCGATGTGTCTGTGGCAGCGTCATTCAGGCCTTGTTTGAAGAAGCTGCCCTGCATCTTCAGTCTGTGGATTCTGCAAACAGACACAAACACAAGGGTTGACAAAGGAAGCATGTCATTGGGTGGGCTGTAACTGGTCATGTCATATCTCTTTTCCTGGTCCTGTTAGTCACATGGTCAGGAAGAACTCCCTAACGAAACCAACCAATGGAAATAAGATACTTCTTTGTGTTTTCCTATAATCTTTTATGTTATACTTGATTTTTTTTATGAGTGAATTGCCATTGCATTGGTTTGTGGTTGTATATTTTTTCTCTTGTGTAATAAATGAAATCAACCAAGTCAGTGTCAGCGAGTCTCTCACCTCTCATGCGTCCTGCTGTTCTGATCCTCTTTAGACTTGGTGAAGGTCACAGGGTCACCTCCTTGGACCAGGCGAGCAAACTTTCCGTCACTTTCCGCTCTGAAAATCACCCTGCAGGAGAAGCAAGTCACAATCACCATCATACACACATACACTAAAAATCACTCCATTCATCTCAACTCAAGAGAATCCTCGTGGATTGTTGACTAGAGTAGAGTTGGGGCATCCGGAAAAAAAGCTTGTCCGGAGAAGACATGTTGAGCGCTACCATCATGTCATGCCATCTGTGTCATGCCAACAGTAAAGCATCCTGAGACCATTCATGTGTGGGGTTGCTTCTCAGCCAAGGGAGTGGGCTCACTCACAATTTTGCCTAAGAACACAGCCATAAACAAAGAGTGGTACCAAAACATCCTCCGAGAGCAACTTCTCCCAACCATCCAGGAACAGTTTGGTGACGAACAATGCCTTTTCCAGCATGATGGAGCACCTTGCCATAAGGCAAAAGTGATAACTAAGTGGCTCGGGGAACAAAACATTGATATTTTAGATCCATGGCCAGGAAACTCCCCAGACCTTAATCCCATTGAGAACTTGTGGTCAATCCTCAAAAGGCGGGTGGACAAACAAACCCCCACAAATTCTGACAAACTCCAAGCATTGATTATGCAAGAATGGGCTGCCATCAGTCAGGATGTGGCCCAGAAGTTAATTGACAGCATGCCAGGGCAGATTGCAAAAAGAAGGGTCAACACTGTAAATATTGACTCTTTGCATCAACTTCATGTAATTGTCAATAAAATGTAATGCTTGTAATAAAATGCTTGTAATAATACTTCAGTATTCTATAGTAACATCTGACAAAAATATCTAAAGACACTGAACCAGCAAACTTTGTGTAAATTAATATTTGTGTCATTCTCAAAACTTTTGGCCACGACTGTACTGTACTCTACTCTACTCAACTCTACTGTACTCTACTGCACCCCACTGTACTCTACTGTACTGTACTCTACTCTACTGTACTCCACTCTACTGTACTCTACTCTACCCCACTGTACTCTACTGTACTCTACTGTACTGTACTGTACTCTACCCCACTGTACTTTACTGTACTGTACCCTACTGTACTCTACTGTACCCTACTGTACTCTACTGTACTCTACTGTGCTGTACTCTACTCTACCCCACTGTACTCTACTGTACTGTACTGTACTCTACTGCACTCTATTGTACTGTACTCTACTGTACTCTACTCTACTGTACTCTACTCTATTGCACTCTACTCTATTCTACTCTACTGTACTCTACTGTACTCTACTCTACTGTACTCTACTAGAGTTAAGTCAATCAAGTAGATCCCTAAGGTAAATTCAGATACAACAGATAGATACGGTAGACTGCAGTAGATAGATCAAAGTAGATGCTGACTTGGACTGGGTCTCTCCCGCTTTGACTCTAATCCTGCGGACCATGAACTTGTGTGAGTTGAAGAAGGAGAAGTAGGAGTCACTGTCCCACTGCAGCGTGACTCTCAGCAGCTCTCCCAGGTCTACGTCAGTGGTCAGTAGGAAGGACACAGTGGTGTTGGTGGTCACGTTGGACCTGTGTGGAGGGGTTAGCATAGTTATATGAAATAAAACAACCAGAACTTTTAACGGGGTGCTGGGCCAGAAATAATTATTTGTTTTGCTCTATCATAATCAGCAGTGCACGGGAATTACGCACTGTACCATTTCAATAGACAGTGTAAAGTAACACTGAAGTAACCTAATGTAAATCGACTGTAAACTAAACAGAAAATTAACAAAAAAGACATAACCCAGTACTAAATTGTAAGAAGTTGAATGTTTAGCAGAGCTGCTTACAGAATAACTTGGATGTCCTCCTTCTCTCCGTGGGTTCCATAAAGAGACACTATGATGGGCTGCTCGCTCAGACTCAGGTTCTGCTGGTTGAAGACATGGAACTTCATCTGGTAGTGGAAGACTGGGGGTGGAGAACAGGACTGCTGTTAAGACCTTCATTTGAACTAGTAACAAATTGTTTACGCATCATAAACAAGAAGAAGAAGAAGGAGAAGGAGGAGGAGAACCTAGATACTACAATACGGAACTTTTGACAAGCTTTCTCAGTTTGATCCGCATTGTTTAGGAACACACCGCCCTGCTATCAATCAGCTGTTTAACAGATTCACCAACCCACCTTTGAAGGGCATACTGGCGCCGGTCTTTAGGTACATCTTGGCGCTCTTTGTGGTGCGTATCTTGTTGACCCCGAAGCCCATGTTGTTGCAGCGGTTCTTACGGCAGCTGAGACACAGGCCCCTGTCGAAAGCGTCTTCGGAGTTGCAGCGGTAGGCCATACTTTGCTGCTGTTTGTTCACCAGCGAGTCGATGAACAGGTGCACAGAGCGCTCATGGGCGCACTTCATGATCTGATCCAAGTCTGGTTCAATAAAATAAATAAATAAATGCAGGGTATGGCACAGGAGAGGAATAGTTATGAGTGATGTGTGTCGGACATTATGTTTCACCTTCAGAACACCAATGCAGAGCGAGTATCCTCTTACTACTAATTGCCACACTGTACTGTTGTGTTGAACTACAAACTACAAACTAAAGAACATCAGCGTTACCCAATTCATTCCTCTCGGACTCCCTTCTGTTTTGAACATTCTGTTCTGTTCCAGCATTAGTAGGTTTTATTCAACACGTAAAGTCTGGATGATGAGTTGGATAGAATCAGATGTTGTAATGCTGGAATACAACGGAAATATGCAACAGGCACGTCTGAAGGTCAATGAAAAACACATTGGGAAACAATGATGTTCTCTTGTGTGTGTTTTTTTTGTCCTACATTTGTGTAATGACAACAACAAAAAATCACTACAGTGTGAATCCACGGTTGGTCGAGGACGAGGCTAAGTCTGGTAAATCTACTTAGATACCAGGTAGAGAAATCCAATAATTACACATGAAATGCTATGACTGTAGATATAGTTCTTTCAAGCCACAGTGTGAGGGTTTGTGGGAGTTGGAGTTAAGCCTGGGTCTACTTACTGTAGATGCCTAGTTCTATTGAACTACAGTGTGAGGGTTTGTGGGAGTTGGAGTGAAGCCTGTGTCTACTCACTGTAGATGCCTAGTTCTATCGAACTACAGTGTGAGGGTTTGTGGGAGTTGGAGTTAAGCCTGGGTCTACTTACTGTGGAGGCCAAAGCTTCTCATCATGTCTATGGTGTGCCGGAGGGAGCAGCCTGGCTGCGCGGTTCCTCCGTTAGGGTAGATGTCCACGTGGCCCACGGGTCTCTGGATACCGATACTGAGATCTGGAGACCCCCTGGTGTTGGTGTGGAGGACGTCCACAAATTTTGCATCGTCAGGAGACAGGCGGTTTAGGTGCTCAGCGTATTCGGAGCGAGGCCCAGCCGGATCCATGCCTGACAGAGAGAGCAGGACAGGGAGAGGGACATTAGAGAACTGGTATCTTACAGTAGCTTTCAGTGGTAGAACTACTATAATCTTCTCTGTTGTTAATAGTTAGTAACTACTGATTATATTCAGAACACTGTCAGGCTGCTGTCATGGTGTCAGCCTGCTGTTATGGTGTCAGCCTGCCATGATGTATTAGAACACATGGTTCATGGTACAAGCCTTTTGAGTGTAATACAGCAGTCTTTTGGGTGTTATAAATAGTCATTTCAGGGGATTACAAATAGTCATTTTGGGTGTTATAAATAGTCATTTTGGGTGTTATAAATAGTCATTTTGGGTGTTATAAATAGTCATTTCAGGGGATTACAAATAGTCATTTTGGGTGTTATAAATAGTCATTTCAGGGGATTACAAATAGTCATTTTGGGTGTTATAAATAGTCATTTTGGGTGTTATAAATAGTCCTTTTGGGTGTTATAAATAGTCATTTTGGGTGTTATAAATAGTCCTTTTGGGTGTTATAAATAGTCATATTACATTTATACGTTCTCACTGATAAAAATAACATATGTAACATGAGTTGTTACTCCCTCAAACTGAACTCAACCTGAAATGAGTTCAGTAGGACCTCTGAAAGGTCAGCGTTCTTAAGGCCTAAAGGCATTGCCTTAAACTGATACAGGTCAAATAAGGAGTGGTTACTGCCTTGGTTTAAGCCCTGGCCCGAACCGTTATGTTAGCTGAGGTGGGTATGGCATGCTTAGTTATACAAATAAGTTGAGATGGATGGTAAGGGCAAAGAAAAGACAGCGGTAGCCAATCCTATCGGCCTGTATCAGTTTAAGGCCATTACCCAAAGCCTTCGGGCCTGTATCAGTTTAAAGCCATTACCAAAATCCTATTGGCCTTAAGAATACTGGAGTGACCTTTAAAATGGGCTGATGTAGGGAGTTCTTGGGAAACTGTGAGATGTCACCTTTTTTTGTCTATATAGATGACATCATCGTCTACTCCCCCAACAAGTCTCAATGCTATCTTCAGCAAACTCCATGATGCCAACTGGTTAAAAAGTAGCTGTGCACCTTCTCACTAGGGCAATGGAATCTCAATCACTCTAAATAGAAGACAGGAGGGGCAATGAGTTGGGTGTTTACTTAAGCAGTGATTGGCTGACCAAAGTGGGGTGACTGCAAATTGATAGGTAACAACCATTATAACTGCTATAGGGGTGCAACGTAAGTACCAAAAATAAGTAAGGGCCAACTAATATATCTTAGGTTTAGAACAGAGCCTAATGACACAGGAGTGAATAGTTTGATTGGCAGATAGACAGACACCATACGAGGGCTGGGTCCTACCCAGAGCCATATACTTCTCTGTTATATATATTTTTGGGTCCTACCCACCAGTGATATTACTCTGTTATCTGGCTCTGTTCTGGTCCTACCCACCAGCGGGTCCCTGAGTAGCAGAGTTGAGGTGGATTGAGAGATGGTTATATTTCTCTATTGGTCCTACAGAAACCTGCTCCTACAGGCCACCGTACGAGGGATGAGAGCATCTAGTCCTACCCACCAGTGATCCTGTTGACCTTGTTGTTGGTAAGGTTTCCAGCTACGCCAGCTACGTGTGCTCCCAGGCTGTAGCCCAGCAGGTGGAGGTTCATCAGGTTATACTTCAGATCCACCTGAGGGTTAGGGATCATTTACTTTTAACAGATTATTGGTGCATTTCAGATCCACATAAACAACTGCACAGTTGAAGTAAGAGAACACATGGATTATTGTGTCTGAAATTATCAGTGTGGTAGAACAGTCTAAGTATCACATCAAACTGCATCGATCTCCATTGCTAATTCTGACACTCTCTCTCTCGTCACTCCCCCCTTCTCTCTCTCTCTCGTCACCCTCTCTCTCTCTCTCTCTCTCTCTCTCTCTCTCGTCACCCCCCTCTCTCTCGTCACCCTCCCTCTCTCTCTTTCTCTTGTCACCCCCTCTCTGTCTTCTCTCTCTCTGCTCTCTCTCTCTCTCTCTCTCTCTCTCTCTCTCTCTCTCTCTCTCTCTCTCTCTCTCTCTCTCTCTCTCTCTCTCTCTCTCTCTCTCTCTCTCTCTCTCTCTCTCTCTCTCTCTCTCTCTCTCTCTCTCTCTCTCTCTCTCACCCCCCTCTCTCTCTCTCGTCACCCCCTCTCTCTCTCTCTCTCTCTCTCTCTCTCTCTCTCTCACCCCCTCTCTCTCTCGTCACCCCCTCTCTCTCTCTCGTCACCCCCTCTCTCTCTCTCGTCACCCCCTCTCTCTCTCTCTCTCGTCACCCCCTCTCTCTCTCTCTCGTCACCCCCTCTCTCTCTCACCGGTCTTCTAATCATCACCGATCTACTTTTCATTTTTCATTTGTCTTGTCCTGTTTTTCACACACCTGGTTTGCATTCCCCATCATTATCTGTTGTGTATTTAACCCTCTGTTTTCCCCCCATGTCCTTGTGTGTGATTGTTTATTGTGAAGCCGTTTCTTTCCGGCTGGTGCATTTATTATTATGCCTCGCCTGTTTTGCGTATGGCATGTTTATTTGTATTTACGCGTTTAGCATGTTTATTTGTTTGAGTAAAGGTTTTTTTGCTCACTCAGTACTGTTCTCCTGCGCCTGACTTTATGCACCAGCTACACAAGAGCCTGACATGGTGGTACGCCGTACCTGTAAAACATGAGCCTATCTCAACAGGTGGTATGGCTTACTCTCCAAAATGCGATGTGGTTCGACGAGAACACTGCAATTTTTCCAAGTCAGCGATGAGTGGGGCGACACAGAGATTCTGGCCTAATGACAATCGCCAAACGTCATTACACTTTTTGCCATGTTGTGTAAAAGATGTCTCTTTCCATTCACCACTGTTTGCTGCGTGTGGATGAACGGGCACAGGTAACCTAGTAAAGGAGCCCTTTGATGTGATTGGTTGACAATCAGATGAAAACATTACGATTGGTCGTGCCACAACAAAAGGTAATACATTTTAAAAGTTAAATTACAAATCTTTAGACTAGTGCCACAGTGATCCTATTGAATGAATAGGGATTCTATATGGAGTTCTGTGATCCCGTTACGGGAAGAAATTACATCTACTTTCGCCCTTGTATAAATCCAATCCAATATCATTACAGTAGCGTACCAAACGGCACCATGATCAAACCGTCACCTCCAGCCAGTTGATGAGCCTGGCCACATCCTCTCCAACCAGCTTGGTGTTGGCAGCAGAGTTGTGGTAGTGGTGCTGGGCCCGGTCAAGCCAGTCCACCACTATAACGTTGGCATTGGGCACACGCTCAAACAAGGCTGCTATCAGCTTGTGGATCCAGCTCTCAAACAGACCTGCCACCTAGAACACAAGGCAGGAAGATACAAGTGTATTAGGGATGCCTTACAGGGACGTTAGGGAACACCTCAAAGCCACACTATTCCCTATGCAGGGCACTACTAGCCAGACCCTATGTAGTGCAGTACTATCCAGACCCTATGCAGGGCACTACTAGCCAGACCCTATGTAGTGCAGTACTATCCAGACCCTATGCAGGGCACTACTAGCCAGACCCTATGTAGTGCAGTACTATCCAGACCCTATGTAGTGCACTACTAGCCAGACCCTATGTAGTGCAGTACTATCCAGACCCTATGTAGTGCACTAATAACCAGACCCTATGTAGGGCACTGCTAACCAGACCCTATGTAGGGCACTACTAACCAGACCCTATGTAGGGCACTACTAACCAGACCCTATGTAGTGCACTACTAGCCAGATCCTATGTAGTGCACTACTAGCCAGATCCTATGTAGTGCAGTACTATCCGGACCCTATGTAGGGCACTACTAACCAGACCCTATGTAGGGCACTACTAACCAGACCCTATGTAGTGCACTACTAGCCAGATCCTATGTAGTGCAGTACTATCCGGACCCTATGTAGGGCACTACTAACCAGACCCTATGTAGGGCACTACTAACCAGACCCTATGTAGGGCACTACTAACCAGACCCTGTGTAGGGCACTACTAACCAGACCCTGTGTAGGGCACTACTATCCAGACCCTATGTAGGGCACTACTATCCAGACTCTATGTAGGGCACTACATTCCTGTTATCCAGCTGATCTGGGATCAGTCTACATTTCTTGTTATTCAGGTGACTTGGGACCAGGCTACATTCCTCTTATCCAGGTAACTACTTACCGACCAGCCGTGTATGATGGCGAATGTGGGTAAGCTGATGTTGAAGCCACACTGTGTGACTGTATCCTTTTTGCCTGGCACCAGGTAACACAGATCCTCCTCTGGCTCCTCGACTGAACGCACTGAGAATTTGGTCTCTATGTCAGTGTAGTCCAGTATCCAGTCTGTACTGTTGCCTGGAGGGACAGAGGGAGAGATCAACTGTTTCTGAAACATTTAGTACATGGTAATTATTGACCTATTATGCTGGCAGATACAGTAACAGCATAGGCGTTCAGGTGTTCAAAGCACCGGTGCATAATGCATATTCTCATGGGTTCAAAAGCACGAAATGGCCCTTAGGGCTGTAGAGGTTCAACCAGAGAGAACTAGTCATTCCTCTCTCAGATTGCAAAAAACTATAAAATCATCCCAAACCTCATCATTTACAATATTTTGTTAAAGTTTAAAAACATAATCTGCTACATATTTAAATATTAATAAGCATACATAAAGAACGGTTATAATGTACAGGGTTCATGTTTGAATGTGTCAGGATTGGGTGAAATCTATTCTTGCCCATATGTTCAGGTGATCTGGGACCAGGGTACACTCCTCATATCCTCATAAAACTCCAACTGGTTAGGGGAGTTTTGTTCCTCCGAACAATGAGCTGTCTGTCAGAACTCAAAACAGGTTCATGGAAACTGCCTCAGCCAAACTCCAACTTTCCATAAATCCCGTGGCACAAATGTTCCAATTGTTAAAAAACAAAAACACTGCACTTTTATCAACAGCATGTAGCCTATTATAAGGTATTATATTTTTTATATATAACGTTCGTATTCAGAATAATGCATGAATTGATTTGAGAGAATAAAATAATCGGGCCAACTTACTGAGAGCAGGAGTTTCAGCGTTGAAGAGAGACTCACATGATGACTTGATACAAATCCCAATTATGATCAACCAGGTGGTTTCTTTTCCCATAGTACAGTTGATTCAATTTAATAAAAAAAACTTTCCAAATGAAAAAAAAAAATGCTTTGTCACTTTAATCCGTTGGAATGTATTTTACCGCTTGTAAAAGTCTATTTTTGTAAAGTTCTCCAACTACGTAATATGATATTCACTTGAACTTTGTAGGTTTCAAATGGTGTATTTATACCGGCCCAGCTGACTCATGTAAATCCAACCCTATTTCTATTGGTTTAAAACATGGGCAAGGCGTGGACAACCTTCCCAAATGGGGACAATGTCAACAAATCACGTCTGCTTCAGGACTACTGTTCTTTTCCGAGTACTTACCTGGTATGGTACACTGACTGTGTATACAAATACACACACACACACACACACACACACACACACACACACACACACACACACACACACACACATACACAGTAGGCATGCATACACTATATATATGAAGGGACCTCTTCAAATTAGCAGATTTGGCTACTTCAACCACACCCGTTGCTGACAGGTGTATAAAATCGAGCACACAGCCAGGCAATCTCCATACACAAACATTGGCAGTAGAATGGCCTTACTGAAGAGCTCAGTGGCTTTCAATGTGGCACCGTCATAGGATAACACCTTTACAAGTCAGTTTGTCAAATTTCTGTCCTGCGAAGTGGAAATGTTTAGGAGCAACACCAGCTCAGTCGCAAAGTGGTAGGCCACACAAGCTCACAGAACGGGACCGCCGAGTGCTGAAGCGCGCAGAACGTAAAAATTGTCTGTCCTCGGTTGCAACATTCACTTTGGAGTTCCAAACTGCCTCTGAAAGCAAGGTCAGCACAAGAACTGTTAATCGAGAACTTCATGAAATGGGTTTCCATGGCCGAGCAGCCAGATCACCATGCGCAATGCCAAGCGTCGGCTGGAGTGGTGTAAAGCTCGCCACTATTGGACTCTGGAGCAGTGGAAACTCTTTCTCTGGAAACGCTTCACCATCTGGCAGTCCGACGAACAAAAACGCCACCAGCCCCAATGCATAATACTAACTGTAAAGTTTGGTGGAGGAGGAATAATGGTCTGTTTTCCATGGTTCAGGCTAGCCCCCTTAGTTCCAGTGAAGGGAAATCTTAACGCTACAGCATACAGTGACATTTTATACGATTCTGTGCTTCCAACTTTATGGCAACAGTTTGAGGAAGACCCTTTCCTGTTTCAGCATGACAATGCCCCCGTGCACAAAGCAAGGTCCATATAGAAATGGTTTGTCGAGATCGGTGTAGAAGAACTTGACTGGCCTGCACAGAGCCCTGACCTCAACCCCGTCAAACACCTTTGGGATGAATTGGAACGACTGCGAGCCAGGCCTAATCGCCCAACATCTGTGCCCGACCTCACTAATGCTCTCGTGGCTGAATGCCCGCAGCAGTGTTCCAACGTCTAGTGGATAGCCTTCCCAAAAGAGTGGCGGCTGTTATAGCAGCAAAGGGAGGACCAACTCCCATATTAATGCCCATGATTTCCGAATGAGATGTTCGACAAGCAGGTGTCCGCATACTATTGGTCATGTAGTGTACATCACCTTTAGTTTATTATAAAGACCATTTACTGTTGTAGTAAATATTAGTAACGGCTAATATTCTATGCATTGTAGAATTAGTAGACAGCAACCTATATTATTGTAATAATATGTCCAAAATAATACACAATTATGATAAGACTATAATCTTAATTAATGTAATAAATCATTCAATTTTAGCCTATCCACCCATTTCTAGCACCCATGCCCCCATCTCAGACAATCTGATAGGCTTCCCTTTTTTAGTTCAACCCCCATGCCCCCATCTCAGACAATCTGATAGGCTGCCTTTTTTTAGTTCAATCCCCATGCCCCCATCTCAGACAATCTGATAGGCTGCCTTTTTTTAGTTCAACCCCCATGCCCCCATCTAAGACAATCTGATAGGCTTCCCTTTTTTAGTTCAACCCCCATGCCCCCATCTAAGACAATCTGATAGGCTGCCTTTTTTTAGTTCAACCCCCATGCCCCCATCTAAGACAATCTGATAGGTTTCCAATGCTTGCTATCTTGTCACACCATCCACAGATAGCGTGCTTCTGCTGTTATTGACGTTTGACACATTTATTTTTCCATTTAGCCTACCACATGTTGTAAGGTTTGTCACTGATGTCGCTCATGTCCCATGTCTCAATAACTGTACTTCATCGTTAATTACAGGCACCAATGAAACATAAAATATACCTGTTTCACTAAGCCAGGTATAAGACTGCAATAAATTATTACATCATTTACCAATGTGAATAATATGATCCCAAGGGCTGTAAAAAAAAAAAGAAAAAAGCTTAGCAGTAGCAAACATCTGTCTAAAAATAACCATTTTGAAATATTGTTTCATCATTCCTGACAATTTCTCCATTCTCATATGCAACCATCGCACTTGCAAGACTCATGAAATACCAGACAGAAAGTTGTGCTCACTGGGCATCTCACAATAATATCATCGCGCCATAGAAATCTGATGGCAGAGAAATATAGAAGATTAGAATAACTTTATTTCTCCCAGAGGGAACTTCAGTTGTGGGATAATATATGTATACAGGACTGTCTTCAGTTGATCCTTATTGGATTTGACAGGTTGTGAAGACTCCGTAATGATAATATAGGGGAGTTTTTAAAGGCTCTTAAGCCAGGAACTATTCAATCAAATTAGTTTAATTACCTCCAACGTGACTGTCGCCAGGCAAGGTGGGCCATGTTTTTCACCCGTTTTGTTTTCACCCTATCCTACCGACCAGGTTCCCAGATGTTTGACACTGTCCCGGATGTTTGACACAGAGGGGCGGTCCATAGATCCCACTCCCATACTTCCGGCCTCCTGCCTGGTGGCACCGGTGGTGTGGGAGCTGGACGCAGACATCGAGCGGGCGTTACGTACAGAGCCCACTCCAACTCAGTGTCCAGCTGGGTGTCTGTACGTTCCATCTGCTGTCCGCAACCGTTTGATCTATTGGGCCCACACGTCACCCTCTTCCCATAGTGGGAAGTACTGGTGGTCCACCTTGGCCAAGGACGTGAGGGTTTATGTTTCCTCCTGCACGGTGTGCGCCCAGTGCAAGGCGCCTAGGCACCTGCCCAGAGGGAAATTACAACCTCTACCCGTTCCACAACGGCCATGGTCGCACCTGTCGGTGGACTTCTTGACGGATCTTCCTCCGTCACAGGGAAACACCACGATCCTGGTCGTTGTGGATAGGTTTTCTAAGTCCTGCCGTCTCCTTCCTTTGCCCGGTCTCCCTACGGCCCTACAGACTGCGGAGGCTCTGTTCACCCATGTCTTCCGGCACTACGGGGTGCCAGAGGACATAGTCTCTGATCGGGGTCCCCAGTTCACGTCCAGGGTCTGGAAGGCGTTCATGGAACGTCTGGGGGTCTCGGTCAGCCTCACCTCAGGTTTTCACCCCGAGACTAACGGGCAGGTGGAGAGAATTAACCAGGATCTGGGTAGGTTTCTGCGGTCATATTGCCAGGACCGGCCAGGGGAGTGGGCGGCTTTCATCCCCTGGGCAACGGGCCGTGAGGCGGCAGAAGGCGAGCGCCGACCGCCACCGCAGTGACCAGGTCTGGCTCTCGACCCGACTTATTTGCAAAGATTGTGATAAGGCTGTGGGAACCACTATGTTCTTGGAGAGGGTGGGGGAAGAGGTGGGAATTTTGCATCTTTGTATTTCAACATTGTACCATATAAAAGACTGTGTAAACCTTTTAGAGCTCAGAGCTCTCCCATGAATAAATAATCCACATTTGATCATTATAGATTGGGCCTCTGTTTGTCTCATTTCAACCAGTATCTCACAAATACTGGGTAACAGACAGAGTTTGCTTAATTGAGGTTCAGTTTATGAACATTGAGAACGAAATTTCTATAACAGTTTCCATGGGTTTGTGCTTGTTTGTTTTATGTAAGATTGTCTGTTTTGTGAGCGTGTATTTTTACTACTATTTGGTAGTTTGATTTTTGAGTAAAATCTATACTTGATTACTCATCTCTGTTGTCCTGTGCCTGACTCTGCTTACCTGCTACACTGAGACCCTAGACAGTGACCTGGTGGAACATTCCTTGAAATAGAATCAAAAGGGGCTTCAGGTGGGAAATCACTTACAGTATTATCTATGAAACTCGTTCATCTTTATTATTTTCCATTGTTGTTATGAGAGGAGTTACAGTGTAACACCCACAGTATGTCAGAAATGGTACATGTTTTTCACCATGTTGTAGACAGGTATGTGTTTTGCACCTTCATGTGACATAATGTAGTAACATTTTATCCTATATTCTAAGCATTATCCAGAAATGAGAATTTGACCCAAAATGAAAGCAGTTGCCGGAGGACGGTGCCGGAGGACAGGGCCTTTTTCTGACACCGCCTGGTATACAGGTATTGGATGGCACTGGCCTGTACGCACCACCCTCGGTAGCGCCTTGCGGTCGGATGTCAAGCAGTTGCCATATCAAGCGGTGATGCAGCCAGTCAAGATGCTCTCAATGGTGCAGCTGTAGAACTTTTTGAGGATCTGAGGGCCAAAGCTGATTTTTTTTTTTAGGTGTTATGCCCTCTTCATGACTGTGTTGGTGTGTGTGGACCATAATACTTCCTTAGTGATTTGGACACTGATGAACTTGAAGCTGCACCACTACAGCCCGTGGATGGGTGCATGCTCAGCCCACAGTTTCCTCCTTTGTCTTGCTGACATTGAGGGAGAGGTTGTTGTCCTGGCACCACATTCCCTGTAGGCTGTCTCATCATCGTCGCTGATCAGGCGTACCACCATCGTGTCGTCGGCAAACTTAATGAGGGTGTTGGAGTCCTGCGCGGCCACGCAGTTGTGGGTGAACAGGGAGTACAGGAGGGGACTAGTCATTTAGTCTGGCTATCATGGCGTTCTTGGGGGACTATGGTGGTCTGCTTGAAACATGTAGGTATTACAGACTGCTAGCCTCGACGCGAGCACAGAAGGTATTTAGCTCATCTGGTAGGTTTGCGTCACTGGACAGCTCATGCATGGGTTTCCCCTTGTAATTTGTTATACACGATATATAGTATGTGGACACCCCTTCAAATGAGTGGATTTAGCTATTTCAGCCACACCCGTTGCTGACAGGTGTATAAAACTGAGCACCCAGCCATGCAATCTCCATAGACAAACATTGGTAGTAGAATGGCCTTACTGAAGAGCTCAGTGACTTCCAACGGGGCAATGTCATAGGATGCTATCTTTCCAAAAGTCAGTGGCTGAATGGAAGCAAGTCCCAGCAACAATGTTCCATCACCTAGTAGAAAGCCTTCCCAGAAGAGTAGAGGCTGTTATAGCAGCAAAGGGGGGACCAACTCCATATTAATGCCCATGATTTTTGGAATGAGATATTCGACGAGCAGGTGTCCACATACTTTTGGTCATGTAGGAAGGTTTGCAAGCCCTGCCAAATCCAAAAGGCGTCAGAGCTTGGTCCTGTACTGACGCTTTGGCTATTTGAGCACGTCATTGGTACTTCCTGTTTGAGTTTTTGGTTGTAAGTAGGAATCAGGAGGTCAGATTTGCCAAATGAAGGGCGAGGGAGAGCTTTGTATGCGTCTCTATGTGTGGAGTAAAGGTGATCTAGAGTTGTTTGTCTCTATTTGCACAGGTTGACATGCTGGTAGAAATTTGTTAAAACATATTTCAGTATTCCTGCAGTAAAGTCACCTGCCACTAGGAGTGCCACATTTTCTTGTTTGCTTATGGCCCTATACAGCTCGCTGAGTGCGGTCTTAGTGCTGTTCTTGTCCTACAGTAACCTATGGAAACATGGCCTCTACCTCCACCTATGGCCTCTACCTCCATACGAAATAAATGAGGTCTCGTGTAACCTGGGTCCGTATTCATAAAAAGTCTGAGTAGGACTGCTGATACAAAAGAGTTGATTTATTTATACTGAACAAAAAATATAAACACAACATGTGAAGTTGGTCCCATGTTTCATGAGCTGAAATAAAAGATCCCAGACATTTTCCATATGCACAAAAAGCTTATTTCTCAAAAAAATAATGTGTTTCACATCCCTGTTAGTGGCCATTTCTCCTTTGCCAAGATAATCCATCCACCTGACAGATGTGGCATATCAAGAAGATGGTTAAACAGCATGATCATTACACAGGTGCACCTTATTCTGGGGACAATAAAAGGCCACTCCAAAATGTGCCGTTGTGTCGCACAACACAATGCCACAGATGTCTCAAGCATGTTGCGTTTATATTTTTGTTAATTATAAATTAGACTAAACCTGGACAGTACATCCAGTGCCACTTTCCTCAAGTAACCTATGAGTCTTCAGTCCAGTAACCTATGAGTCTTCAGTCCAGTAACCTATGAGTCTTCAGTCCAGTAACCTATGAGTCTTCAGTCCAGTAACCTATGGGCCTTCAGTCCAGTAAGGTATGAGTCTTCAGCAGTAACGTATGAGTCTTCAGCAGTAACGTAGGAGTCTTCAGTCCAGTAACCTATGGGCCTTCAGTCCAGTAACCTATGAGTCTTCAGTCCAGTAACCTATGAGTCTTCAGTCCAGTAACCTATGAGTCTTCAGTCCAGTAACGTATGAGTCTTCAGTCCAGTAACCTAGGAGCCTTCAGTCCAGTAACCTATGAGTCTTCAGTCCAGTAACCTATGAGCCTTCAGTCCAGTAACCTATGAGCCTTCAGTCCAGTAACCTATGAGCCTTTAGTCCAGTAACCTATGAGTCTTCAGTCCAGTAACCTATGGGCCTTCAGTCCAGTAACCTATGAGCCTTTAGTCCAGTAACCTATGAGTCTTCAGCCCAGTAACCTATGAGTCTTCAGTCCAGTAACCTATGAGTCTTCAGTCCAGTAACCTATGAGTCTTCAGCCCAGTAACCTATGAGTCTTCAGTCCAGTAACCTATGAGTCTTCAGCCCAGTAACCTATGAGTCTTCAGTCCAGTAACCTATGAGTCTTCAGTCCAGTAACCTATGAGTCTTCAGCCCAGTAACCTATGAGTCTTCAGTCCAGTAACCTATGAGTCTTCAGTCCAGGAACCTATGAGTCTTCAGCCCAGTAACCTATGAGTCTTCAGTCCAGTAACCTATGAGTCTTCAGTCCAGTAACCTATGAGTCTTCAGTCCAGGAACCTATGAGTCTTCAGTCCAGTAACCTATGAGTCTTCAGTCCAGTAACCTATAAGTGTTACAATTGGTGCTCAGCTGGTAGAGAATGGTGCTTGAGTGGGTTTGTTTCATACTGTGAACACCCATATGAAAATGTATGCACACCCTACTTTATCGTTTTGGATAAAAGTATCCGCTAAATGGCGTATGCTATGTTATGAACAGTGACTTCAGAAAGTATTCACACCCCTTGACCTTTTCCATATTGTGTTGTGTTACAGCCTGAAATTAAATGGATTCAATTGAGATTTTTTTTTTGTCACTGGTCTACACACAATACCCCATAATGTCAAAGTGGAATTATATTTTTAGAAGTGTTTACAAAAAGTATTCAACCCCTTTAGTTATGGCAAGCTTAAATACATTCAGGAGTGCAAATATGCATAACAAGTCACATAATAAGTTGCATGGACTCACCCTGTGTCCAATAAAAGTGTTTAACATGATTTTTGAATGACTACCTCATCTCTGTTCCCCACACATACAATTATCCGTAAGGTCCCTCAGTCGAGCAGTGAATTGCAAACACAGATTCAACCACAAAGACCAGGGAAGTTTTCCAATGCCTCGCAAAGAAGTGTACCTATTGGTAGATCAGTAAAAATATAAAAGCAGACATTAAATACCCCTTTTATTAATTATTAATTACACTTTAGATGGAGTGTCAATACACCCAGCCACTACAAAGATACAGGCGTCCTTCCTAACTCAGTTGCCAGAGAGGAAGGAAACCGTTAATGGATTTCACCATGAGGCCAATGGTGACATTAAAACAGTTACAGAGTTGAGTGGCTGTGATAGGAGGAAACTGAGGATGGATCAACAACATTGTAGTTACTCCACAATACTAACCTAAATGACAGAGTGAAAAGAAGGAAGCCTGTACAGAATACAAATATTCCAAAGCATGCATCCTGTTTGTAACAAATCAAATCAAATCAAAATGTATTTGTCACATACACAGGGTTAGCAGATGTTAATGCGAGTGTAGCGAAATGCTTGTGCTTCTAGTTCTGACCATGCAGTAGTATCTAACAAGTAATCTAACAATTTCACAACAACTACCTTATACACACAAGTGTAAAGGAATGAATACGAGTATGTACATATAAATATATGGATGAGCGATGGCCGAACAGCATAGGCAAGATGCAGTAGATGGTATAGAGTACAGTATATACATATGAGATGAGTAATGTCGGATATGTAAACATTATATAAAACATTGTTTAAAGTGGCTAGTGATACATTTGTTACATCCAATTTTCAATCATTTAAAGTGGATCGAGATTTGAGTCACTATGGCACTAACTTATTGTGTTCAATTTACAGTCTAAAAATATTTGTTTTATTATGTTCTAGCCCCCCAACCATGCACTCAAGAAGAAATTGGCCCGAGGCTGAATCTAGTTAATGATCTCTGTCATAGAGACTTACTCAGAAAGTCTCACAGCTTTAATCACTCCAAAGGTGATTCTAACATGTATTGACTCAGGGGCGTGAATACTTTTTGATATTTCGGTATTTCCTTTTTGAAGAAATTTGCCAAAATGTCTAAAAACACATTTTCACTTTGTCATTAGGGGGTATTGTGTGTAGACTAGTGAGAAAACAATTTAATCCATTTTCAATTCAGGCTGTAACACAACAAAATGTGGAATGAGTCATGGGGTATGAATTCTTTCTGAAGGCACTGTAACAGTGTTAGTCATCAGTAAGGGACAAGAAGTTCATGTAATGTGATTGTATCAGATAAGGTCACTCCACAGCTTGAAATTGTACCAATAACCTTTTCCGGTGCCAGCGCAACTGGTTTATACATTGTCAAGCAGGGCATACATGTGTGTCGATAAGCAGAGTGTCACTAGTTCCAGCCATGGTATGGAAAGTGACAGTGGAGGAAGCGATAATGTTATCAGCACTGATTTCTGTCACATTTACTTTTACTCTCATCTACAGTCAGAGACAGAACATCTCTGAATCAAACTCTCTAAACCTTTAGATAGAGACAAATCATTGCTGAATCAAACTCTCTAAAGCTTTAGATATAAACAGAACATCTCTGACCTAAACTCTCTAAACCTTTAGATATAAGCAGAACATCTCTGACCCGGACACTCTTAACCTTTTAGATAGAGACTGAACATCTCTGTGTCACGCCCTGATCTGTTTCACCTGTCCTTGTGCTTGACTCCACCAGGTGTCGCCCATCTTCCCCAGTATCCCCTGTGTACTTATACCTGTGTTTTTTGTTTGTCTGTTGCCAGTTCGCCTTGTTTGTCAAGCTTACCAGCGTTTGTCCTGTCAGCTCCTGTCTTTTCCCAGTCTCTCTTTTTCTCGTCCTCCTGGTTTTTGACCCTTGCCTGTCCTGACCCTTTACCCGCCCGCCTGACCGCTCTGCCCCTCCCTGACCCTGAGCCTGCCTGCCGTCCTGTACCTCTGCTCCTACTCTGTATTATCGACCCCTGCCTGCCTTGACCTGTCGTTCGCCTGCCCCTGTTGTTACAATAAACATTGTTACTTCACACACTCTGCACGGAACCCCACTTACCTTCCCCGGAGCGCTACGATGGAGATTCCAGAACCTACCAGGCCTTTCTCTCCCAGTGCTCCCTCGTTTCCGAGCTGCAGCCTTCTTTGTTCCCCTTGGACCGCTCGAAGATAGCGTACATTATTATGCTGATGTCCGGGAGGGCACTCGACTAGGCCACGTGGTGTGGGAGCAACAATCCGCCGTCTGCCTCAGTCTGGAGGTATTTGTGGTGGAGGTGAGAGAAGTTTGAGGCTCCGGTGTCCGGGAGAGAGGCTGCCCGGAAGTTACTCCAGCTTCGGCAGAACACCCTCAGTGTGGCACACTATGATGTGGAGTTCCGCAAGCTAGCAGCGGAGGGTACCTGGAATCCAGAAGCGCTGTTCGACACGTTCCTGCACGGATTATCGGAGGAGGTAAAGGATGAGCTGGCAGCCTGAGAACTACCGACGGATCTCGACTCATTCATCGCTTTAACCATCCGGATCGATGGTCGGCTACGGGAACGTAGGAGGGAGAAGAGGTCCGATTGTGGTCCCAATCGCTCACTCAGGGATCCCACCTTGCAGCTGATGAACTCCGGAAGTCCCCGGAGTCTACGTCCTCTAGAGGATCTGTGCTTACCCATGTCCCTCCAAGAGCCTCCGGAGACTTCCGATTCACCTCTTCCCGAGCTGATGCAGCTCGGCAGGGCTTGGCTATCTCCGGAGGCTCTTGGAGGGACTCGGGTAAGCTCGGATCCTCTCGGGGACGCAGACTTGAGACCCAGAGTTGTCTGTATTGCAGTACTGCTGGTCATTTTGTGTCTACCTGTTCCTTCAAGAGACCTAGCTCATTCGTTGGAGTGAGTACACTGATGGGTCTTAAAGATAATTGTTCTTCACCCTGCTGTGGGGCGACCAGTCCAAGTCTCTCCAGGTACTCATCGACTCGGGGGCCGATGTGAGTCTCATAGACGTCACCCTGGCGTCCGAGCTGGGTATCCCCGCTCAATCCCTCTCTATTCCCATGGGTGTTAGAGCGCTGGACGGGCTCTCTATAAGCCGGGTCAGACCACCCCCGTCAACCTACGAGTGTCGGGGAACCATAGTGTGACGATCCAGTTCCTGCTGGTTGAGTCTCCGCAGGTTCCCATGGTATTGGGATTCTCTTGGCTCCAGCGACACAATCCCTCCATTGACTGGTCTACTGGTGCCATCGTGGGCTGGAGCCAGTCCTGCCACACTGAAGTCATCTCTGCCTGCAGCGGGACATCTTCTTGGGGGCTTGGAAATTGCCCCGGACCTCTCTGCCAGCTCCGCAGAATACCAGGACCTCCGGGATGGGTTCAGTAAGGGCCACTTCACTTCTGCAGCACCGACCGGTATCCAAGAAGGTCAAGCCAGAAGCGCTGGCTGGCACACCGCTATAGCTACACCCCCTGAAGCCGATACCTTTCCCCCGCTCCAAGATCATTAGCCACTCTGCTGTTTGTCCTCTGTTGCCCTGTACCCTCTGTATTTTTCCTACCTTTTCTGTGTCTAGAGTCAAAACCATGTCTGTCTGCTCCTTGTCGTATGTTTCTAGGCCCATCCCTCCCCACTGTGTCATCGATGGCCCGCCAGCATACACGGTGAGACAACTCCTGAGGGTTCGACCACGGGGCAGGGGTTTCCAGTACCTGGTTGACTGGGAGGGTTATGGCCCGGAGGAGAGGTGCTGGGTTCCCGCTAAAGACCTCTTGGACACGGCCCTCATCGACTTTCACCCGCCGGCACCCCAGTCAACCAGGCATCTGCCCAGGTGGAACGCCAAGTGGCGACCCTAAAGGGTGGCAGGACGGGCTCTCCAAACCTTTAGTTAGAGACAGAACATATCTGAATCCCTCTCTAAACCTTTAGATAGAGACAGAACATCTCTGAATCAAACTCTCTACCGGTACCCCCCTGTATATAGTCTCGCTATTGCTATTTTACTGATGCTCTTTAATTCCTTGTTACTTTTATTTCTTATTCTTATCCGTATTTTTTTAACTGCATTGTTGGTTAGGGGCTTGTAAGTAAGCATTTCACTGTAAGGTGTACACCTGTTGTATTCGGCGTATGTGACTAATACAATTCTATTTGATTTAGATATAAACAGAACATCTCTGACCTAAACTCTCTAAACCTTTAGATACAAACAGAACATCTCTGAACCAAAATCTTTAAACCTTTCACTAAACTCATTCACTATTTCTACAGCCCATACGGACTGAATGACGTGTCTCTTGTAACCTTATCCCTCTTACAAAACCGATGATTTACGTATCTCAATGAGACTGATCTGAATTAATAGAGGTTAACAAAATGAATCTCACATACTTTTGCAAGATGTGTTTTAAGTCATTCACAAGTTGAAACCCTTATTTGATGTGAAAACGTGAGAGACTGGGCTTTGCTGACATTATGACAGAAAGCAGATGTTTCAGCCCTTTTACAAGCAGCTAAACATGTACAGTGGTTACAGCTCCAGTCTCACCTTGAAGAGCCAGAAGGATATGTGACCATAAAAACAGTCCAGCAACAGGCATAAGGTAGAAAAAAGGGCATGAGGTAGAAAAAAGGGCATGAGGTAGAAAAAGGCATGAGGTAGAAAAGGCATGGGTAGAAAAAGGCATGAGGTAGAAAAGCCATGAGGTAGGAAAAGGCATGAGGTAGAAAAAGGCATGAGGTAGAGTAAGGCATGAGGTAGAAAGAATGCATGAGGTAGAAAAAAAGGCACGAGGTAAAAAAAAGGCACGAGGTAGAAAAAGGAACGAGGTAGAGTAAGGAACGAGGTAGAAAAAGGCACAAGGTAGAAAAAGGCACGAGGTAGAGTAAGGAATGAGGTAGAGTAAGGCACGAGGTAGAAAAAGGCACGAGGTAGAGTAAGGAACGAGGTAGAGTAAGGCACGAGGTAGAGTAAGGCACGAGGTAGAGTAAGGAACGAGGTAGAGTAAGGAACAAGGTAGAGTAAGGCACGAGATAGAAAAAAGGCATGAGGTAGAAAAAAGGCATGAGGTAGAAAAAAGGCATGAGGTAGAAAAAGTAGAAAGAAAAAAGTAAACAGTAGAAAGAAAACGGTTACACTTTACTTGACATCCAAGTGTCATAATATGTCATAACAGCTGACATAACTTGTCATAATATCGTCATAACACTATCATGATCCATTTATTTATACCTGTTATTATTTTATGGCTGGTTATGATGTCATGGTGTCAAAACCAACATTTATTCAAATTAGTTTCCTTTTGTTTGAAAGTTTGTTTCCTTTGTTGTTGTTGTAATGAATTCTTTACAGTCGTGCTTTTTTATCAAATTTTAAATAACTTTTAGAAATGTACACTTTATGACACTGTCAAGAAGCATTACGACCATCATAATCATACAAGATACAACTAGACGTTTTAATGAGTGCCCTGTTATTACATGTTGATGAGTGTTCTGTTACTACATGTTAATGAGTGTTCTGTTACTACATGTTGATGAGTGTCCTGTTACTACATGTTGATGAGTGTCCTGTTACTACATGTTGATGAGTGTCCTGTTACTACATGTTAATGAGTGTCCTGTTACTACATGTTAATGAGTGTTCTGTTACTACATGTTAATGAGTGTTCTGTTACTACATGTTGATGAGTGTTCGGTTACTACATGTTGATGAGTGTTCGGTTACTACATGTTGATGAGTGTCCTGTTACTACATGTTGATGAGTGTCCTGTTACTACATGTTGATGAGTGTCCTGTTACTACGTGTTAATGAGTGTCCTGTTACTACATGTAACAGGAGTGTTCTGTTACTACATGTTAATGAGTGTTCTGTTACTACATGTTGATGAGTGTTCGGTTACTACATGTTGATGAGTGTCCTGTTACTACATGTTGATGAGTGTCCTGTTACTACATGTTGATGAGTGTCCTGTTACTACGTGTTAATGAGTGTCCTGTTACTACATGTTGATGAGTGTTTGGTTACTACATGTTGATGAGTGTCCTGTTACTACATGTTGATGAGTGTTCTGTTACTACATGTTGATGAGTGTCCTGTTACTACATGTTGATGAGTGTTCGGTTACTACATGTTGATGAGTGTCCTGTTACTACATGTTAATGAGTGTTCTGTTACTACATGTTAATGAGTGTCCGGTTACTACATGTTGATGAGTGTTTGGTTACTACATGTTGATGAGTGTCCTGTTACTACGTGTTAATGAGTGTCCTGTTACTACATGTTAATGAGTGTTCGGTTACTACATGTTAATGAGTGTCCTGTTACTACATGTTAATGAGTGTCCTGTTACTACATGTTGATGAGTGTCCTGTTACTACATGTTGATGAGTGTTCTGTTACTACATGTTGATGAGTGTCCTGTTACTACATGTTAATGAGTGTTCTGTTACTACATGTTGATGAGTGTTCTGTTACTACATGTTGATGAGTGTTCTGTTACTACATGTTGATGAGTGTTCTGTTACTACATGTTGATGAGTGTTCTGTTACTACATGTTGATGAGTGTCCTGTTAATGAGTGTCCTGTTACTACATGTTAATGAGTGTCCTGTTACTACATGTTGATGAGTGTTCTGTTACTACATGTTGATGAGTGTTCTGTTACTACATGTTAATGAGTGTCCTGTTACTACATGTTAATGAGTGTCCTGTTACTACATGTTGATGAGTGTCCTGTTACTACATGTTAATGAGTGTTCTGTTACTACATGTTGATGAGTGTTCTGTTACTACATGTTGATGAGTGTTCTGTTACTACATGTTGATGAGTGTTCTGTTACTACATGTTGATGAGTGTTCTGTTACTACATGTTGATGAGTGTCCTGTTAATGAGTGTCCTGTTACTACATGTTAATGAGTGTCCTGTTACTACATGTTGATGAGTGTTCTGTTACTACATGTTGATGAGTGTTCTGTTACTACATGTTAATGAGTGTCCTGTTACTACATGTTAATGAGTGTCCTGTTACTACATGTTGATGAGTGTCCTGTTACTACATGTTAATGAGTGTCCTGTTACTACATGTTAATGAGTGTCCTGTTACTACATGTTGATGAGTGTCCTGTTACTACATGTTGATGAGTGTCCTGTTACTACATGTTAATGAGTGTCCTGTTACTACATGTTAATGAGTGTCCTGTTACTACATGTTGATGAGTGTCCTGTTACTACATGTTGATGAGTGTTCTGTTACTACATGTTAATGAGTGTCCTGTTACTACATGTTAATGAGTGTCCTGTTACTACATGTTGATGAGTGTCCTGTTACTACATGTTGATGAGTGTTCTGTTACTACATGTTGATGAGTGTCCTGTTACTACATGTTGATGAGTGTCCTGTTACTACATGTTGATGAGTGTCCTGTTACTACATGTTAATGAGTGTCCTGTTACTACATGTTGATGAGTGTCCTGTTACTACATGTTAATGAGTGTTCGGTTACTACATGTTGATGAGTGTCCTGTTACTACATGTTAATGAGTGTCCTGTTACTACATGTTGATGAGTGTCCTGTTACTACATGTTGATGAGTGTCCTGTTACTACATGTTGATGAGTGTCCTGTTACTACATGTTGATGAGTGTCCTGTTACTACATGTTGATGAGTGTCCTGCAACTACTTTTCAAATCTGAATCCAACTGGACAAACTACACAGTGGGATGACTGGGGCGCAAACTGACCTGAGAATGTTGTGTCCTTTAGGTTTTCTCTTGTATCCTACATCGCCCTCTGCTGCTGACCACAGTCATAACAGAACGCTTGGATGTAAATGTTCAGGAGTGTAACACATCTGACCACTAGAGGGCCACGTTGTCTATATATCACAAGTGAGATGGCAGAGAAATTAGTGAAAGCCTACTGCCCAGCTGTCAGTGGTCAGAGTGAGCTTACCCTGATCGCCCTCTGGAGTAAGCTAACTTGCTTCTGTCTGCACCTTGGACGAAAACGTAACATCAACATTAAGTGTCTGTTGACCTATGCCAATCCCCAGTCAGTCTTTTAGCCTACTTCAAAGCTGAAGCTGGGTCCTGACTGACACGCGGAAAGAAGGCAGACAGAAAAACAGACAGACACGCACACACACACACACACTTAAGATAGGATAGAAACCTGAGTTACCTCAGGGAGACACGAGGAGAAGAACAGGATGATATTTCACCACTATGCTGCTTTAATCCACCGTCTCAAGCTCTCCCAACCTACGCCATTGCCTCAGAATAGAAGTGATTGGAATGATGACGGACGGAGGGCCTCCACCAAGGGAGATGACCGTCCTGAATAGAAATCCAATGAAACATGTCTAGTCTGGGCTTTAGTATAAACGCTGTAGGAACCTTTTAGTGCAGGACCAGGCTTAACCCAGGACTCTCTGGAAAGCGGTGCCAAGTGCATCCCAGGTGAATGTAGTCCCTTTACGTTCCAACAGTCATAAACTAGAGGTCTACCCTGGGGTTAGGAGAAATGTTGTGTTTCTTCAAAAGTGGCAGAGGTGGGCAAGTGTTACTGAGAGGACTATCGAGTAGCGCAGCGGTCTAAGCCTTTGCATCTCAGTGCTAGAGGCATCACTACAGACCCTGGATCGGTCCCGGGCTGTATCACAACCGGCCGTGAACGGGATTCCCATAGAGCGGCGCACAATTAGCCCAGCGTCGTCCGGGTTAGAGGAGGGTTTGGCCGGGGTAGGCAGTCATTGTATAATAAGAATTTGCTCTCAACTGACTTACCTAGTTAAATAAAGGTTCAATAAAAATAAAAATCCTGGGTAAATAAATGAAAATTAAATGAATGTGTTCAAGGAAACCTGTCTCTTGGCGTTTATCTAAGTACAAAAAGGAGAAGATTCTGTATCTGTCCTCTGTTTCAAAGTAACTACAATGTAAGGGAGCCATTAACCAATTGTCATTGCATCCCAGGTGAATGTAAACTAGAGGTCTACCCTGGGGTTAGGAGAAAGGGCTGTGTTTCATCAAAAGTGGTGGGCTTCAGAAATGAAGGTGGGCTTCAGAAATGAGTCCCATGATCCCGAGGCTGATAATACAAAGGTTCCAGACGTCAAACTTGAGCACAAATGGAGTGGCCAGTGGGTTCCCAAACCTGTGTGTGGTGTTTTTGTGTGTGTGTGTTTGGTGGGGGTGGGGAAGGGGTCATAACCCTTTATGTATCATTGTGTTTACCCATCAACATGTTGATAGAACAACTTTATGAAACTTGATACGTAACTGATCTGTAGCACACACACACACACACACACACAGTGTATCCATTCCCATAGCATTTGTGTATAAACTTAGCTGTACTTTGGCTGGACTACATGGTCCCAAGGCGACCTGGCTGCTTTTAGGGGAGTTTTTACCATATAAGGAGAAGAGGATTTGAGCTGCATTTCCTGTGGGAGGGTTCGGATTTCTCTCTCTCCCTCCCTCCTTCCCTCTCTCTCTCTCTCTCTCTCTCTCTCTCTCTCTCTCTCTCTCTCTCTCTCCTCCTCTCTTTCTTTCCCTCCCTCCCAACCTCTCCCTCCCTATTTCCCTCCCTCCCTCTCTTTCTCTCTCTCTCTCTCTAAAAGGGTCCACCCACCTCTCTACTCACTCTCTGTCCATCCTGTAGGAATGTGATACAACATCTCATAATGTACATACTACATGTTAAAAATCTCTGATATTGGCCGTACACTCTTAGGAAAAAAAAGTTATATCTAGAACCTAAAAGGGTTCTTTGGCTGTCCCCATAGGAGAGCCATTTGAAGAACTCTTTTTGGTTCCAGGTACAACCTTTTTGGGTTCCATGTTAAGCCCTTTCTACAGACGGTTCTATATGGAACCCAAAAGGGTTCTGCCTGGAAACAAAAAGGGTTCTCCTATGGGGACAGCCGAAGAACCCTTTTGGAACCCTTTTTTCTAGGAGTGTGCTGTCATTCTAACAGCAATGTCAGAAGATGTAGAATCCCTGTATGTCAACCGGAAAGCACATCAATATAGAAATTAACTGAAACTTTTGAACATTTGAAAACTTGAACTGTCTTGAATACTCAGCACATCACACAAAGATCATACTGCTCATTGCTCACTGTGCACTAAACTCCAGTGCTGCTGACTGTTCCATTCCAAGACAGAATATGTTTGTAGAGCACTAACCTTTGGACTGGAGAGAGAGAGAGAGAGAGAGAGAGAGAGAGAGAGAGAGAGAGAGAGAGAGAGAGAGAGAGAGAGAGAGAGAGAAAACACATTTATTAATATACAGTGCATTCGGAAGTATTCATACCCTTTCACTTTTTCCACATGTTGTCACGTTACGGCCTTATATTTTTTTTATCAATCGACACAAAAAAATCCTCATCAATCTACACACAATACCCCATAATGACAAAGTGAAAGCAGGTTTTTAGAAATGTTTGTACATTAAAAAGAAAAAACTGAAATACAGTATTTACATAAGTATTCAGTCCCTTTGCTATGAGACTCGAAATTGAGCTCAGGTGCATCCTGTTTCCATTGATCAACCTTGATATGTTTCTACAACTTGATTGGAGTCCACCTGTGGTAAATTAAATTGTTTGGTCATGATTTGGAAAGGCACACACCTGTCTTTATAAGGTCCCACAGTTGACAGTGCATGTCAGAGCAAAAATGAGGTCGAAGGAATTGTCCGTATAGCTCCGAAACAGGATTGTGTCGCGGCACAGATTTGGGGTAGGGTACCAAAACATGTCTGCAGCATTGAAGGTTCCCAAGAACACAGTGGCCTCCATCATTCTTAAATGGAAGAAGTTCGGAACCACCAAGACTCTACCTAGAGCTGTTCACCCAGCAAAACTGATCAATCGGTGGAGAACAGCCTTGGTCAGGGAGGTGACCAAGAACCCAATGGTCACTCTCACAGAGCTTTAGAGTTCCTCTGTGGAGATGGGAGAACCTTCTAGAAGGACAACCATCTCTGCAGGACTCCACCAATCAGGCCTTTATGGTAGAGTGGTCAGACGGAAGCCACTCCTCAGTAAAAGGCACATGACAGCCCACTTGGAGTTTGCCAAAAGGCCGCTAAAGACTCTCAGACCATGAGAAACAAGATTATCTGGTCTGATGAAACCAAGATTGAACTCTATGGCCTGAACGCCAAGCGTCAGTCTGGAGGAAACCAGGCACCGCTCATCACCTGGCCAATACCATCCGGTGAAGCATGGAGGTGGCAGCATCATGCTTTGGGGATGTTTTTCAACGGCAGGGATTGGGAGACTAGTCAGGTTTGAAGGAAAGATGAACAGAGAAAAGTACAGAGAGATTTTTGATGAAAACCTGCTCCAGAGCGCTCAGGACCTCAGACTGGGGTGAAGGTTCACCTTCCAACAGGACAACGACACTAAGCACACAGCCAAGACAACACAGGAGTGGCTTCGGGACAAGTCTCTGAATGTCCATGAATGGCCTACCCAGAGCCCGGACTTGAATCCGATCTAACATCTCTGGAGAGACCTGAAAATAGCGGTGCAGCAACACTCCCCTTCCAAACTGACAGAGTTGAGAGGATACGTAGAGAAGAATGGGAAAAACTCCTCAAATACAGGTGTGCCAAGCTTCAACAAAGTACAGAGTAAAGGGTTTGAATACTTATGTAAATGTGATACTTCAGTTTTTTGTTTTTAAAACATTTGCAAACATTTCAAAAAAACTGTTTTTGCTGTATTTGGGGTGTTGTGTGTAGATTGATAAGGGGGATTATTAATCAATTTTACAATAAGGCTGTAACGTAACAAAATGTGGAAAAAGTAAAGGGGTCTGAATACTTTCCGAATGCACTGTAGTCTATATTCAACAAGCTCACACAGTTTCAAGTCAGAATTAATGTTATCCCCTAGGGTATTAGTCTATATTCAACAAGCTCACACAGTTTCAAGTCAGAATTAGACATTAATCCGTGGTTCTCAAACATCAAATGCATATGTTATTCCAAACGTCAAATTTCAAAGTGTTTAAGTTAAGGTTAAGACATTAACTCCGAAATCTTAAGGTTAGGCATTGGTTAAGGTTTGGGATAGGCTTAAAACACAAATCTCAAACAACAACTTTTCATTACCGTTGTGACAACACCGTTCTATAATTTCACCAGCCTTTATTTTTAGACAGAGCAGCTGTTAGTGTAAGTCAATTCCACGGTCACAGAATTACGTTATGATTATTTTTAACTTTAAAATGGATGTCAAACCAAAACCACTGATTTCAAAGTTAAACAAGCCATACAACTCTATGCACAAGGACTACTTTGGACAATTTACACAGACAATTTCGGGCTCCCGAGTTGCGCAGCGGTCTAAGGCACTGCATCTCAATGCTAGGGGTGTCACTACAGACCCTGGTTCGATTCCAGGCTGTATCACAACCAGCCGTGATTGGGAGTCCCATAGGGCGGCGCACAATTGGCCCAGTGTCATCTGGGTTAGAGTTTGGCCGGTGTAGGCTGTCATTGTAAGTATGAATTTGACCTTAACTGATTTGCCTGGTTAAATAAAATGTAAATTTTTAAAAATCTATCAATCAAATGTATTTATAAAGCCCTTCTTACATCAGCTGATGTCACAAAGTGCTGTACAGAAACCCTGCCTAAAACCCCAAACAGCAAGCAATGCAGGTGTAGAAGCACGGTGGCTAGGAAAAACTCCCTAGAAAGGCCAGAACCTAGGAAGAAACCTAGAGAGGAAGTAGGCAGTGAGAGGTGGCCAGTCCTCTTCTGGCTGTGCCGGGTGCAGATTGTAACAGAACATGGCCAAGATGTTCAAATGTTCATAGATTACCAGCAGGGTCAAATAATAATAATCACAGTGTTTGTCGAGGGTGCAACAGGTCTGCACCTCAGGAGTAAATGTCAGTTGGCTTTTCATAGCCGATTATTCAGAGTATCTCTACCGCTCCTGCTGTCTCTAGATAGTTGAAAACAGCAGGTCTGGGACAAGGTAGCACGTCCGGTGAACAGGTCAGGGTTCCATAGCCGCAGGCAGAACAGTTGAAACTGGAGCAGCAGCAGCACGGCCAGGTGGACTGGGGACAGCAAAGAGTCGTCCTGAGGCATGGTCCTAGGGCTCAGGTCCTCCTCCGAGAGAGAGAAAGAGAGAAAGAGAGAAAGAAAGAGAGAAAAAGAGAGAAAGAGAGAGAGAGAATTAGAGAGAGCATGCTTAAATTCACACAGGACACCGGATAAGACAGGAGAAATACTCCAGATATAACAGACGGACCCTGGCCCCCAGACACATAAACTACTGCAGCATAAATACTGGAGGCTGAGACAGATCACACATTTACTGAGACAGATCACACATTTACTGGAAGAGCTGTGCAAGTGCAAAGCTTGGTAACAGAATTACGGTAAAATCTCTTGTCAGTTTTTTTTTTTTTCGATCAAGTTTTCTAAAAACTATGTTGAATATCTGCTCTGAATTAAAACCCAAATATGTCTGCAGGAAAAAGCGCATCCAATTCATCAGCTGCAGGACAGAAGAACGTATCGAAGAAAAAAAATGATGTCCGCAACTCTGGTATGCTCCCATGGTGATTTAATCAGACACACAATAAAGACAACGTTTCCATGTCTTTATTGTCTTCATTGTGGTCATTTCTTTTAGCTATAACATGACACCTTGAGTCTGATATATTTTTATTTGCTTATTGAACTACAGTAGGTGAAGGAATTACGGTAATGGTAACAGAATCACATCGTGGGTCCCTGATCTGTACTATAGAGAAATACCTAATTATGGATATAAATATAATTATCTTCATGGTGATGTATGTTAAATAGGGTTAGGGGTTAGGGTTAGGGTTAGGGTTAGGGTTAGGGTTTAGGGTTTAGGGTTAGGGTTAGGGTTAGGGTTAGGGGTTAGGGTTAGGGTTAGGGGTTAGGGTTAAGGGTTAGGGTTAGGGTTAGGGTTAGGGTTAAATAGGTACACAATTGTAGGAATATGCCCCTCCACCCCCTTACACACACATACACACGCCAATTCTATTTTAACCCTAACCCTAAAGCTAATATTCTTGCAATGCTATACATTTGCCACATCTAACATGCATTCATGTGATATTTGAGTGACAAAGAAATTACAACAATATCTATGGGCTAAAAAAACAGTTGACATGGTCTAGTTGATCTGGACCTTTCTGACAAGTTATAAATATCTCTCTAAGGTCTACAATGACTGACATGACAAGAGGAACTGATGATGCACTGCCAAATTTAGAAATTGCACCTTGTGTGTTCTACTATTAGATATTTAATGAGTAAGTTTAAAACTGGACTGAGTAAAACAAATTAAAATAATAATAATAAAATAATTCTAAACTAATTCGATCAGCTAGTTAGATTTATTGCACCCGTTACGGAGATGGTGGTTCCAGTTTAAATGGTTTAGGTAGTCTCCTTTATCAATGTTCCTAACCCTGACAGTCATTCTGAATCTTGCAGGTGAATACAATTTCCAACTGTTGGATCTGTCTGCATAATGTGACTTGCAGGCCTGATGTGGCCTGTAGACCAGGACATTCCTAACACCACTATGATAACATTCACCTACAGAAGAAACTCACTTGGTGAAGTCCACAAGACTGAAAAGGAATAAATTCAACTACCATGTCTCTGTCACTAACAAATGCAGTCATGGGTAGTAACTCTACAATTCACTCAAAAAAGCGAGGCACACTGGGAAATTATATTGGAGGTGAGGCTTGTTGGGGGCGTGACTTTCAATTAGTTATTTTTGGCTCCCCGTGAGTGGAAGTGTTGTGCCAGTTTAAGTTGTCTATGGTTATGTTAATTAAAGATAGTGTCTGCTGCCAGTTCTGATGTTTTTGTAAATGTTTACATAAGAGTATGTGACAATAAAGACTTAAATATAAATATTAGTGTAATGTCTTAACTCGACACTGAGTGACCTTGTCAAGATATACGGACCGCTTGGTGTAGTGGTTAAAAATACTATTGGGGGTGTTATTGCATAACACTGAAAGTGTTCATTCCCTAACACTGACAAAGTGTAACAGCGTCAGCACTAAGCACAGTGTTGATTTAACACTGGAGAATTTGCTGTGCAGAGAGAGTAGCTGCCAGGTGACTGAGTTTTTCTGTCCCTAGTCATCAGAGACAGTAGCTCCCAGCTGACTGAGTTTTTCTGTCCCTAGTCATCAGAGACAGTAGCTCCCAGCTGCCTTCTGTCACGTGTGGTGAAATCAACCTATCGTCACGCTTTCTTTACAGCACATCACTTCGCCGTGCCGACAAACGGTTAAAAACAGCCGTTGGCCACCTGCTTAGTTAGTTACAAACCCATTTTCAGACACGTGAAGGAAATCACCTTACCAAACTATGATAGTGATGCTGCTCTTCCATATAAAATAAATACAGCAACTATTCAAAACATACACAGTAACTAAAGAGATCTTAATTAGAAAGTAGGGTAATTGTATTCATTTTGAGTTTTTAGTTTACAGCCTTGAATGTAAATCCTGTTGAAGATAATATGTGCACACATACAGAAATTCTACCCCATTTCCTTGGCTGGGTCTTTTTCCGTCTGGTTCTTTTTAATCCACGGTAGAATGATAACTATGTCTCCCCCAACCAACACTGGTATTAACATCAATTTTAGCATTCCTCAGTGAGGGAGGAAACGCAAGCCTTGAATAAAATGCTTACAGATCCCCAAGCCCAGTGTTGTTCAGACTGAGACTGAAACTTACCTTACGGTTATTTATCTTAAAAAAAAAAGGGAAAACCCTGCGCGCACACTGCTAATTGTAGATTCTTTGTCGTATGTGTGGTGCGTAGTAGACCAAACGTTAATCTGTTATGAACGCCTATCAACGGTTATTTCTTTGTGAATAATACCGTGTCTGTGGTGACACAGGTTCTTCTCCAGACAGGTGTGTGTTATTTCACTGATGACGATGCTTTTCTTCTGAACACACATGGTCAAGATCTTTCTCTCTTCCTTCCTCAAGATCTTTCTCTCTCCTTTCCTCAAGATCTTTCTCTCTACGTTCCTCAAGATCTTTCTCTCTCCTTTCCTCAAGATCTTTCTCTCTCCCTTCCTCAATATCTTTCTCTCTCCTTTCCTCAAGATCTTTCTCTCTCCCTTCCTCAAGATCTTTCTCTCTCCTTTCCTCAAGATCTTTCTCTCTCCTTTTCTCAAGATCTTTCTCTCTCCGATTCCAACCCGTCCCCCTAGGGGAAAAAAAGGAAAAAAAAGGAAATGAAAACAGGCTTCCAAATAAGGAGAGTGGGTGAATATCGCCAGAGTGTCTGTTACGTTCTTAAGAAAGCCTTAGGAGGAGTGAGTGGGGAGGTTCAGACCCGAGAGGGAGGGGTAGAGGGAAGGGGGTACTGTGGCTGCTGAGGTTAGCTAGCTAACCAGGCTGGGGGGGTAGTGTGTATATGTCACTGGGGACTGGATGGGGCTGTCTCTTCAAAACCTCCAGTCAGGTTTAAATCACTTATATCAGCCCTGGTTTCCAGTCTGCATCCTCTGCTCTCTCCTCTCTCTCTCTCTCTCTCTGCTCTCCCTCTCTTTGTATCGGCTGGCGTATTGGCTCTGGTGGACTTGGAAACTTAGAAAGGACTAGTCTCTCTCTCTCTCTCTCTCTCTCTCTCTCTCTCTGTGTGAGAGGGTTTGTCTTTAAGTGTCTAACTAGACATTCGCGTCCCAAACTTGAAAAGTTTCCCCAGTTTCTGAAGCCACTGAACCCTAACAACCGTCAACCATGGAGGCCATCAAGAAGAAGATGCAGATGCTAAAGCTGGACAAAGAGAACGCCATTGACAGGGCGGAGCAGGCAGAGACCGACAAGAAATCAGCTGAGGACAAATGCAAACAGGTGAGGGAAGGATATTGAGAGGAGGGAGGAAAGATAAGGTGACGGAAGGATTGTAAAAAGGGTAGGGTTGCAAAATTCCTGTAACTTTCCCCAAATTCCAAGGTTTTATAAAAATCCCGAATGTAGGATTCCCAGATTTCCTGTTTATTCTCTCCTGATTTCAGGAATTTTTGAAAACCTGGGAATTTTGGGAAAGCTACTGGAATTTTGCAACTCCAAAAATGGACAGAGGGAAGAGTTGAGGATGGGGAAAGGGAGAGAGGGAATAGTTGAGGAGGGGGAAAGGGAGAGAGGGATAAGATGAGGAGGGGGAAAGGGAGAGAGGGAAGAGATGAGGAGGGGGAAAGGGAAAGAGGGAAGAGTTGAGGAGGGGGAAAGGGAGAGAGGGAAGAGTTGAGGAGGGGGAAAGGGAGAGAGGGAAGAGTTGAGGAGGGGGAAAGGGGGAGAGGGAAGAGTTGAGGAGGGGGAAAGGGAGAGAGGGAAGAGTTGAGGAGGGGGAAAGGGAGAGAGGGAATAGTTGAGGAGGGGGAAAGGGAGAGAGGGAATAGTTGAGGAGGGGGAAAGGGAGAGAGGGAATAGTTGAGGAGGGGGAAAGGGAGAGAGGGAAGAGTTGAGGAGGGGGAAAGGGAGAGAGGGAAGAGATGAGGAGGGGGAAAGGGAGAGAGGGAAGAGATGAGGAGGGGAGGCAGAAAGCAGCTAATGGATACAAGTGATGAATTGTACAGAGTGGGAAAATGTATATGGGTACTTTTTTTATCTATTGTAATATAAGCTAATGTTGAAGTACTTGATAATGAACGTGATGCTGTTACTCTTGTGCTGTGTGCTTGAATGTCCTATTGCGGATCCAATGTATTAGACCCATGGGTGGAAATTATCATTAGTAAGAGATGTTGTATATATATCATAAATGTAATTTCTGAGCTATAAATAAATGCAGTTCTTCTCATGGAAGGAATTTGAGAAACTAGACTAAGGCAGAGAGTGATGGAATACATTTGTGGATGACCTATACTCCTCAGAGTATAAAGTAGTTTAAGCAAAGTAAAATTAGTCTGGGTAAAAAGAGCTACTTGAAATTGATTGATTGAAATGAGCTCTGAGACATAGAACAGCTAACTGATTGTACTGATGATGGTTCTCCTTTCCTCTGATAGAGAGAAGGATGAAGCCCTCAGGGAGAGAGGGATGGAGAGAGGGATGAAGCCCTCAGGGAGAGAGGGATGGAGAGAGGGATGAAGCCCTCGGGGAGAGAGGGATGGAGAGAGGGATGGAGCCCTCAGGGAGAGAGGGATGGAGAGAGGGATGAAGCCCTCAGGGAGAGAGGGATGGAGAGAGGGATGAAGCCCTCGGGGAGAGAGGGATGGAGAGAGGGATGGAGCCCTCAGGGAGAGAGGGATGTAGAGAGGGATGAAGCCCTCAGGGAGAGAGGGATGTAGAGAGGGATGGAGAGAGAGATGGAGAGAGGGGTGGACAGAGAGAAGGAGCCCTCAGGGAGAGAGGGATGTAGAGAGGGACGGAGAGAGGGATGAAGCCCTCAGGGAGAGAGGGAGGGAGAGAGGCATATAGAGAGGGATATAGAGAGGGATGGAGAGAGGGATGGAGAGAGGGATCGAGCCTTTAGGGGGAGAGGGATGGAGAGAGGGATGAAGCCATCAGGGAGAGAGAGATGTAGAGAGGGATGAAGCCCTCAGGGAGAGAGGGATGTAGAGAGTGATGAGCCCTCAGGGAAAGAGGGATGGAGAGAGGGGTCAGCCCTCAGGGAAAGAGGGATGGAGAGAGGGGTCAGCCCTCAGGGAAAGAGGGATGGAGAGAGGGGTCAGCCCTCAGGGAAAGAGAAAAGAGCAGTGAGTTCTTCTGCATCCCAAACCCACCCCTTCGCCGTAACCTCCCGGACACTCCTGTAGACATGAAAAGATCAAATATGGCCCAAAATCCACCCAGCTCATCTGCTAATGTGGTTGAAAATTCCAAATGTGATAACAAATTCCATGCAGCCCATCAGAAGGCTGCATGATGACTGATCATAGATGGATCATAAGAGAGAACCACAGAGAACCCCCCGCTGTACAGGAACAACAGGTGTACCAGGAGTAAAAGGCTAGCTATGCCAGCTGCCGCTCTGCTCCTCACTTTGGTGTGACTTTACATGACTCTGGGGTGCAGATCCACTCACCAACATTCCTCTGTCTGATCTGTCTAAAGTTCAAGAACATACCAGAGGAGAGACTAAGAATATGTCCCAAATGGCACCCTATTCCCTTTATAGTGCACTACTTTTGACCAGAGCCCTGTAGGTATTGGTCAAAAAAGTAGTGCACTGTATAGGGAGTAAGCTTCCATTTTGGATGTAATTGAACTAACAACACAACATTCTTAGAACAGTGTGCGTCAGTGTGAGCACAGTAGTGGCAGGCAGTCGTCAGTAGCACTATCCACAATACCCTCAGCCATTTTAGACATGACGGGTGCCGTTTGCCTGAATCATGGTGGATTACACGGACCTCTTAAGACAATTGGTTGGATAGAGTTAAATAGTGATGAGTGTTGATGCTTTGCTCTGGTGTTCTATGAGGCTCTGGGGCTTTGTCCCAAAGGGCACCGTATTACCTATATAGTGCACTGCGTTTGACCAGAGCCCCGTCAGCAGCCTGTGAGGCAAAGGCCAGCAGGGGCAGTGAACACTTGTATCCTTCTGCCATCTACTGGGATCACAGTTCATGGCTATAAAGCACTGCAGGACCGAGTAGAGTTGAATCCAACAACAACAAGTACTTTATGCATTTCTAGTCTTCAGAACAAGCACCAAAACATTAGCAATATCCATGCAACGTTGGAGTCAATTCAATTCTACATTTCTAGCTACAAAATACTGAGTGGTTGGTTATTCTCTTCCTTTGCTGGCCTTTTTCTCCTGAGTTCCCCACTGGAGGCACAATGTTGTAGATAAACATCTGTTTTGTATAGAGCGGACACGATTCTGTATGACAGAAAGCATATCTGAACATTTCCTGACTCTGTCACCTAGTCTGTCCTTTCTGTGACAAAGAAGGACAGGTTTGTCGGTTGTATAAAATATTGATATCTGAACACCTATCCTGATTCTTTTGCTTCCCTCTGACTCTGTGTTACCCCAGTTGGAAGATGAGCTGCTGGGAGTACATAAGAAGCTGAAGGGGACAGAAGATGAGTTGGATAAATACTCTGAGGCTCTGAAGGACGCACAGGAGAAACTGGAGCTGTCAGAGAAGAAGGCTACTGACGTGAGTACAGTACGGTACCAGAGATACTGCCGGGTTGTCACTGTAGCGCTCAGATAATCCTACTTCAGATGCATACAGATGTTTTAAATGTGTCATATCACATCCAAGGTTAAGCAATAAGACCCCTGCCTTTATACTCAAGCATTGCACCAGTGCAGACACATGGTTTAGAGAACTTGGTTGGTCTTGGCAAGTTCGTTCAGACATCTTTGAATACCGTTGGAGAACAGACTCTGATCTAGTCTGGTTGTGTCATCAAAAGACCCAAAATGAAACAGCATTCCTTTCCTGATCATTTAGAGAGATCAGGTCAGAAAAAGAAAATGTGTGATGACATCCACTGCCTTCCCTCAGACCACAGCAGGGACTCTTTCATCAACACAAAACACCCAGTCAATTTTTTTTAATTTTTTATTTCACCTTTATTTAACCAGCTAGGCAAGTTGAGAACAAGTTCTCATTTACAACTGCGACCTGGCCAAGATAAAGCAAAGCAGTTCGACACATACAACAACACAGAGTTACACATAGAGTAAAACAAAAATAAATAAAATAAAAACAAATCTATATACAAAGAGTGCAAATGAGGTAGGATAAGGAAGGTAAGACAATAAATAGGCCATGGTGGCAGAGTGATTACAATATAAATCACAAAGTAACAGTCTCTCTCTCTATGAGGTTTTCTCAAAGATAGCATCTACTGAACTGAGTTACGGTCAAGAGAAACAAAAAAGTAAGTCACCTAGCAAGCTATAAATTGCATTTACTGTATGGTGAGGGACAGTATGAGACTAGTAACAAAGGTTGTGTTGGATGTGACCTTCACCAGAACAACCTCTACCTTGAATTCCATTAATCTACTGGTCATTGTAGAGCATGAAGCGCTCCCACCCAGGTCTGAAACAAAGGTTCAAGGGCTGCTATTTCATATATATAGTGCAATACTTTTCACCTAGACCCATAGGGCTCTGGTCAAAAGTAGTGCACTGTATAGGGACTAGGATGCCATTAGGGACACATCCTCAGTCTCCGCTCTCAGCTCCACTACCCATATGCAGCAACACAGAAATGTGAGGAATGCAGCTGAAACAAACAGAGAACCTCACACTGCTGTGGCTATTGAAGACTATACTGGAAATGCTTCTGATGAGGAGACCACAGACACAGTTACAGACACGGCTACAGACACCGTTACAAGCACAGTTCTATACACAGTTACGGACACAGCTACAGTCACAGGCACAGACACCCTACAGACACAGTTACATGCACAGCCACAGGCACAGCAACAGACACAGACACGTTTACAGGCCCGGCTACAGACACGGTCACAGACACAGTTACAGACACAGACACAGCCTATATTTGGTGCAGATGCTGCCCAAACTGCAGCCTTCCCAACTGTAGGAATGCCAGTAATTGCCAAAATAAAGGAAACACTTGAGTGAACAAGGAATACAAAGTATATGTCATGGTGTGGGGTGCGTTTTCCTGGCATGGTTTAGGTCCACTTGTAGAATCTATGCCAAGGAGCATTGAAGCTGTTCTGGGCCCAGCACCCTTTTAAGACATTTTATGTTGGTGTTTCCTTTATTTTGGCTGATACTTGTATGTGCTTGTGATAAAACTTAATCCAAAGTCACAATCCAGTCACATTTATTATGTTTTTTTTTATTATTATTAATCAGTTAACCAATATATTATTTATTATGCAGTGTTTTATTTAATTTATTAATCGGTTACCCAATATATTATTTATTATGCAGTTGTTTATTATATTTTATTAATCACTTAATAGTTTTCTTTTTTTCCTGTTTTTGCTGCCTCTTGGGCCCCACAAGGGCTTGGGCCCAGGGCCTTCAGCCCGGTAAGCCCCTGCATTAACCCATCCCTGCACACCCATCCATCCATCCCTCTCTCTCTCTAGCATACTCAATTCATACTCAATTCAAGGGCTTTATTGGCATGGGAAACATATGTTAACATTGCCAAAGCAAGTGAAGTAGATAATAAACATAAGTGAAATAAACAAAAAAACATTACACTCACAGAAGTTTCAAATAAATTCATACCCTCTTGCGCGGGCGCTCGCTCTCTCTCTCTCTCTAATCAGTTCATGGTGTACAAAACTGCAGACTATAAAACCTACACACACCTTGCACTGAAACTGAAGAGAACCATAGACATTACAACCAGCTATAAACCCACACCCTCTCATGGGAACAAAGATCACGAAAACCTCCCTCCCTCTGGGTAATCTAATCATGATGTCATCTGAGACCGCTTCCTCTCAGGATTGGAGGATTTCAGCCAGAAACTTTCCTGAAACCTCCAGCCCTTTTCCCGGCCCTCTACTTCTTAAACGTATTTTAAATTTGATATCCAATTTACAGTATATCTAGTAGGCTAGATCGATCACTTAGTTCGATATGACAGGTGGATCATTGGACGCGGTGAAAAGGAAAATCCAGGCGCTTCAACAGCAAGCGGACGATGCAGAAGATCACACGATACTTTTACAGAAACAGTTGGACGATGAACAGGAATTGCGCGAAAACGTGAGAATGTTGTGGCTACAGTTTCATAATTACCTGTTTTCCAAGTTTATTTTACTTTTGGTTTTCCTCAGTTCTTTTGAAGAAACCCCCATTTAAAGTAGTCTATTCAAAAGCTACTATGCACTGCCTGAAGTGGGGCATGTATTGAGTTCATTCATATTCTTGTTGTAATGTCGGCTGATCATTGGAAGTGGAGGAACATTTTCTATTGAGATGTGAAGAGAAGGGGACAGTCATGAAACTAAATATTCCTATAGTCAAGTCTTCAAGTGCCTTGAAATGTAATTCCCTTTTGATTATTTTTAATTGACTTTTGATTACTTTTAATTGTATTGTAGCGACCTTAACATTTGACAAGCCTAAGCAGAGGTTAGTTTTTCCTATTGAATGAAGGAACCAGACAGGAGAGAAGCAGACAGACAGACGTCAGGATTATCTCTTACAATGGGCGTCTCACAGGAAGCAGATTGATAAACAGTCATCCCACACAGCCAACTATTCACACTGACTGACTGACTGTTTACAGTACGTTGTTGAGGAGGGGATGTTGTACAATTTATAAAAATTCAACCATTCCCATCATGAGTCCCCCTATTCTTCTGAATGAGTCATTTATTCTTTGGTAATACACAGTGTGGGTTGAGGACTGACTTGAGTGCTGATGAACAGTGACGATACGCTATCTGCAGGCTCCCTGTTTCACCTCATCGCCTGTTCTGTACTATTGGGAATTATTATTATTTTTTGTCAGTTTCCTCTGATCTTTATCATGACCTCTAACCTGTGACCTGTGCCCCCTGCAGGCGGAGGGCGACGTGGCGGCTCTGAACCGTAGGATTCAGCTGGTGGAGGAGGAGTTGGACAGGGCTCAGGAGAGGCTGGCCACTGCCCTGCAGAAACTAGAGGAGGCTGAGAAGGCTGCTGACGAGAGTGAGAGGTCAGATCAGATTGCTCTGTCGTTATATAGATAGGACAGCGCTACAGTGCTTTTCTATGGATCCATGTTTTCTATGGGTATGGACTGGTATAGGAGGGATTGTGTTTCTTTTGGACAAAGGGGAAAGTGGCCTCCACACTTTGTTGACTTCCTCTGTATGGAGGGGTTGTAGTTATACACAGTTATTCTTGATATAATGGGAAGCTCTGTAGGCTCTGTGATATCTACCATTTTTCTTAGTCTTCACATAACGGTAGGTTGTACTGTAGCTAACCCTGTGTTGCTGTTGCTCCAGAGGCATGAAGGTGATCGAGAACCGAGCCTCCAAGGACGAGGAGAAGATGGAGATCCAGGAGATGCAGCTAAAGGAAGCCAAGCACATCGCTGAGGAGGCTGACAGGAAGTACGAGGAGGTAAGAATCACAGAATAGCAGGGTGAAGTTGCCCATAGGATGCTGATCTTGGGTCTGTTTTGCATTTCCCCCACTAAAGGGAAGCTTGATCCTAGATCTGTACCCAGTGAAAACTTCACCCTAGAGTCACAGCATAGTTTGTTATTAAGGAAAAGGGGGGATACCTAGTCAGTTGTACAACTGAATGCATTCAACTGAAATGTGTCTTCTGCATTTTAACCCAACCCCATCTGAATCAGAGAGGTGAGGCAGGCTGCCTTAATCGACATCCACGGCACCCAGGGAACAGTGGGTTAACTGCCTTGCTCATGGCCAGAATGACAGATTTTTACTTTGTCAGCTCGGGGATTCAATCCAGCAACCTTTCGCTTACTGGCCCAACGCTCTAATCACTAGGCCAAGAGTTTCCCCTAAACACATGGCCTGACCAGGAAAACCTCTTGTTCTAATCCGTAAGGCCTTAGTATAGCTGGTCATAACCAGTAAACGATTACTGATTTCATGTTGAATTTAGTCTCCAAGAGATCCCCCTTCTGACCCATGGTTTGTGCTGTTCTGTTTCAGGTTGCCCGTAAGCTGGTCATCCTAGAAGGGGAACTGGAGAGAGCCGAAGAGAGAGCAGAGATCTCTGAGCTGTAAGGACCAATACTCAACACACTAGATGTTTGTCAACTATGTTAGTCAGACTACAGGGTGGCGTTATGGGCGGGCCTTAGGTGGCCTGGCCGACCCTAACGTACCTCGTTGCGTGTCCAAATAAAATATTAAAATATTGATAATTTATTTGACCGAGATGCGTGCCGACAGAAAGACGCATCAATCTCAAATAAAGCATCTGAGCAAGCAAAACAGCGCCCCCTCTGTCTCAGTATGGATAGCCCATGTATCTGATGCTGTCTGGCCATAAATAGTATGGCATGTCAAATTACATGTCTTTACTATAAAGCCCATTTAAAGCCCTGGTCAGACTTCTTGTGGTAAAATGCTTTTACTAGCTACACGCAGGGGTTGGCAACTCTTGGGGTTGGCAACAATTGCATTCTAAACTGAAGATCATAATGAGGTGATTATTGGAGTCAGGTGTGTTAGCTGGGGCTGGGGCAGAACTGTGACACTAATCAGGCCCCCCGAGGACTGGAATTGCCCACCCCTGCGGGCTAGTGTCAAATCAACCTTAGGGCCAAGATTGCCTTGGAGATGTAAGTTGATTCCCTCTGTCCTCTACAGTAAATGTGGTGACCTGGAGGAAGAACTGAAGAATGTAACCAACAACCTCAAGTCCCTAGAGGCTCAGTCTGTTAAGGTGAGTGTCCTCTGCCCCCATTTTGTTCTGTTTCTTCGTGTCCTGTCTGAATGATACTTTTGCTAAATATCAGCTCTGAAATCTGCTACTGAATAATATTAATGACATGTAACATTAGTTCCATTAATAAACGTTGTTTCGTCTCTGCAGTATTCAGAAAAAGAAGACAAGTATGAGGACGAAATCAAAGTGCTGAGTGACAAACTGAAAGAGGTGAGGACAGCTATCTGTCTGTAGTGGCATGTTGCCCTTAGGACTTCAGCATGCTCCAGCCAAACTCGGCTAAGCAAACTGAACAAGTGTGCTCACTTACTCCCTTAAAAGACCATTGTTTGAAAAACGAGAAAAAAGCGGCACTAGTACTGTTTGTCCATCTTGAGACACTGTAGCCAGTAGGCACTTCCTTTAAAATAGTCTGAATTAATCGAAGATAACTCGATAAATCTGTCTTTAATTTTGACGTCTTAGTTGCGCAATTTTACATTGAACTAAGATGTTTGCAGTATTTCTCAGTGAATTTTTTTTTTTTTATGAAAACAAGTCGTCTACCGTTGAACGACAACATTCATTGAAGAATACCTACTGTTGACCAATGACCCGACGAAGAGGGATAGACTTCGGCTCCCGAACTTTTATTTGCATTTTCATTTAACCTTTATTTAACTAGGCAAGTCAGTTAAGAACAAATTCTTATTTACAATGACGGCCTACCCCGGCCAAACCCTCCCCTAACCCAGACGACGCTTTGCCAATTGTGCGCCGCTTGAGATGCAACTCATGCATTAGGAAGGTGTTCTTAATGTTTGTTATACTCAGTGTATATTGGCCCTATTTCACACACATAGTGTGTAAGGGGATATCTGTCGTGACTGGCTATAACCGGTCCTCTGTCTGTCTCTCTAGGCTGAGACTCGTGCTGAGTTTGCAGAGAGATCGGTGGCTAAACTGGAAAAGACCATTGATGACTTAGAAGGTATAGTTCACACAGTGCATTTCATGGCTGTCTACGTCTATGCACACTGTGGTTCCTCAGAGCATAGTAAAACCTCTGCATTGAACACTGATCTCTAGACTGTCTTTCTCTCTCTACTGCTGTATTATTCTTTGACCCTAATCTCTCAATTTCCCTATTTTTCTTTCTCCCTCCCTCCATCCCCTCTCTCTCTCTCCCTCCATCCCCTCTCTCTCTCTCCCACTCTTTCTCTGTCTCTCCCTCCCCCACTCTTTCTCTGTCTCTCCCTCCCCCTTTCCTCTGGTCTCTGTGCTGTTCTCTCTGCTCTTCTGACCCTGCTGCATCCTGCCACGCCTGCTCATTTCCTCTGACCTGCTGACCTCTAGATGAACTGTACTCTCAGAAGCTGAAGTACAAGGCCATCAGTGAGGAGCTGGACCACGCCCTCACTGACATGACCGCCATATAGATGACCTTTTACCTTTCACACTTTACTTATGGCCATTCGAAATGGGACGCTTTCTCCTTTTCTTGTCTTTTCTCTTTTCCTGTCTTTTCTTCTCTCTTCCTTTATTTTCTTCTCTCTTCCTTTATTTTCTTCTCTCTTCCTTTATTTTCTTCTCTCTTCCTTTATTTTCTTCTCTTCGCCTCTTATCTTCTCCTCTCTTATTTTCTCTTCGTGCCTTTTCTGTCTTGTTGTGAGACCTTTTCTGTAAAATCAAAGTTTCAATAAAAGTTGACCTGTTCTATGCACTTCCTCTCCTTGAATCCTTACTTTGAAAATCTGCTACCTACCTCAACTTTACTGCTTTTATCCTCTCCTTTTCTGCTAATCAATATTTATTTTAGATTTTAACATAGTACAACTATCAACTAAAGAACAACAAAACAGTTTACAGTTGCAGTCATTACACATGTTGTCTTCGCAATGTCTGTGTCCCAGCAAATCTCATAAAGAGAATTTCTCAAGTTTGAATATTACAACTTTTTATTACAGAACATTTATCCAGTGCAAAAGAAGAAAACTTGGATATGCATCAAGTCCTGGACCAAACACTGATAGAGCTGAATAGTTTGTAAAGAAACTAAACGTAATTAGAAACCAAAGAAGAAGAATCAACGTTCCATGATTTTAACGCCACAATTCTAATGGCATGTCCAGTTTTAACGTCTCTACCGTGAAAAGACATGTTGTACTTTCCTACCACTATTTGTAATTCTTGTTTTTCATCCTCTATTTTAATATACTACCGATAGCTTTTATGTGTTGACGTCCTTTCCTACTGTCATGAGTACAGTTCATAAGTACAATGAGCATATACTGACAGCTGTAGCTGGATATCAAAACACTATCAAAGATTCCTTCTCTGACTCTATATAGGAATGCTTGTATCAGTTCTATAGCTTCCATGGACCATTTGTTTCACAGACATATTCTGCCCCCCAAAGATGTGGGGTTGAAATGTCTGTGGTTAGCTATAATAAAAATGTATAACACAACTTTTAATTTGTGTGTGTGTGTTTTACTATACTATACTGAGTACCAGAAGTCCTCACAAGAATAGTAAACCAACAAAAACTCAGAGAAGTGAGGACATTTTGCTGGGTCTCACTTGTAAAAAGGCTATTTTTAGGGTTAGGTTTGATTTAGGGTAAGGGAAAATGGGAATCAATTGTTGGTCCCCGAAGGCCTCACAAGTATAGTAAGACATAGCTGCATGTGTGCTCATGCACTTGTTTTGTCTGTGGGCATTTTGTGTGATTAAACCAGCAATCGGAGTTTGATTAAAATAATTAACACATAGAAATGTTACATCACAATGTTCTGTTTGCTAGTAGGTGTGATTAAACGTTGAATTAGTCATTCAATCATACGTATTATTTAGATGTGTATTAGGATAGTGACCTGTCGAGGAGGAGGAAGGTCATAACGTGACAGAGGGGGGCGTCGCTATCCGGTAACTACGCGGCAGCGCTCAGCTTTTCGCCGGGCGGGATTTCCGCAATATCAAGTATGGCGAAGACATACGACTATTTGTTTAAGTTACTGCTAATCGGAGACTCCGGTGTCGGGAAGACCTGCGTGCTGTTCAGGTTCTCAGAGGATGCCTTTAACTCGACATTCATCTCCACCATAGGTAGGTGTGACTTTGGTTAGCCACAATGCAATGTTTACAAAACGACAGTCATCCCGACCAGAAAGCAGCTAACTAACGTTACTAGTATATGCTGTTCAAGTAACTAACAGAAGTTAACGTGCTGATTAGCTAGCTACAATTGCATTATATTGACTAGGTGACTAAGTAACAATGGCATTAGCTGTGTAATAGCGACTACGGACATTAAAGCTAGCTATATAGCTAATGCTAGCTAACGTTAGGTATATAGAATGCTAGCCTTTTGGCTAACTTCCTGTAGCTTACTAGTAACGTTACTAGATAAGTTAGCCCTATTAGCTACCGTTGCTTACCTCTGTCTGTAACTAGTAACGTTACTAGATAACAGTTAGCCCTATTAGCTACCGTTGCTTACCTCTGTCTGTAACTAGTAACGTTACTAGATAACAGTTAGCTCTATTAGCTACCGTTGCTTACCTCTGTCTGTAACTAGTAACGTTACTAGATAACAGTTAGCCCTATTAGCTACCGTTGCTTACCTCTGTCTGTAACTAGTAACGTTACTAGATAACAGTTAGCCCTACTAGCTACCGTTGCTTACCTCTGTCTGTAACTAGTAACGTTACTAGATAACAGTTAGCCCTATTAGCTACCGTTGCTTACCTCTGTCTGTAACTAGTAACGTTACTAGATAACAGTTAGCCCTATTAGCTACCGTTGCTTACCTCTGTCTGTATCTAGTAACGTTACTAGATAACAGTTAGCCCTATTAGCTACCGTTGCTTACCTCTGTCTGTAACTAGTAACGTTACTAGATAACAGTTAGCCCTATTAGCTACCGTTGCTTACCTCTGTCTGTAACTAGTAACGTTACTAGATAACAGTTAGCTCTATTAGCTACCGTTGCTTACCTCTGTCTGTAACTAGTAACGTTACTAGATAACAGTTAGCCCTACTAGCTACCGTTGCTTACCTCTGTCTGTAACTAGTAACGTTACTAGATAACAGTTAGCCCTACTAGCTACCGTTGCTTACCTCTGTCTGTATCTAGTAACGTTACTAGATAACAGTTAGCCCTACTAGCTACCGTTGCTTACCTCTGTCTGTAACTAGTAACGTTACTAGATAAGTTAGCCCTATTAGCTACCGTTGCTTACCTCTGTCTGTAACTAGTAACGTTACTAGATAACAGTTAGCCCTATTAGCTACCGTTGCTTACCTCTGTCTGTAACTAGTAACGTTACTAGATAACAGTTAGCTCTATTAGCTACCGTTGCTTACCTCTGTCTGTAACTAGTAACGTTACTAGATAACAGTTAGCCCTATTAGCTACCGTTGCTTACCTCTGTCTGTAACTAGTAACGTTACTAGATAACAGTTAGCCCTACTAGCTACCGTTGCTTACCTCTGTCTGTAACTAGTAACGTTACTAGATAACAGTTAGCCCTATTAGCTACCGTTGCTTACCTCTGTCTGTAACTAGTAACGCGTTACTAGATAACAGTTAGCCCTATTAGCTACCGTTGCTTACCTCTGTCTGTAACTAGTAACGTTACTAGATAACAGTTAGCCCTATTAGCTACCGTTGCTTACCTCTGTCTGTATCTAGTAACGTTACTAGATAACAGTTAGCCCTATTAGCTACCGTTGCTTACCTCTGTCTGTAACTAGTAACGTTACTAGATAACAGTTAGCCCTATTAGCTACCGTTGCTTACCTCTGTCTGTAACTAGTAACGTTACTAGATAACAGTTAGCTCTATTAGCTACCGTTGCTTACCTCTGTCTGTAACTAGTAACGCGTTACTAGATAACAGTTAGCCCTACTAGCTACCGTTGCTTACCTCTGTCTGTAACTAGTAACGTTACTAGATAACAGTTAGCCCTACTAGCTACCGTTGCTTACCTCTGTCTGTATCTAGTAACGTTACTAGATAACAGTTAGCCCTACTAGCTACCGTTGCTTACCTCTGTCTGTAACTAGTAACGTTACTAGATAAGTTAGCCCTATTAGCTACCGTTGCTTACCTCTGTCTGTAACTAGTAACGTTACTAGATAACAGTTAGCCCTATTAGCTACCGTTGCTTACCTCTGTCTGTAACTAGTAACGTTACTAGATAACAGTTAGCTCTATTAGCTACCGTTGCTTACCTCTGTCTGTAACTAGTAACGTTACTAGATAACAGTTAGCCCTATTAGCTACCGTTGCTTACCTCTGTCTGTAACTAGTAACGTTACTAGATAACAGTTAGCCCTACTAGCTACCGTTGCTTACCTCTGTCTGTAACTAGTAACGTTACTAGATAACAGTTAGCCCTATTAGCTACCGTTGCTTACCTCTGTCTGTAACTAGTAACGTTACTAGATAACAGTTAGCCCTATTAGCTACCGTTGCTTACCTCTGTCTGTATCTAGTAACGTTACTAGATAACAGTTAGCCCTATTAGCTACCGTTGCTTACCTCTGTCTGTAACTAGTAACGTTACTAGATAACAGTTAGCCCTATTAGCTACCGTTGCTTACCTCTGTCTGTAACTAGTAACGTTACTAGATAACAGTTAGCTCTATTAGCTACCGTTGCTTACCTCTGTCTGTAACTAGTAACGCGTTACTAGATAACAGTTAGCCCTACTAGCTACCGTTGCTTACCTCTGTCTGTAACTAGTAACGCGTTACTAGATAACAGTTAGCCCTACTAGCTACCGTTGCTTACCTCTGTCTGTATCTAGTAACGTTACTAGATAACAGTTAGCCCTACTAGCTACCGTTGCTTACCTCTGTCTGTAACTAGTAACGTTACTAGATAAGTTAGCCCTATTAGCTACCGTTGCTTACCTCTGTCTGTAACTAGTAACGCACTAGATAACAGTTAGCCCTATTAGCTACCGTTGCTTACCTCTGTCTGTAACTAGTAACGTTACTAGATAACAGTTAGCTCTATTAGCTACCGTTGCTTACCTCTGTCTGTAACTAGTAACGTTACTAGATAACAGTTAGCCCTATTAGCTACCGTTGCTTACCTCTGTCTGTAACTAGTAACGTTACTAGATAACAGTTAGCCCTACTAGCTACCGTTGCTTACCTCTGTCTGTAACTAGTAACGTTACTAGATAACAGTTAGCCCTATTAGCTACCGTTGCTTACCTCTGTCTGTAACTAGTAACGTTACTAGATAACAGTTAGCCCTATTAGCTACCGTTGCTTACCTCTGTCTGTAACTAGTAACGTTACTAGATAACAGTTAGCCCTATTAGCTACCGTTGCTTACCTCTGTCTGTATCTAGTAACGTTACTAGATAACAGTTAGCCCTATTAGCTACCGTTGCTTACCTCTGTCTGTAACTAGTAACGTTACTAGATAACAGTTAGCCCTATTAGCTACCGTTGCTTACCTCTGTCTGTAACTAGTAACGTTACTAGATAACAGTTAGCTCTATTAGCTACCGTTGCTTACCTCTGTCTGTAACTAGTAACGTTACTAGATAACAGTTAGCCCTACTAGCTACCGTTGCTTACCTCTGTCTGTAACTAGTAATGCGTTACTAGATAACAGTTAGCCCTACTAGCTACCGTTGCTTACCTCTGTCTGTATCTAGTAACGTTACTAGATAACAGTTAGCCCTACTAGCTACCGTTGCTTACCTCTGTCTGTAACTAGTAACGTTACTAGATAAGTTAGCCCTATTAGCTACCGTTGCTTACCTCTGTCTGTAACTAGTAACGTTACTAGATAACAGTTAGCCCTATTAGCTACCGTTGCTTACCTCTGTCTGTAACTAGTAACGCTACTAGATAACAGTTAGCTCTATTAGCTACCGTTGCTTACCTCTGTCTGTAACTAGTAACGTTACTAGATAACAGTTAGCCCTATTAGCTACCGTTGCTTACCTCTGTCTGTAACTAGTAACGTTACTAGATAACAGTTAGCCCTATTAGCTACCGTTGCTTACCTCTGTCTGTAACTAGTAACGTTACTAGATAACAGTTAGCTCTATTAGCTACCGTTGCTTACCTCTGTCTGTAACTAGTAACGTTACTAGATAACAGTTAGCCCTATTAGCTACCGTTGCTTACCTCTGTCTGTAACTAGTAACGTTACTAGATAACAGTTAGCTCTATTAGCTACCGTTGCTTACCTCTGTCTGTAACTAGTAACGTTACTAGATAACAGTTAGCCCTATTAGCTACCGTTGCTTACCTCTGTAACTCGCAGCAGAAATCCAAACGATAAAGTGCTACAGTACGTTAACTAGCTAACGTTAGCTACCTGCTCTGGTTACCGTTATAAACGGCAACTAGCCACTAAATGCTCATAACTGTGTACAACTAACTTAGCTAACCTTATTTAACGAACTCGCTGGTAAGCTTCAGAGCTTGTTAGCCTGGCAGCTAGTTATTGATGCCACATTAACATTCTCCTTTCACATTTTGTATTGCGTTTATTGGGAGTATAACTAGAGCTAGTCTACAGGCATAGCTATTGTGTGTAATGGCTAGGTGTCTAATTTCTCTTATTTTTCCACTGTAGGCATTGACTTTAAGATTAGAACGATAGAACTAGACAACAAGAAGATAAAGTTACAGATATGGTAAGCCCTTCATGTCACCTCGAACATCACGACTGCTTTTCATACAGGAAAGAAAACGGGTAGGCTTACACCCAAAGCATTTTGCCTTGCCGTTATAGCTAAGTAACTATTCGAAAAGGAAATGTATGACTGTCTATGTAACTTGGCAAGGTCTAACTAACTGTTGTTTTTGTCCTTTTGCAGGGACACAGCAGGGCAGGAGCGATTTCGAACAATCACAACAGCGTACTACAGAGGAGCGATGGTGGGTAAACAACATGCTTGTTACGTTTTCTTATTTTGTTATGTGTCTTCTTTATCACAACGTTGAGGTGTTGACTTTCGGGTTGTATTCCTTATTTTTACGTTTCATTGTTTTTCATCACAGGGCATCATGCTAGTCTACGACATCACCAACGAGAAGTCCTTCGAAAACATAAAGAACTGGATAAGAAATATAGAGGAGGTATGTTTGCTGAAAGTTCTATTCTGTTCTAAACACGACCCCCATACTGACTGACTAGTAAATATCCAGTGTACTCTTGTCAAAGCCAACCGTATGTAGTATACTGTATGTATTGTAATGTTAAACTACTCTCATCTCCTTAGCATGCATCGTCTGATGTTGAGAAGATGGTCCTTGGTAACAAATGTGACATCAATGACAAACGGCAGGTGTCCAAAGACAGGGGAGAGAAGGTGAGTTCTGTTGCAATCATGATTAATCACAAGCTCCGTTTTGGTTGGGTACTGTAGAACGTTAAAGGGCTTGGATGATGTAGAGCACTTTTCAAACTTAAGCCCTGCCATGTTGTCTAGGTCAACAACAACAAAAAAGACCTGCTTCAGTTACCAAAACCAGATAGAAAGTGTGTAGAAATGATGATGGTAACAACAGAGTCAAAGCATTACTCCCCCCCCATTTCTCAGCTGGCCTTGGAGTACGGTATCAAGTTCATGGAGACCAGTGCAAAGGCCAATATCAATGTGGAAAACTCATTTTTGACACTTGCCAGAGACATCAAATCAAAGATGGACACAAAATTGGTAAGTTCAACCTCCATTTAGGTTTTAGAAGGAACTTTTTAAAGAGGTAAAAATGCTGGACATTGATTTGAAAAACTGAACTGTCCATCTTTTTTTGCAGGAGGGCAGCAGTCCTCAGGGGAGCAGCCACAAGGTGAAGATCTCTCAGCCCCAGAAGAAGAGCAGCTTCTTCCGCTGTGCCCTACTGTGAGGACCAGACCATGGGTGTATACCAAATGACCCACTATTCCATATATAGTGTGCTACATTTGACCAGGGCCCATAGAACTCTAGTCAAAAGTAGTGCACTATGTAGAGAATAGGGGTGCCATTTGGTATGCACGCCAAAGGCCTTACTACCTACCCTCCGCCTGCCCTGGCTGGGATATGCTGGGGTGCTGGCTGGCTGGACACAACTGGACTGTGCTTGCTCCCAGCACCCCCTCTCCTTCTACCCTATTCCCTTCAGCCAGTCCCAATTCACTCTTCCCCTCGGCCCTAACCCTTAGATGTTTGTGTATCTGAAGTGTTTGAAAAGGTATATGCAGTGTAGTGGTGGAGCTTCCACCATATTGTTTACACCTTGCATATACAGTGAGCTGCAAAGTATTGGGACAGTGACACATTTTTGGTTGTTTTGGCTCTGTACTCCAGCACTTTGGATATTTGTGCATCTAATTTTTTCACTCATCATTATTCACGATCCGTTCAGGATTATCCGTAATCATGGTAGCATCCACATTAATGTAGAAGTGTTAAGAAACGTTCTATTATTATTATTTACAATAAAAGTGACTCCAAAATAGCACAATACAAACAGCAAATGCATCCAACAAATTTGTAGAATGTGCTATGAATATGTGACTAAATACTTCACTTTTAACTACTTTAATACACATAAGTGAATTTGTCCAAATACTTTAGGTCCCCTAACATTGGGGTGGGACTATGTACAAAAAGTGCTGTAATTTTTAAACGGTTCACCCGACATTGATGAAAATACCCTCAAATTAAAGCTGACAGTCTGCACTGGAGTACCGGACCTAAACAACCAAAAATGTCACTGTCCCAATACTTTTGGTGCTCACTGTTCGTGAACATCGAAGACTTAGGGCCAATGGTAATTGGTAAGGAGAGAATTAGGACAAGTTGCCTCTCTTGCTCTCTCTCTTTCCCCCTCACTGTCCACCTCTCCCAACGTCACGCCCTGGGGTAGCTGGAGTACTGTGACCTCGCCTCCACCCACTGCCCCGTGACACCTGGTAATGCTGCTGTTCTTCCAGCGGCCCACCAACCTCCTGTTTTCTCTCACCACGGGTCGGACAGACTGACCAACCGGTGGAAACACCACTTGTTTTTCTAAAAGAAGGTTCAAATGACGTCACACAGAAAAGATGGGCTCTTCTTTCTGTTTCACTTTAGTCTCTATGTACATACATTTTTCACACGCAGCCACCTGGCTCCACAACTGCCAAAGTTGGAGCTCCATTTACTTTCCAGTTAGAATTGCTTGAAATACCCAAAGGTTTGGGAACATGATGCGTGGATGTTTAGATACTATTTGTAGTCCTCTCTTCCCCTAGCCACATTGTTAACATGAGCCAGAGACTGATAAGCTTATTGTTTGATGAAACAGTTTTTTTTTTATGAATATAATATGCCTTGAAGATTCACAATCCTTCAGGAAAGATTGATTGCTAAATAATTTAATTACGCAGACTAAAAGAACTCAATTTGAATGATATTCCGTTTTGTTTACATTCCAAGAAAATAATTTGATGCTACTCTATACATGAGAAGCTTGTAACAGGCCTCTCTTCCTGAACAAAGTTCTTGTACTGAATCCAAGTGTTTGATTTGTTTACTGCCAGTCCCAGGTGTTGTCTTGAGAACACACACAAACACACAGCCTCTTAACCATAGTGCTGCAGCACCCTGAAAATCGGAAATAAAAAAATATATTTATAATTTGTGTGTGTATATATATATATATATATATATATATATATATATATATATATATATATATATATATAAATAATACACACACATACATACATACATACAGTACCAGTCAAAAGTTTGGACACCTACTTATTCAAGGGTTTTTCATTATTTGTGCTATTTTTAACATTGTAGAATAATAGTGAAGACATCAAAACGATGAAATAACACGAATGGAATTATGTAGTCAAAATATATTTTAGATTCTTCAAAGTAGCCACCCTTTGCCTTGATGACAGCTTTGCACACTGTTGGCATTCTCTCAACCAGCTTCACTTGGAATGCTTTTCGAACAGTCTTGAAGGAAAAGTGCTGAGCACTTGTTGGCTGCTTTCTTTCACTGCGGTCCAACTCATCCCAAACCATCTCAATTGGGTTGAGGTCGGGTGATTGTGGAGGCCAGGTCATCTGATGCAGCACTCCATCAATCTCTTTGGTCAAATAGCACTTACACACCCTGGAGGTGTGTTGGGTCATTGTCCTGTTGAAAAACAATACAAATGATAGTCCCACTAAGCGAAAACCAGATGGGAGGGTGTATTGCTGTGGTAGCCATGCTGGTTAAGTGTGCCTTGAATTGTAAATAAATCACTGACCGTGTCACCAGCAAATCACCATCACACCTCCGTGCTTCATGGTGGGAACCACACATGCAGAGATCATCCGTTAACCTACCCTGCGTCTCACAAAGACACTGAGGTTGGAACCAAAAATCTCAAATTTGGACTCATCAGACCAAAGGACAGATTTCAACTAGTCTGATGTCCATTGGTTGTGTTTCTTGGCCTAAGCAAGTCTTCTAATTTGTGTCCTTTAGTAGTTATTTCTTTGCAGAAATTTGACCATGAAGGCTTGATTCTCGTAGTCTCCTCTGAACAGTTGATGTTGAGATGTGTCTGTTACTTGAACTTTGTGAAGCATTTATTTGGGCTGCAATCTGAGGTGCAGTTATTCTAATGAACTTATCCTCTGTAGCAGAGGTAACTGGGTCTTCATTTCCTGTGGCAGGCCTCATGAGAGCCAGTTTCATCATAGCGGTTGATGGTTTTCACGACTGAACTTGAAGAAACTTTTCCCAAATTGACTGATCAATAACAACTGATTGGCTCAAACGCATTAAGAAGGAAATAAGTTCCACAAATTAACTTTTAACAAGGCACACCTGTTAATTGAAGCTGGCTGAGAGAATGCCAACAGTGTGCAAAGCTGTCATCAGGGCAAAGGCTGGCTACTTTGAAGAATATAAAATACATTTTGATTTAACACTTTTTTTTGGTTACTACATGATTCCATATGTGTTATTAGATAGTTTTGATGACTTTACTATTATTCTAAAATATAAAAACCCTGAAATGAGTAGGTGTGTTTGGACACACCTACTCATTTCAGGGTATTTCTTTTTTTATATATTTTTTTATGTATTCACAAGTGTTCTGCACTGGGCCTTTAATAGTCTTGTATTAGCTTCCCACGGCTATGCTCTTAACACACATCCTCTTAAAACAAGGCCTGGGGCTACATTCCAGCTCTAGAGTTCTGTTTTCTACTCAAGAACATTCCTGTGTGAAATCTGTTAATGTGATCCAATAGAGCATGGGTATTCAATTCTTACCCTACGAGGTCTGGTGCCTGCTGGTTTTCCGTTCTACCTGATAATTAATTGCACCCACCTGGTGTCCCAGGTCTAAATCAGTCCCTGATTTGGAGGGGACAATGAGAAAATGTAGTGGAACTGGCTTCAAGATCCAGAGTTGAGTTTGAGGCCAATAGAGCGTTAACACGCAGCCAACCTGAGCGTTGGTTCCTGGTAGTCGAGAGACACTGACAAGTAGTGTCTGAAATGGCACTCCGTTCTCTTAGTGCACTACTTTTGATCAGAGCCCTATGGGACCTGGTCAAAACGAGTGCACTGTGTAGAAATGAGGGTGACATTTAGAAAGCAGCGACAATGTATTTTTTTTTTTTTCTTCAGTCAAATTACAGCAACAACATCCATTTTTATAAGCTCACGTTTATTCCCAGCTATATGACGTCTCTGGTAGTTCGCTAGTGTAACACTCAGCTTATTCACTCTTAACTGGAGTGTCTGTCTGCTGATACAAACAACCATGTTACAATGTGGACGGACAAACCCCTTCTGATCCAATGCAATCCATCCTTTGCACTTTACCAGTAAACCTGTGTGTTGTGTGTAGTCTGTGCCAAGTGATAGTTTTGCAATATAGGACAAGCATATTTTTGTCCATTTTAATTGAATGATATGATCTTTTGGATTATGGTAATGGTTGGTAGATACTTTGGACACATTTTAGATGAGTTTTGTTTATTACGCCTGTACTACGCCTTTATAAATGGCTTCCTCTCCTTTGCTACTTCTGATATGACTTGGGTTCTATGGTTCAGGGTCTGTTGTCACGAATGTCTCTGAATATTAATGCTGACTTAGGATAAGGTCTTCTTGTTCATTATGATTTTAAAAGGCAAAACTGATCCTAGATCAGCATCCTGCTCTGAGACGCTTTATGAATAAGGGCCCTGGTATCAGTTAGTAAAAAGGTTTTAGTTGTATGCTACTTCCCTGACAAATTTGTGTATACTCTAAATGTGACGTTCTCTTGGCTTATGAAGTCAAGCTAAAACTTCATCAAGGTCTTGTTAGTCTGTTGTGGTGTCTTGGTTTCATGTGGTCATGTCTGTCTTTTTCTGGTCAGTACCTTGTTTGACAGCTTGGGGGCAGCATATCACCAGCAGCTGTTATAACATTAGAATAATGCGTTGAAAGAAATGTCCTTTTAGTATGAATTGAAAAATCCATTGAAAAGCAGTGTGATATTTTGGCTATGTTTTGGAAGTGCTAGCATAAAATGGTGTGTATATGTGATATACACACCAAGCATTGCTTGTGTTCTACATTGATACACTTCCCAGTTTGTCCCTTCCTGTTCTATTAAATGTCTGTGTATTAAGAGTTAAAAAGAGCCTGAGTGCCAGTCTGTTTGTGCTATAATACCAACTCCTTGTCACTCATCGTCATGTTTAGCTTGACAGTGAAGTTGGCAGGGGGCAGAAACAGATCTGGGACCAGGCTAAAACGATAATACATGTACATATGCACAACATTGACTTTAAACTAGCCTGCACCTTTTCTATATCTACTGTACTGGGACCTGCTGCTGCACCCGCTTCTCAACCATGTCTTAATAATAACTAACACTCTTCCAGTTTGGACCTAGCCTGGTCCCAGATCTTTGTGCTTGTTTTCCATCCAATTGGGGACAGATTTTCATGCGAATATTGTAAAATCTGCCTGCATAAAAACAATATGCACATTTCCCCCCCACCAGAGATGTTTCCATCAAATTGAATTGTTCCTGATGAAAGACTGAGTGATGACGTAGTGCACATAAAAAAAAAAAAAAACGTTTGCGGTGTCATTTCAATGTGCCGAATAGCAAATAAACTCAGCAAAAAAATAAACGTCCTCACTGTCAACTGCGTTTATTTTCAGCAAACTTAACATGTGTAATTATTTGTATGAACATAAGATTCAACAACTGAGACATAAACTGAACAAGTTCCACAGACGTGTGACTAACAGAAATTCAATAATGTGTCCCTGAACAAAGGGGAGGGGGGGTCAAAATCAAAAAGTAACAGTCAGTATCTGGTGTGGCCACCAGCTGCATTAAGTACTGCAGTGCATCTCCTATTCATGGACTGCACCAGATTTGCCAGTTCTTGCTGTGAGATGTTACCCCACCAAGGCACTTGCAAGTTCCCGGACATTTCTGGGGTGAATGGCCCTAGCCCTCACCCTCTGATCCAACAGGTTCCAGATGTGCTCAATGGGATTGAGATCTGGGCTCTTTGCTGGCCATGGCAGAACACTGACATTCCTGTCTTGCAAGAAATCACACACAGAACGAGCAGTGTGGCTGGTGGCATTGTCATGCTGGAGGGTCATGTCAGGATGAGCCTGCAGGAAGGGTACCACATGAGGGAGGAGGATGTCTTCCCTGTAACGCACAGCTTTGAGATTGCCTGCAATGACAGCAAGCTCAGTCCGATGATGCTGTGACACACCGCCCCAGACCATGACGGACGGACCTTCCATCTCCAAATCGATCCCGCTCCAGAGTACAGGCCTCGGTGTAACGCTAATTTCTTCGACGATAAACGTAAATCCGACCATCACCCCTGGTGAGACAACCGCGACTCATCAGTGAAGGGCACTTTTTGCCAGTCCTGCCTGGTCCAGCGATGGTGGGTTTGTGCCCATTGGCAATGTTTTTGCCGGGGATATCTGGTGAGGACCTGCCTTACAACAGGCCTACAAGCCCTCAGTCCAGCCTCTCTCAGCCTATTGCGGACAGTCTGACCATTGATGGAGGGATTGTGCGTTCCTGGTGTAACTCGGGCAGTTGTTCTTTCCATCCTGTACCTGTCCCGCAGGTGTGATGTTCAGATGTACCGATCCTGTGCAGGTATTGTTACACGTGGTCTGCCACTGCGAGAACGATCAGCTGTCCGTCCTGCCTCCCTGTAGCGCTGTCTTAGGCGTCTCACAGTACGGACATTGCAATTTATTTCACTGGCCACATCTGCAGTCCTCAAGCCTCCTTGCAGCATGCCTAAGGCACGTTCACGCAGATGAGCAGGGACCCTGGGCATCTTTCTTTTGGTGTTTTTCAGAGTCAGTAGAAAGTCCTCTTTAGTGTCCTAAATGTTCATAACTGGGACCTTAGTTGCCTACCGCCTGTAAGCTGTTAGTGTCTTAACGACCGTTCCACCGGTGCATGTTCATTAATTGTTTATGGTTCATTGAACAGGCATGGGAAACAATGTTTAAACCCTTTACAATGAAGATCTGTGAAGTTATTTGGATTTTTACGAATTATCTTTGAAAGACAGGGTCCTGAAAAAGGGACGTTTCTTTTTTTGCTGAGTTTACAAGTGAAATGGGTTTCCATCGCGTTTTCAACTCTGCTGATGGTTTTCTCACTAAAGATGTTGCGTTGTATAGCGCCTGCCCACTGGTATTACAATGTGCACTCTAGCCAACAGCTTGCAGATACAGTGTGAGTATAGCCTACAGCATGAGATTATTCCGGACAAAAGACAGAGATTATTTCTGATGGCAGCCAAGCATCGGTGGCCATGTCACCAGAATAAGACCCTCTGTATTTATTGGAAAGCTCATCACCATACACTTTCACCACCCTGTTAAATTCATAATGTATTTCATCTGTAGCCTAATAAACTGCATGCTTTCTCGAAGACGAGTCATAGTAGGAGGACAAATAGCATGTAATCGCGTGACTCAAATGTATATTGATATGATAGTTATTATATCCATATTTGCTCACAAGTGTTTCCACCAACATTTCTCTCATTACAAAAGGATAGATTTGGTGTTAGATAAACTTGGATTTTCTTCGGACGGTACATACTGTATGTAGGATGTTACACTCCACAGCATGGCCTTCGCTCCAGATCAAAACTCCAAAACTACAACCTCATTTTGACCAAGATTAACCAGAGAGATTACTGCTTCTAAGGTTTTATTTTTCCAAGCTCTATGGAGGGTTCTCTAGCCAACAAACAGCAGAGACCTGAGGACACCATTCCAACCTAGAACTGAGCCAGATACAAATTCAATTAGCACGAAGGTGGGAAGTAAAAGGCCTTTGGGCCCAACAAGTGTCAGGAGTCTTTGAAGTGTCCTCAGAAGCCCCCTCCTGCTGTTCAAAGACCATTCACTGGCATTTTCTACATGAAATCTGCCTCCAGAAATAAAAGCTTCTCCCAAGTGGGTGTGACACCAACTCCCATTGCCTGCTGCACTGCTGCTTGGATTCCACCTGGCGATCTGTTCACTGTCTGCCCTGGCCTGTCTCCCCCTGTCTGGTACAGGTACCCCCACCACACTGACCCCTCTCTCCAGAGCTTTCGCTTGCCTTCAGCACACACGCACTGTTGGGGCGAGTGACTCTGAACTTACAATGGTTAGACCCAAGTCGTTATATATTTAAAAAGAATATTGTGCATTTTGCTATTTGCCTCATGACTCCTGCATACTTTGTTGACTACAAACTTTCTTTACCCAACCTTGGGACAGACTGTTTGTTCCCACACTTGGGACTCTGACTCACTATTGGTTTCACAGACATTTTGCCTCCCATCCTATTCTAACCACTCGCCAGCTTTGTATTCATGTTACCTGATGAAATTGCTGTACAATATGATCTTGTTGCCATTTGATGCACATTCAGATGTCATAAATCAGCACTGCAGAGCTCTCCCCTGTCCTCTGCCGTGCCTTGATTGTATTACTGTTGATGATAGCTGGAAATGTGCATGTAGACCCTGGCCCATCTACTGTTGCTGGCCCCAATTCTGACTTGTGCTCTGATATCTGCTTCACTGATTTCTGCTCTCGTAAAAGCCTGGGTTTTCTGCATGTTAACACTAGAAGCTTATTACCTAAAATGGATCAATTGAAAGTGTGGGTTCACAGCTCCAATCCAGATGTGTTGGTCATTACTGAGATGTGGTTCAGAGTGTTTTGAATACTGATGTTGACCTTTCTAGTTATAACCTTTTTCGGCAAGACAGATCTTCCAAAGGTGGGGGGAGTGGCAATCTTTACCAAGGATCACTTTCAGTGCTTGGTTGCCTCCACCATGTCTGTCCCCAAACAATTTTATTTGCTGGTTTTAAACATTAAACTTTCAAATAGCTCTTTGTTGACTGTTGATGGGTGCTATCGTCCTCCATCAGCACCGGCCTGTACCCTACCTGCCCTAAGCTCTCTACTGGCCCCTCAAACTAAGTCTGAATTTGTGCTGCTAGGTGACCTAAACTGGGACATGCTTAAATCACCTGACCAAGTCCTAAAGCAATGGGACTCCCTAAATCTTTCTCAGATTATCACCAATCCCACAAGGTGTTATCGATGTTATCCTCACAAATAATCCTGATAGGTATCAGTCTGGTGTTTTCTGTAATGACCTTAGTGATCACTGTTTTACAACCTGTGGTCGTAATGGCTGCTCAGTGAAACGACCTGTCCTGATTTGTCATAGATGCTTGATTAAAAACTTTAATGAGCAAGCCTTCCTTCATGAACTGGTATAGAATCAGCTTGATCCCCTCTGTCGAAGACGCTTGGACCTTCTTTTTGTATATTTTCAGTGGTATTGTTAACAAACACGCCCCCATGAAGAAAATTATAATTAAAAACAGGTTAGACCGTGATCTTGCAGAGGTATCGTTCAGGCAAATGAGAAATAAGTGCACTCAGGCTATCCGGAAGGCCAAAGCTTTTGATACGGTAGACCATTCCATTCTTGTGGACCGGCTAAGGAGTATTGGTGTCTCTGAGGGGTCTTTGGCCTGGTTTGCTAACTACCTCTCTGTGTGCAGTGTATAAAGTCAGAACATCTGCTGTCTCAGCCACTGCATGTCAACAAGGGAGTACCCCAAGGCTCAATCCTAGGCCCCACGCTGTTCTCAATTTACATCAACAACATAGCTCAGGCAGCAGGAAGCTCTCTCATCCATTTATATGCAAATTCTCTACAACAAAGCTTACTTAGTGTCCAACGAGCTTTCTCTACCCTTAACCTTGTTCTGAACACCTCCAAAACAAAGGTCATGTGGTTTGGTAAGAAGAATGCCCCTCTTCCCACAGGTGTTATTACTACCTCTGAGGGTTTAGAGCTTGAGGTAGTCACCTCAAATCAAATTTTATTTGTCACATACACATGGTTAGCAGATGTTAATGCGAGTGTAGCGAAATGCTTGTGCTTCTAGTTCCGACCATGCAGTAGTATCTAACAAGTAATCTAACAAATTCACAACAACTACCTTATACACACAAGAGTAAAGGAATGAATACGAGTATGTACATGTAAATATATGGATGAGCGATGGCTGACCGGCGTAAGCAAGATGCAGTAGATGGTATGGAGTACAGTATATACATATACTACATTACTCATCTCATATGTAAACATTATATAAATGGCATCGTTTAAAGTAGCTAGTGATACATTTATTTCATCCGATTATAATTATTAAAGTGGCCAGAGATTTGAGTCGATGGCCGAACGGCATAAGCAAGATTCAGTAGATGGTTTAGAGTACAGTATATACATTTGAATTGAGTAATGTCGGATATGTAAATATTATATACAAAATTCTTTAAAGTGGCTAGTGATACATTTGTTACATCCAATTCCTATTATTTAAAGTGGCTAGAGATTTAAGTCAGTATGTTGGCAGCAGCCACTCAATGTTAGTGATGGCTGTTTAACAGTCTGATGGCCTTGAGGTAGAAGCTGTTTTTCAGTCTCTCGGTCCCAGCTTTGATGCACCTGTACTGACCTCGCCTTCTGGATGATAGCGGGGTGAACAGGCAGTGGCTCCGGTGGTTGTTGTCCTTGATGATCTTTTTGGCCTTCCTGTGACATCGGGTGGTGTAGGTGTCCTGGAGGGCAGGTAGTTTACCCCCGGTGATGCGTTGTGCAGTCCTCACTACCCTCTGGAGAGCCTTATGGTTGTGGGTGGAGCAGTTGCCGTACCAAGCGGTGATACAGCCCGACAGGATGCTCTCGATTGTGCATCTGTAGAAGTTTGAGTGTTTTTGGTGACAAGCCGAATTCCTTCAGCCTCCTGAGGTTGAAGAGGCGCTGTTGCGCCTTCTTCACCAGGCTGTCTGTGTGGGTGGACCATTTCAGTTTGTCCGTGGTGTGTACGCCGAGGAAGTTTAAAACTTTCCACCTTCTCCACTACTGTCCCGTCGATGTGGATAGGGGGGTGCTCCCTCTCCTGTTTCCTGAAGTCCACGATCATCCCCTTTGTTGACGTTGAGTGAGAGGTTATTTTCCTGACACCAAACTCCGAGAGCCCTCACCTCCTCCCTGTAGGCCGTCTCGTCGTTGTTGGTAATCAAGCCTACCACTGTAGTGTCGTCAGCAAACTTGATGATTGAGTTGGATGCGTGCTTGGCCACGCACTCATGGGTAAACAGGGAGTACAGGAGAGGGCTGAGAACGCACCCTTGTGGGGCCCCAGTGTTGAGGATCAGCGGGGTGGAGATGTTGTTTCCTACCCTCACCACCTGGGGCCGGGCCCGTCAGGAAGTCCAGGACCCAGTTGACCCAGCCCTGTGCGAGACCTAGGGTCTTGAGCTTAATGACGAGCTTGGAGGGTACTATGGTGTTAAATGCTGAGCTGTAGTTGATGAACTCTTGTCCAGATGGGTTAGGGCAGTATGCAGTGTGATTGCGATTGCGTTGTCTGTGGACCTATTGGGACGGTAAGCAAATTGGAGTGGGTCCAGGGTGTCTGGCAGGATGGAGGTGATATGATCCTTGACTAATCTCTCAAAGCACTTCATGATGACGGAAGTGAGTGCTACGGGGCGATAGTCCTTTAGCTCAGTTACCTTCGCTTTCTTGGGAACAGGAACAATGGTGGCCCTCTTGAAGCATGTGGGAACAGCAGACTGGGATAGGGACTGATTGAATATGTCTGTAAACACACCAGCCAGCTGGTCTGGGCATGCTCTGAGGACACAGCCAGGGATGCCATCTGGGCCAGCAACCTCGCGAGGGTTAACACATTTAAATGTTTTACTCACGTTGGCTGCGGTGAAGGTGAGCCCGCAGGTTTTGGTAGCGGGCCGTGTTGGTGGCACTGTATTGTCCTCAAAGCGAGCAAAGAAGTTGTTTAGTTTGTCTGGGAGCAGGACGTCGTGGTCCGGGACAGGGCTGGTTTTCTTTTTGTAGTCCGTGATTGACTGTAGACCCTGCCACATTCCTCTTGTGTCTGAGCCGCTGAATTGTGACTCTACTTTGTCTCTATATTGACGCTTAGCTTGTTTGATTGCCTTGCGGAGGGAGTAGCTACACTGTTTGTATTCAGTCATGTTTCCGGTAGCCTTACCCTGGTTAAAAGCAGTGGTTCCGCTTTCAGTTTTGCTAATGCTGCCATCAATCCACGGTTTCTGGTTGGGGAAGGTTTTAATAGTTGCTATGGCTACAACATCACCAATGCACTTGCTAATAAACTCGCTCCCCGAATCAGCATATACATCAATGTTGTTGTCCGATGCTATCCGGAACATATCCCAGTCCATGTGCTCGAAGCAATCTTGCAGCATGGAATCAGATTGGTCGGACCAGCGTTGAACAGACCTGAGAATGAGCGTTTTCTGTTTTAGTTTCTGTCTGTAGGCTGGGAGCAACAAAATGGAGTCATGGTCAGACTTGCCGAAAGGAGGGCGGAGAATAGCCTTGTATGCATCACAGAAGTTAGAATAATAATGATCAAGGATTTTACCAGCCCGGGTGGCACATTCGATATGCTGATAAAATTTAGGGAGCCTTGTTTTCAAATTAGCCTTATTAAAATCCCCAGCCACATTAAATGCCGCCTCAGGATATGTGGTTTCCAGTTTACATAGAGTCCAATGAATTTCTTTCAGTGCCGTCGATGTGTCAGCTTGAGGGGGGATGTACACGGCTGTGATTATAATTGAGTAGAATTCTCTTGGTAGGTAATGCGGTCGGCATTTGATTGTAAGGAATTCTATGTCAGGTGAACAAAAGGACTTGATTTCCGGTTTCTCCACGTCTCGTGGTGTGAGACACACACCCCCGCCCTTCTTCTTACCAGATAGATGTTTGTTTCTGTCGGCGCGATGCGTGGAGAAACCATGTGGCTGTACCGACTCAGATGGCGTGAGCCATGTTTCCGTGAAGCAAATAACGTTGCGGTCGCCGATGTCTCTCTGGAAGGCAACTCTTGCTCGTATTTCATCCACCTTGTTGTCCAGAGACTGGACATTGGCAAGTAAAATACTCGGGAGAGGTGCACGATGTGCCTGTCAACGTAGCCTGACCAAAAGACCGCCGCGTTTCCCCCTTCTCCGGCGCCGCCGTTGTTTTGAGTCGCCGGCTGGGATCCAGTCTATTGTCCTGGTTGGTGGACCAAACAGAGGATCCGCTTCGGGAAAGTCGTATTCCTGGTCGTAATGTTGGTAAGTTGACGTTGCTCTTAAATCCAATAGTTTCTCCCGGTTGTATGTAATAAAACGTAATATTTCCCGGGGTAACAATGTAAGAAGTAATACATAAAAAAAAACAAAATACTGCATAGTTTCCTGAGAACGTGATGCGAGGCGGCTATCTCTGTCGGCGCCGGAAGTAGTTCATTCAAGTACTTGGGAGTATGGCTAGACGGTGCACTATCCTTCTCTCAGCACATATCAAAGCTGCAGGCTAAAGTTAAATCTAGACTTGGTTTCCTCTATCGTAATCGCTCCTCTTTCACCCCAGCTGCCAAACTAACCCTGATTCAGATGACCATCCTACCCACGCTCGATTACGGAGACATAATTCATAGATCGGCAGGTAAAGGTGCTCTCGAGCGGCTAGACGTTCTTTACTATTCGGTCATCAGATTTGCCACCAATGCTCCTTATAGGACACATCACTGCACTCTATACTCACAGTTGTGGCTGCTTCGTGTGATGTATTGTTGTCTCTAACTTATTGACCTTTGTGCTGTTGACTGTGCCCAATAATGTTTGTACCATGTTTTGTGCTGCTACCATGTTGTTATGTTGTGTTGCTGCCTTGCTATGTTGTTGTCTTAGGTCTCTCTTTATGTAGTGTTATGTTGTCTCTCTTGTTGTTTTTTGTCCTATATTTATATTGTATTTATTTTTTATTATCCCAGGCCCCCGTCCCTGCAGGAGGCCTTTTGCCTTTTGGTAGGCCGTCATTGTAAATAAGAATTTGTTCTTAACGGACTTGCCTAGTTAAATAAATAAATACTACATTTTACAGACACACCAAGATCCCACCTTCTCTCTAGCATATTTTGTTTTGTTGACATTCGCAAAGTTTCCGGTCACAACTAACAGACTTGTTTACGTGCTGCTGTGCGTTCTGTTGCTAACCTAACTTTACCTGCCGTCTATATATTTTGGGGGTTTTCCATCGCTCAACTTTTTTTTAAATTCAACTTTGTCACTCCGGACGCTTTATCTGGACGTGTTTCGTCAGGACCTCCACCAACCGAAGCTAAGTAGTAACATTAACATGATGCCTTCTAATTGCAGTTGCTGTACTCATAATATACAGGAGAACGATCGCCTTATGGCGAGGATAGCTGTGCTGCAAGCCCAGCTTCAGACGCAATCGTTAGGCAAGGGAAATGTAAGTGTAGGAAAGGATGAAACAGCGTCTGTGCCACCAGTAAGTACAGATGGTAGTATAAATCCCCTCGCACAGTCCCCGCAGCCGGACAATTTTCTCATGGCTTCTGGAAGGAAATGCTGTAGCAATGCTCAACCGGTGTCGCTCATTCAGCCGACAAACTTTCAACCGGTTCTCCCCATTAAGCAGCGGGTCGGAGTCAGAAACCGAGCCTTCTCTGGTCTCTAATCTTCCCGTTAAGGGGTCTGAGACGCCGAGGCCTCCCACCATTAGCTCTGACAAATTGAAAACTCTAGTCATTGGCGACTCCATTACTCGCAGTATTAGACTTAAAACGAATCATCCAGCGATCATACACTGTTTACCAGGGGGCAGGGCTACCGACGTTAAGGCTAATCTGAAGATGGTGCTGGCTAAAGCTAAATCTGGTGAGTGTAGAGAGTATAGAGATATTGTTATCCACGTTAGCCAGCCTGCCAGCTTAGTGGAGTCTGCCACTAGCACAGTCAGTGTAGTCAGCTCAGCTATCTCTATTGAGACTGGCTGTGCCCCGACCTAGGTTGGGCAAAACTAAACATGGCAGTGTTCGCCTTAGCAATCTCACTAGAATAAAGACCTCCTCCATTGCTGCCATTATTGAAAGAGATTGTGATACCTCACATCTCAAAATGGGGCTACTTAATGTTAGATCCCTCACTTCCAAGGCAGTTCTAGTCAATGAACTAATCACTGATCATAATCTTGATGTGATTGGCCTGACTGAAACATGGCTTAAGCCTGATGAATTTATTGTGTTAAATGAGGCCTCACCTCCTGGTTACACTAGTGACCATATCCTTCGCGCATCCCGCAAAGGCGGAGGTGTTGCTAACATTTACGATAGCAAATTTCTATTTACAAAAAAACCAAAAAACGACGTTTTCGTCTTTTGAGCTTCTAGTCATGAAATCTATGCAGCCTACTCAATCACTTTTTATAGCTACACTGAGTTCCCTGAATTCCTATCGGACCTTGTAGTCATGGCAGACAATATTCTAATTTTTGGTGATTTTAATATTCACATGGAGAAGTCCACAGACCCACTCCAAAAGGCTTTTGGAGCCATCATCGACTCTGTCGGTTTTGTCCAACATGTCTCCGGACCTACTCACTGCCACAGTCATACTCTGGACCTAGTTTTGTCCCGTGGAATAAATGTTGTGGATCTTAATGTTTTTCCTCATAATCCTGGACTATCGGACCACCATTTTATTACGTTTGAAATCGCAACAAATAATCTGCTCAGACCCCAACCAAGGATCATCAAAAGTCGTGCTATAAATTCTCAGACAACCCAAAGATTCCTAGATGCCCTTCCGGAATCCTTCCACCTACCCAAGGACGTCAGAGTACAAAAATCAGTTAACCACCTAACTGAGGAACTCAATGTAACCTTGCGCAATACCCTAGATGCAGTCGCACCCCTAAAAACAAAAAACATTTGCCATAAAAAACTAGCTCCCTGGTATACAGAAAATACCCGAGCTCTGAAGCAAGCTTCCAGAAAATTGGAACGGAAATGGCGCCACACCAAACTGGAAGTCTTCCGACTAGCTTGGAAAGACGGTACCGTGCAGTATCGAAGAGCCCTCACTGCTGCTCGATCATCCTATTTTTCCAAGTTAATTGAGGAAAATAAGAATAATCCAAAATGTATTTTTGATACTGTCGCAAAGCTAACTAAAAAGCAGCATTCCCCAAGAGAGGATGGCTTTCGATTTAGCAGTGATACATTCATGAACTTCTTTGAGGAAAAGATCATGATCATTAGAAAGCAAATTACGGACTCCTATTTAAATCTGCGTATTCCTCCAAAGCTCAGTTGTCCTGAGTCCACACAACTTTGCCAGGACATAAAATCAAGAGAGACACTCAAGGTTTTTAGTACCATATCTCTTGACACATTGATTAAAATAATCATGGCCTCTAAACCTTCAAGCTGCATACTGGACCCTATTCCAACTAAACTACTGAAAGAGCTGCTTCTAGTGCTTGGCCCTCCTATGTTGAACATAATAAACAGCTCTCTATCCACCGGATGTGTACCAAACTCACTAAAAGTGGCAGTAATAAAGCCTCTCTTGAAAAAGTTAAACCTTGACCCAGAAAATATAAAAAACTATCGGCCTATATCGAATCTTCCATTCCTCTCAAAATGTTTTGAAAAAGCTGTTGCGCAGCAACTCACTGCCTTCCTGAAGACAAACAATGTATACGAAACGCTTCAGTCTGGTTTTAGACCCCATCATAGCACTGAGACTGCACTTGTGAAGGTGGTAAATGACCTTTTAATTGCGTCAGACCGAGGCTCTGCAACTGTCCTCGTGCTCCTAGACCTTAGTGCTGCTTTTGATACCATCGATCACCACATTCTTTTGGAGAGATTGGAAACCCAAATTGGTCTACATGGACAAGTTCTGGCCTGGTCTAGATCTTATCTGTCGGAAAGATATCAGTTTGTCTCTGTGGATGGTTTGTCCTCTGACAAATCAACTGTAAATTTCGGTGTTCCTCAAGGCTCTGTTTTGGGACCACTATTGTTTTCACTATATATTTTACCACTTGGTGATGTAATTCGGAAACATAATGTTAATTTTCACTGCTATGCGGATGACACACAGCTGTACATTTCGATGAAACATGGTGAAGCCCCAAAATTGCCCTCCCTGGAAGCCTGTGTTTCAGACATAAGGAAGTGGATGGCGGAAAATGTTCAACTTTTAAACTGACAAAACAGAGATGCTAGTTCTAGGTCCCAAGAAACAAAGAGATCTTCTGTTGAATCTGACAATTCATCTTGATGTGTTGTACAGTAGTCTCAAATAAAACTGTGAAGGACCTCGCCGTTACTCTGGACCCTGATCTCTCTTTTGACGAACATATCAAGACTGTTTCAAGGACAGCTTTTTTCCATCTACGTAACATTGTAAAAATCAGAAACTTTCTGTCCAAAAATGATGCAGGAAAGTTAATCCATGCGTTTGTAACTTCTAGGTTAGACTACTGCAATGCTTTACTTTCCGGCTACCCGGATAAAGCACTAAATAAACTTCAGTTAGTGCTAAACACGGCTGCTAGAATCTTGACTGGAACCCGAAATTTGATCATATTACTCCAGTACTAGCCTCTCTACACTGGCTTCCTGTTAAGGCAAGGGCTGATTTCAAGGTTTTACTGCTAACTTACAAAGCATTACATGGGCTTGCTCCTACCTATCTTTCCGATTTGGTCCTGCCGTACATACCTACACGTACGCTATGGTCACAAGACGCAGGCCTCCTTACTGTCCCTAGAATTTCTAAGCAAACAGCTGGAGGCAGGGCTTTTTCCTATAGAGCTCCATTTTTATGGAATTGTCTGCCTATCCATGTGAGAGACGTAGACTCGGTCTCAACCTTTAAGTCTTTATTGAAGACTCATCTCTTCAGTAGGTCCTATGATTGAGTGTAGTCTGGCCCAGGAGTGTGAAGGTGAACGGAAAGGCACTGGAGCAACGAACCACCCTTGCTGTCTTTGCCTGGCCGGTTCCCCTCCACTGGGATTCTCTGCCTCTAACCATATTACAGGGGCTGAGTCACTGGCTTACTGGTGCCGTGGCGGAGATCTTGTGGGCTATACTCGGCCTTGTCTCAGGATGGTAAGTTGGTGGTTGAAGATATCCCTCTAGTGGTGTGGGGGTCTGTGCTTCGGCAGAGTGGGTGGGGTTATATCCTGGCTGTTTGGCCCTGTCCGGGGGTATCGTCGGACGGGGCCACAGTGTCTCCCGACCCCTCCTGTCTCAGCCCCCTGTATTTATGCTGCAGTAGTTTGTGTCGGGGGGCTAGGGTCCGTCTGTTATATCTGGAGTATTTCTTCTCTTATCTGGTGTCCTGTGTGAATTTAAGTAAGCTCTCTAATTATCTCTTTCTTTTTTTCTTTTTTTTTCATCTCTCTCTCTCGGAGGACCTGAGCATTAGGACCATTCCTCAAGGCCTACCTGGCCTGATGACTCCTTGATGTCCCGAGTCCACCTGGCCATGCTGCCATGCTGCTGTTTTATGAACATTTAAAAATCTTGTCCATGTTCTGTTATAATCTGCACCCGGCACAGCCAGAAGAGGACTGGCCACCCCTCACAGCCTGGTTCCTCTCTAGGTTTCTTCCTAGGTTTTGGCCTTTCTAGGGAGTTTTCCCTAGCCACTGTGATTTTACACCTGCATTGCTTGCTGTTTGGGGTTTTAGGCTTGGTTTCTGTACAGCATTCTGTGACATCAGCTGATGTAAGAAGGGCTTTATAAATACATTTGATTTGATGTTATTTTGAGAGTTATATATCTGGGAAATGGTTGCCCTGCAAATAATTCATACATTCTTTGTTTAAAAATGTACTGATGTGAAATTTGATAGCACTCTTAAAGAGTATTGGATTTGTTTGTCTTGCATTGAGACAAGAACATTAGTAATTTATATTTTTTCAAATGTTGGTACTTTCAATGCAATGATATGCCAAGTGTTAGATACTGAAGATTGGTAGACCGGACCATAGCCGTTCGAAGTACCCCCTGAAAAATCATTACAAATATATATATATGTCTTTTTTTTCTGAAAAAAATTGTGCACCTGGCCTTTACTAGTATTAGTTGACGCAAATAGATAGATGTCTGTAAGGCGAGCAGAATTTTTTTTTGTAGCATCTCATCTTCGACAAAGGTATAAATAAGAACAGTATCTTGCATAGCTGCCCTGTCTCTTTCTCTGTGATGTCATTCTAACGGAATCCAGAAAGAAATAAAACCTGTCTTCAAACATTTACATCAAAAGGTGTAAAGTTATGGACAAAGACAAAAACATCCACATCAAATTCAATATTTTTCTGGATCAAATAACATGGAAAACAACCACTTTTTGTGCAGTATTAATTTACCATCCTTGCAAACAACAATGTAAATGTATATTACTGCATTGTACATGCAGTAGGCTGGTCACCTAGGTTTATACCTGTAGAATTTCCATCAACATGATGAACAACAATGCACAATACAGTAATGTGATGTGATTATGTGGCTCAGTTAGTAGAGCATGCATGGTGCTTGCAATGCTAGGGTTGTGGGTTTGATTCCCACAGAGGGGACCAGTATGAAAATGTATGAACACACTACTGTAAGTTGCTCTGTGTAAGAGTGTCTACTAAAATGGGAAAGGAATGAATAGAACATTTCAGTTTACACACAAAAATAAGTTTCATTTGCAAAGTATTTGAAGGAACTGGAAAACATATATCCAGCAAGTACTTTTATATTCCACAACTATTATCAGATTAACTGTTTTGTTACAAATGCTGGTAAACACTCAAATACGTTTAGTTAAAAAAAATCACAAAAGTAGTGCACTGGGCCTTTACTAGTCCTGTATTAGTGGACAGATATAGATGTCTTCAGTCCCGGCAAACATTGCAGCACAGCCACCCCCAAACAACTTCCAGCGGCTACGGACAGGAGAGGTGAGCACAAAGGAGGCTACTGTTATCTTTTTCTTTTGATAGCTTGACATCTTACAACAGTGTAGAAAAACAGACCGGTGTGTGTCATTTTAGTCAAAACATTTTCTGTCAAAACTCCCTCTAAAATATGTTATCCATCTCTGCTTTTTCTTCCTGTCAGTATGTGGCGAATCCTAACTTCCACTTGACATCATTGCATGACAAAGTGGAAATTTAGGTTTAGGAAAAGACCGAATTCACCCCTAAATGCATATCACTTACATTCCTGTTTTTATGACCACATCTTCATTCCATTGTCAATTGTGTGGTACACCATGAGAAAGATATTACATTTAAAAAAATAAAATGCTGTTTTTAATATATCACATTCAAAAGAGAAGAGATCTACTTTAATTGTACTGTACTTAATAAAATCATATTGAAATTGATCTACAGTTTTGTAGATATCTGCACTTTTGATTTAATATAATATTATTATTTTAAAGAGCTATGAGTCATATTTTTTTTTTTTTTTCAAGGGGATTGGTACATATATAATTTTGGACTTTAATCTTAATATATAGTCAATACTCCTTAGCACTGATTCTTGAAGAATAAATGTATACATTCCTCATGAGCTTAGTTCGACTGTCTTACCCCATCAGAACCCCAAATACAAGCGTGTTTTGCTAAAATACACAGTATAATTGTTAACAAACACGGTATAGCTTGAAACTATCGTTTTGATCTCATGGATGGTCAGTCCTCGCATCCATCGCTCCATCTATGAATTATTTGAGAGTGGTTACATTTCTCTTGCCCCATCCCTCAACTGTTTACCAAATAAATTGTTGTGGTGTATGACTGCTTTGTTGTTGTTTGAATCCCAGATTGCCTCTTTAAATGACATTGTATGAATGTATCCAGAATGGACAATTGACTGTTAGCTGAACCCATGATTTTACAATGGAGCATTAATTCATCCATGACGCAGATGCCTCAACCTCCGTTGCCCCTCCATTGTTCAGTGAACAATGGGGGCAGATATTGATTTTATAGCCCAGTGTAACTGAGCCTTCATAGAAGAGAATACAAAATCAACTGTTGGCCGTCATAGCTAATGAGCCCTGTCCTGATAGCTACAATACCTCTATAATAATAGACTATTCAGCCGTCAACAGGTCAGTGGGCTGTCTCCGGCTTACATCAAAGTAAAAAACAACTAGCCTAAGCCTGCATAGTGCACATTTTAAAAGTCCCTATAACATCTTTGGTAGAGAAAATGTTTGGATCCAAGGTGGTAGTGTCCATGGCATCTCTTTAGTCTTCATATCCTTATATGGAAGGTGCTGTGGAAGAAAAGCCAACATGTTAGAATTTGTTCTGAATGATTTATGCTGCGTTCAAGAAAACACAGAACTGGGAAACCTCTGACTTCACTGTGTTCAAGACAACTCAGAACTGGGAAACCTCCAACTTCAGTGCGTTCAAGACAACTCAGAACTGGGAAACCTCCAACTTCAGTGTGTTCAAGACAACACCCAAGTGGGAAAAATTGTTTTGAACAGTCATCCAACTCAGAATTACAAGTCGGAAACTCTGACATCCTCCTAGAGCTCTGACTTCTCCGACCTAAAGATCACTGATGTCATGATTTTCCCAGTCTGAGCTCATTTTTTTCCTAGGTTTCCAGAAAAAAACAGTTGGCCATTGGTTAGGTTACAACTACTGCAAATCAAGTTTAATGTTGAACTTTTCCCTTGTCAGGTCACAGACCTGAGGAAGTCTGGAGCACGGACGATCATGTGCTGGAAGTCCTCCAGTGAGAGACGTCCATCGTTGTCCAGGTCAGCCTCGTCGATCACCTTCTCACATACCATCCTGACCTCGTCCTCCGTTAGCTCATTCCGCGTCAGCTTGTTCAGTGTCTTCTCCAGGTCAGACTTACAAAGGAAGTCATCATTGTTGAAATCTGAGAGGATTGGAGGAGGAACAGAAACAGTAGTAGGATGTCATAATTCAAATTATCAGTTAAAGGTCAAAGTTCACATTCTCCTCTTTTAGTTTACAGCTTACTTTGGTCCCTGGAAGTAGTAGTGTACTAAAGGGAAAGGGGGATACCTAGTCAGTTGTACAACTGAATGCCTTCAACTGAAATGTGTCTTCCTCATTTAACCCAACCCCTCTGAATCAGAGAGGTGCGGGGGGACTGCCTTAAGTCAACATCCACGTATTCGACACCAGTGGGTTAACTGCCTTGCTCAGGGGGCAGAACATCAAATTTTTACCTTGTCAGTCAGGGACTCAATTCAGCAACCTTTCGGTTACTGGCCCAACGCTCTAAACACTAGGCTAGGGTGCTTTTCGGGAAGCATAGACTTCCTTTTTGTCCTGTAACTAAAACAATTCCAAACAGAGCCTTCCTTTGCGTTTTATTGACCCATGACCGTGTTCGTGTCACTGCGTAGCCGCCTGCGGTGAAACATCTTCATCTGTCATCGGCAGTTAATTAGAGGGACTCTAGCACCACAGACCGTGCAATGCCTTTTTCTGTACAGGCCTGCCCTGTCCATACAGCCTGTTGGGCCCCTCTATAATGCCCTTATCAATCATTCACAGAGATGGGGCAAAATGAGTGGCTAATAAGTCTGGCTGCACATCTGACTGGCTTACTTACTGCAAATCTTTCATCGAATCAGATGGCTTATTTATCACAAAACTATTTGATGTTGCCAATTATTTTAATGATTGCTTCATTAGCGAACTTCATAGGAAATGTCAACAACGAACAGTGAGCTATTGTATTCATGCATAAAAAAACTAGTAATGAAAGAAAAGCATTGCAAGTTAGAATTTTGTACAGTTAGTGTGGGAGAGGTGGAAAAATGATTGTTATCGATCAATAACGACAAACCTCCTGGCATTGACAACTTAGATGGAAAGCTACTGAGGATGGTAGCTGACTCTATAGCCACTCCTATCTGTCATATCTTTAATCTGAGCCTAAAGGAAAGTATTTGTCCTCAGGCCTGGAGGGAAGCCAAAGTCATTCCGCTACCCAAGAGTGGTAAAGCAGCCTTTACTGGCTATAACAGCAGACCTATAAGCTTGCTGCCAGCTCTTAGCAAACTGTTGGAAAAAATGGTGTTTGACCAAATACACTACTATTTATTTCTCTGTAAACAAATTAACAGCAGACTTTAAGCATGCTTATAGAGAAGGGCACTCAACATGTACTGCACTGACACAAATGACTGATGATTGGTTGAAATAAGTTGATAATAAAACGATTGTGGGAGCTGTACTGTTCGATTTCAGTGCAGCCTTTGATATTATTAACCATAACCTGTTGTTGAAAAAATGTATGTGTTATGGCTTTTCAGCCTCTGCCACATCATGGATTCAGAGCTGTCTATCTAATAGAACTCAAAGGGTTTTCTTTAAATGGAAGCTTCTAATGTCAAACATGTAAAGTGTGGTGTTCCGCAGGGCAGCTCTTTAGGCCCTCTACTCTTTTCTATTTTTACCAATGATCTGCCACTGACATTAAATAAAGCATGTGTGTCTATGTATGCTGATGATTCACCCATATACGCATCAGCAAGCACAGCTAATGAAGTCACTGAAACCCTTAACAAAAAGTTGCAGTCTGTTTTTGGAATGGGTGACAGGTAATAAACTGGTCCTCAACATATCTAAAACTAAGAGCATTTTATTTGGTACAAATCATTCCCTAAGTTCTAGATCTCAGCTGAATCTGGTACTGAATGGTGTGGCTGTTGAACAAGTTGAGGAGACTAAATTACTTGGCGTTACCTTAGATTGTAAACTGTCATGGTCAAAGCATATAGATTCAATGGTTGTAAAGATGGGGAGAGGTCTGTCCATAATGAAGAGATGCGCTGCTTTTTGACACCACACTCCAGAAATCAAGTTCTGCAGGCTCTAGTTTTGTCTAATCTTGATTATTGTCCAGTAATGTGGTCCTGTGCTGCAAGGAAATACCTAGTTAAGCTGCAGCTGGTCCAGAACAGAGCGGCACGTCTTGCTCTTCATTGTAATCAGAGGGCTGATATAAATACTATTCATGCCAGTCTCTCTTGGCTAAGAGTTGAGGAGAGACTGACTGCATCACTTCTTTTTATAAGAAACATGAATGTGTTGAAAATCCCAAATTGTTTGCATAGTCAACTCACACACAGCTCTGACACACACACTCACCCCACCAGACATGCCACCAGGGGTCTTTTCACAGTCCCCAAATTCAGAACAAATTCAAGAAAGCGTGCAGTATTATATAGAGCCCTTTTTGCATTGAACTCCATTCCATCTCATATTGCTCAAATAAACAGCAAACCTGGTTTCAAAAAACAGATGAAGCAACACCTCACGGCACAACGCCTCTCCCCTATTTGACCTAGATATATTATGTGTATGTATTCATATGTAGCTATGTATGTAGTTCTGTCCTTGAGCTGTTCTTGTCTATTAATGTTCTGTATTATGTCATGTTTCATGTTTTGTGTGGAGTAACTGCTGCTTTTGCAACAGCTAATGGGGATCCTAATAAAATACCCAAATACCAAACATCAAGGTGCTGATTATGTAAAATTATATTATTTCGGCAGATTGTTTCACATAACCAAAACTGCTTTGAGAGCAAACCAGAAGTATTTCTGACCTGCTGATCTCACACACTAACCGTAGATTTTAAATGCGTAGTAGGCCTTCAGATCTCGTGGAGCCATCTCACTCAGCACGGAGAACATATCCAGGAAGTCATCCAGGGTCATGTTTCCCTCTCCGTCCTCCGAGAAAACCTCAGCGATCCTCTGGCGGAACGGGTTGTCCTGAGGAGAGACATATGACTGTGTTAGCACGCTGAGCTAAAGCTTTGACATTTGCTTGGGGGAGCAAACACCATCACAGGGAATAAGCCAGAAGAGATAGGAAATACAGGAGTACGGCATTGATATCAGTTGTTATTGCTGTTGTCATTGTGAGGAGATGTGTGTACGTAAAAAAGCTCATAGTGGACCCAGTCGTACTCAGTGCCCTGTAGGTCGCCCTGGCCTTCTTGTGGTTTATTAGAGTCAGATACAGTGGGGCAAAAAAGTATTTAGTCAGCCACCAATTGTGCAAGTTCTCTCACTTAAAAAGATGAGAGAGGCCTGTAATTTTCATTATAGGTACACTTAAACTATGACAGACAAAATGAGGAAAAAAAATCCAGAAAATCACATTGTAGGATTTTTAATGAATTTATTTGCAAATTATGGTGGAAAATAAGTATTTGGTCACATACAAACAAGCAAGATTTCTGGCTCTCACAGACCTGTAACTTCTTCTTTAACTTCTTCCTCTGTCCTCCACTCGTTACCTGTATTAATGGCACCTGTTTGAACTTGTTATCAGTATAAAAGACACCTGTCCACAACCTCAATCAGTCACACTCCAAACTCCACTATGGCCAAGACCAAAGAGCTGTCAAAGGACACCAGAAACAAAATTGTAGACCTGCACCAGGTTGGGAAGACTGAATCTGCAATAGGTAAGCAGCTTGGTTTGAAGAAATCAACTGTGGGAGCAATTATTAGGAAATGGAAGACATACAAGACCACTGATAATCTTCCTCGATCTGGGGCTCCACGCAAGATCTCACCCGTGGGGTCAAAATGATCACAAGAACGGTGAGCAAAAATCCCAGAACCACACGGGGACCTAGTGAATGACCTGCAGAGAGCTGGGACCAAAGTAACAAAGCCTACCATCAGTAACACACTACGCCGCCAGGGACTCAAATCCTGCAGTGCCAGACGTGTCCCCCTGCTTAAGCCAGTACATGTTCAGGCCCGTCTGAAGTTTGCTAGAGAGCATTTGGATGATCCAGATGAGTATTGGGAGAATGTCATATGGTCAGATGAAACCAAAATAGAACTTTTTGGTAAAAACTCAACTCGTCGTGTTTGGAGGACAAAGAATGCTGAGTTGCATCCAAAGAACACCATACCTACTGTGAAGCATGGGGGTGGAAACATCATGCTTTGGGGCTGTTTTTCTGCAAAGGGACCAGGACGACTGATCCGTGTAAAGGAAAGAATGAATGGGGCCATGTATCGTGAGATTTTGAGTGAAAACCTCCTTCCATCAGCAAGGGCATTGAAGATGAAACGTGGCTGGGTCTTTCAGCATGACAATGATCCCAAACACACCGCCTGGCAACGAAGGAGTGGCTTCTGTAAGAAGCATTTCAAGGTCCTGGAGTGGCCTAGCCAGTCTCCAGATCTCAATCCCATAGAAAATCTTTGGAGGGAGTTGAAAGTCCGTGTTGCCCAGCGACAGCCCCAAAACATCACTGCTCTAGAGGAGATCTGCATGGAGGAATGGGCCAAAATACCAGCAACAGTGTGTGAAAACCTTGTGAAGACTTACAGAAAACGTTTGACCTCTGTCATTGCCAACAAAGGGTATATAACAAAGTATTGAGATAAACTTTTGTTATTGACCAAATACTTATTTTCCACCATAATTTGCAAATAAATAAATTAAAAATCCTACAATGTGATTTTCTGGATTTCTTTTTCTCATTTCGTCTGTCATAGTTGAAGTGTACCTATGATGAAAATTACAGGCCTCTCTCATCTTTTTAAGTTGGAGAACTTGCACAATTGGTGGCTGACTAAATACTTTTTTGCCCCACTGTAACATATAGCAAACCGTTCAGAGACTGCTGTCAATTAGTTGTGTATTAATAATGGATAGACCCATTTCCAAATGGTACCCTATGCCCTAGATAGCGTTCTGGTCAAAACAGGTGCACTATAAAGGGAATACGTTGTCATTTGGGACGTATCCACTAATATTTGTGTGCAAACACGGGACAGGGGGACGGGGACGGGGGGGGGTATACCTTCAGCTCTGGCATGCTGCCAATGAGCTCGTAAGGTAGCCTCACATCTGGCCGGTCTGTGTAGTCGAGAGGAACGAGCTGTGGTGCCAAGTCTCGATAACGGTCGAATAGCCTAGGAGGGGGGAAAGAAAGTTGAACCTGAAGTAGATCAGATGTGCAGACTGGATAATATCCACTTTCTATATCAAATCAGATTATAAGAGATTTCAAAGAAAAGCCAGGCAATTGGTGAAGTGAACAAAGATAAACATACTGTTATAGCCTAGTAAACAACTTTGTTGAAACTGCTGTTTTTTTTTTTTTTTTGCAGTAGATTCAATATATACAACCTAAGCAATGTGTAAAGCAGAAGCGTTGGTCTCAGTCTTTTGTTTTGACATGTGAGCTCAGATAACATACAGTATGTACGTCCCAGTATCTTTGGTCTACTGTTACATGTGTGTGTACAGAATAACTTTCATCCTAGTTAAAGGTTTCATGATGCAGAACTGAACAAAATCCAAGCAGCTACATTTGGAGTGGTTAAGAACTTATCAGTGGTTAAGTGTCATATTCTGCCTAGGCTTAGTTAGTTATACTGGATACTTAACTATTTCCCTTTTGCAAAGAGAAAACAATGTGTAATAGTAGGAGCTTCCTCTCACCTTAGAATTTCTTTCCTTGTGAAGAATGTGCAGTCCTGCAAATGCAACCACAGACTAATTAGGAGCAACACATTTAATTTTTTTTACATTTATTTTATTTAATCTTTATTTAACTAGGCAAGTCTTATTTACAATGAAGGCCTACCCCGGCCAAACCCTAACTCGGACGACACTGGGCCAATTGTGCGCCGCCCTATGGGACTCCCAATCACAGCCGGTTGTGATACAGCCTGGAATCGAACCAGGGTCTGTAGTGATGCCTCTAGCACTGAGATGTAGTGCCTTAGACCGCTGCGCCATTCGGGAGCCCCAAAACACTATTAAAAAATAATGATTCACAGCTGCAACAATTCAAGAGGTTTTAATTAGAATTTACTTTTTCATTTTAAGAAAGTGACTTGTGTCTCAGATTAAACATTGTGCTATGGTTGTCTCACTAGCTTTGGTTTGTTAGACCTGAGTACAACCACACAGCTGTGGTCCATAACATCACATTAGGCACTTGACCGTTTCTATGTTTGCTGAGTCTGTTTTCTTAGCAAACAGAGCTGCAAAAGAAGTGTGCCAAGACCTGTGTTTTGTATCTATGCACTCCCCCCCATTCACTGATTACAGTACCCCCCATTCACAAATGACAGTACCCCCATTCACTAATTACAGTACCCCCATTCACAAATGACAGTACCCCATTCACAAATGACAGTACCCCCATTCACTAATTACAGTACCCCATCCACTAATTACAGTACCCCATTCACTAATTACAGTACCCCCATTCACTAATTACAGTACCCCCATTCACTAATTACAGTACCCCCATTCACTAATTACAGTACCCCCATTCCCTAATTACAATACCCCCATTCACTAATTACAGTACCCCCATTCACTAATTACAGTACCCACATGAAAGCAACACCAAGCTAGATGAGTGAAGCAATTTGTCTCAATCAACAAGCTATCTGAAGAGAGTAAGTCATCACCACACTGAGGGGGTTAAATAAATATAACCACACACACACACACCGACCTGATATGCATCAAGCTGCTGCGCTGTGAAAATCGTCTGCTTATTCCCCATTTCTCAGCCCACCACCCTTGCGCCTCTGTGCCATGGCACGTATCAGTATGAAGGCAGGCCTGTGGTGTGGTGTGGTGGACTGTGGATATGTCAGATATGAAATGGCTGCATGGGGGACAAAGGGAGGCCAGGTTGCCAGGTTAGATCGGGTGTCTCCTGCCACCGAGCCCTTTGGTTCTCTTTATAATGGCAGCATTTCATCATTCCCCTCCAACCCCCCCACCCACCACCACCACCATCTGAATGGCAGCCGCTTTGACAGCAGAGAATAAGGGCTGTCTTCCAGCATGCCTTCAGCATTGTATCAGCCTTTAGTGCTGCTCTGTGGCTGACTGATGCCTCACACTGCTCTCAGGTTACACTGTATGTGTCCCAAATGGAACCCTATTCCCTATATAGTGGACTACACTTGACCAGAGCCCCTGGTTAAAAGTAGGGGCTATGGTCAAAAGTAGTGCACCATATAGGGAATTTACAACTGAGGCTTGGGAGTGGGCTTGCAAGACTTTTTGAGGGATATGAGGAATGTATTTTTTATTTATTTATTACTTCTGAGAATTTGATATCTACATGTTTGCTGGCTATATTGACATATTTTTTTCCAATGTTAATTGAAACATGATTATTGACACAACCAATATGTTGATAAATGATATCCATCTCAGCACACCGTGGGTGAACTCTTGGATAAGGCCAGTGCTGTGGTATTTAGGGTCACTGCACATGCCCTCTCTTCTTGGCAGTGGCACACTGATGAGAATACCACCTGTTAGGGCCTGCATTCAACTCCCGGCACAATAGGTTGTATCCAACTTAACTATTGAGGAGTAGAATCCTAAATACATTTTAATTGGCATTAAAGAACACTGTATCGTGTAAAAGATTTAAGTAGGCCCTATATTGTCCCAGAAATAATGAGAGCCCAATATACACTCACCGGACTGTTTATTGGGTATACCCATTTAGTACCAGGTTTTTCCATCTCATCCCAAAGAGCTCTATTGGGTCGAGGTCTGGGTGACTGCGCAGGCCACTCACATATACATGCCCGTCTGAAGTTTGCCAATGAACATCTGAATGATTCAGAGGACAACTGGGTGAAAGTGCTGTGGTCAGATGAGACCAAAATGGAGCTCTTTGGCATCAACTCAACTCGCCGTGTTTGGAGGAGGAGGAATGCTGCATATGACCCCAAGAACACCATCCCCACCGTCAAACATGGAGGTGGAAACATTATGCTTTGGGGGTGTTTTTCTGCTAAGGGGACAGGACAACTTCACCGCATCAAAGGGACGATGGACGGGGCCATGTACCGTCAAATATTGGGTGAGAACCTCCTTCCCTCAGCCAGGGCATTGAAAATGGGTCGTGGATGGCTATTCCACGATGACAATGACCCAAAACACACGGCCAAGGCAACAAAGGAGTGGCTCAAGAAGAAGCACATTAAGGTCCTGGAGTGGCCTAGCCAGTCTCCAGACCTTAATCCCATAGAAAATCTGCGGAGGGAGCTGAAGGTTCGAGTTGCCAAACGTCAGCCTCGAAACCTTAATGACTTGGAGAAGATCTGCAAAAAGGAGTGGGACAAAATCCCTCCTGAGATGTGTGAAAACCTGGTGGCCAACTACAAGAAACGTCTGTCCTCTGTGATTGCCAACAAGGGTTTTGCCACCAAGTACTAAGTCATGTTTTGCAGAGGGGTCAAATAATTATTTCCCTCATTAAAATGCAAATCAATTGATAACATTTTTCACGTGTTTTTCTGGATTTTTTTGCTGTTATTCTGTCTCTCACTGTTCAAATAAACCTACCATTAAAATTATAGACTCATCATTTCTTTGTCAGTGGGCAAACATACAAAATCAGCAGGGGATCAAATACTTTTTTCCCCTCACTGTATGCAACTGTGGACCATTTCTCCAGACCTGCAGCTGTGGAGCCTAACTTGAGACCTGCAGCTGTGGAGCCTAACTCCAGACCTGCAGCTGTGGAGCCTAACTCCAGACCTGCAGCTGTGGAGCCTAACTCCAGACCTGCAGCTGTGGAGCCTAACTCCAGACCTCAGCCAGGGAGGAGAGGAGAAACCCCCTCCAACACAGCCTGCCAGCAGGTTAGGGAGAGCTCCATGTGAGTCTTGTATATATATATAAACTTTGTGTTTAAAGCCAAAGCAATTTCCAGGACGTTGGATGTCATTGGATTCTGAGCTTGTGTACCCAAGCTGGTAGAAATTAGTCTAGCAGCCCAGCTGACCAGTGCCCAAAATCCGTAAGCCTCTGAATGTCTTGCCATCATGGTGTCATTTCTGATTAGTGTTTTTTTTTATCAATGTCATTGGTTATAAAATTGCAGTGTGTTGAATGTTGTTCAGATGTTTTGTGTGTTTTCAAGTTCTTTTTTAAGACTAAAATCAAATATGTTTAACATTATATATTTTTTTATCCAGTGTTTTTTGTTGTATTTTTAAGTGAACTCCGGTTGAACTGTTAAATCATAATAATGTAATGACCAGATAGTCATTATCACTGAGACTCTTTGTATAAAATAACAAATGAACACTATCACTTCTTATCATTATCTACAAAACATTTTAATGTGACAGTGAAAAACATGATGCAAATCACAAAATATATAATACAATTGATTATATGATGTATGACAAAAGGATGTATGACAAAAAAACTATATTAGATAAGAATACTGTCTGATTGTTTAGTTTACACAGTAAAAATGTTCACAGTATAAGTAACCCAATAACTGACTATATTTCATGTGGGTTGTGTCAAACTAAACTAAATCACAATACTCCAAATAGAAAAACAATTTTGAAGGCAAAGAATCCTTTGTCGTTGCAATGTCCTCTTTCTTTCTCAGTAGAAAGAAAACTTCCATGAATGAGTCTCAAGTATATTAGTGATTGTTCAGCCTCATCTCCCAAGACCTTACCGGAGACAACCCAATATAAACGGTGTTATGTACATCTCATTATCGTTCATTTAATTTAGTCCCTTGTGTTGTTAAAAGTGCCATTCGCTTCTAGGTCCTTCTTCTGCTAGATACCGCTCCTTATCATAAGACACACAGATATTTATACAGTTGTCCTAGCAGTGAGTCTGATGAGGCCTAGACTCCTCCCCGTCTGACAGGCTAGACTCCTCCCCGTCTGACAGGCTAGACTCCTCCCCGTCTGACAGGCTAGACTCCTCCCTGTCTGACAGGCTAGACTCCTCCCCGTCTGACAGGCTAGACTCTTCCCCGTCTGACAGGCTACACTCCTCCCCGTCTGACAGGCTAGACTCCTCCCTGTCTGACAGGCTAGACTCCTCCCTGTCTGACAGGCTAGACTCCTCCCTGTCTAACAGGCTAGACTCCTTCCCCTCTACATGATTACACACACAGCAGAAGGCCTCAACAGAGGCAAGGTACCCTCGCTCCAGCGTCTCTTGACCTGGAAGTCTTTGTGACACGCAGCGCTGTACCCTACCGCCTCCACTGTCTTCCTCTTATGGATGCGGTGCAGCAGGATCCTATAGGCCCCCGTCACAGGGCTCCTCAGGTCTGGGCAGGCGTTGTTCACCAGGTGGCTCTCTGTTATCCCCAGGTCCTCCAGGGCTGCCTTGACATCCCGCTCATCTGTACACAGGACCCGGGAGGGCTCGACCAGGTGGGCTGGGGTCGGGCGGGAAGAGGGGTACGCCTGGGGGTAGTCGATGCCCTTCAGCCAGGTGTAGGTCATGATATGAGCCACGGAGAGGCGGTCGGCGGGCACGGGCCTCAGGATGTCCTGAATAACCTGGTTGCAGGTGTTGGGCACGTAGGCTGGGATAGTGAAGGAGCCCTGAAGGATGCAGAACTTCAGCCGGCTGAGGTTGGCAGCGTTGAAGGGCAACATGGCAGTAGTCATGAAGTAGAGTAGTATACCCAGGGCCCAGACGTCCGCGGACTGGCCCACGTAGCCTTTGTCCTTGAAGAGCTCTGGGGCGACGTAGGGCGTGGAGCCGCAGAAGCTGGTGAGGATGTCATCAGGGCGCGAGGAGGTGCTGAAGCCGAAGTCGCCTACCTTGACACAGTATGTGGTGGTGTAGAAAACATTCTCTGCCTTCAGGTCCCGGTGGACTATGTTGTTATCATGCTGAAAGGTGACAAGACGAAAATACTTTAAACATAAAGCAAGATTTGTACACAGAGACTGAGTGAGGCACGTTAGGGCCCTAAGGATACATGAATGTATCACACAACACTTATTTAAAATGGGGTCCTCCATGTGCCATTGTTGTTTAAACAGACTTACAGCACTATGCTACTGTAGTAGTTAGAGTCAATGCGAGACTATATTGTTGCTAACTCACCATGTGTTTGACTGCAGCCAGAATTTGGGAAAAGATGAGTTTGCTTTCCAGGTCAGAGAGTCTACCCCTGGTGGTAATGCGTGAGAACAGATCTCCTCCACTGGCGTACTCCATCACCAGGTACAGCCGCTTAAACGTCTCCACCACCTCGTACAGACGCACTATGTTGGGGTGGGACAGCCTCTCCATGCACGCGATCTCTGAGGCAAACAGCACGTGGGACCTCTTGTCCAGTTTGACTTTATCCAGGATCTTAACTGCCACTCTCTCTGGAGAGAAAGGGACAGGGAGAGAGTTAGAGACATGCTATCACGTTTAGAATTCACTAAGCTATCCTCTCTCTTTATCTCTCTTCAGCTTGTCTTGCTATGGCTATTGTCCTCAATACTTTACTCAAATACATAAGCTTGTGACTGAGTCTGAGACACGTGCACGGGGCTGAAGACAATCCACAGGGATTAGTGAAAGTTTAATGAGATTACAGCCATCGGCTTTTTCTCACATGTTGGATTAGCCTAGTTTGTTCTCCTCCAGACTTAGTGTGGCAACACAGGCAAGGCAACACTGGTAACACCGACAAGGCAACACAGGCAAGGCAACACTGGTAACACCGACAAGGCAACACAGGCAAGGCAACATTGGCAAAGCAACACTGGCAAGGTGGCTGGCAAGGCAACATTGGCAAGGTGGCTGGCAAGGCAACATTGGCAAGGTGGCTGGCAAGGCAACACTGGCAAGGTGGCTGGCAAGGCAACACTGGAAAGGCAACACTGGCAAGGTGGCTGGCAAGGCAACACTGGCAAGGCAACACAGGCAAGGCAACACAGGCAATGCAACACAGGCAATGCAACACAGGCAAGGCAACACTGGCAAGGCAACACTGGCAATGCAACACAGGCAAGGCAACACTGGCAAGGCAACACAGGCAAGGCAACACTGGCAAGGCAACACTGGCAATGCAACACAGGCAAGGCAACACTGGCAATGCAACACAGGCAAGGCAACACTGGCAAGGCAACACTGGCAAGGCAACACTGGCAAGGCAACACTGGCAATGCAACACAGGCAAGGCAACACTGGCAAGGCAACACAGGCAAGGCAACACTGGCAAGCTGCAGGTCTACCAGCCAGAGAGTCTGGTGGAGTCCACATGAAAAAAGGCTCTTGAGATCTAGACTGTGAAGGTACAACGTGCTAGTGACGTAATCAAGCCATATTGCCATGTCTTGTCCCCTCAGGGAAGTACATACGCTGGGGGTCCCTGAATTCAAATCTTATCATAGTCAAGTTGAAATGAAACATATCATCACTTGACATTATATAGATGGGTAATTTTCCAAGGAAACTATAAGAGGTCCTTGTGTGATTTCTTTGTGCCATGTATAATATGTATAATTGTTTTATTTATCCTGTATTTAACCAGTGAGCCCTGCATAGGTGGCAGTGGTGTACTTAAGTGCAAATACTTTCAAGTACTACTTAAGTAGGTTTTTTGGGGTATCTGTACTTTACTTTACTATTTATATTTTTGACAACTTTACATTCCTAAAGAAAATAATGTACTTTTTACTCCATACATTTTCCCTGACACCCAAAGGTGCATGTTACATTTTGAATGCTTAGGAGGACAGAAGAATTGTCTAATTCACACACTTATCATGAGAACATCCCTGATCATCCCTACCCCCTCACACATGCTTAATTTGTAAATGATGTGTTGCAGTATGCCCCTGGCTATCCGTAAATAAATAAAAACAAGAAAATGATGCCGTCTGGCTTGCTTTACTTTTACTCAAGTATGACAATTTGGTACTTCTTCCACCACCAATATGTGGTTCCATGTTCCAGGGCTGTGTCTCACCTTTAGTCAAGTCATGAATGCCCAGTTTCACCTGGGAGAAGTTTCCACAGCCGATCTCCCCTCTCAGCTCATAGAAGGCCACCCTCCGTCCGAACGTCAGGTCATTCATCACCCTCTCCGTGTGGGCCAGGTCATAGACAGCTTTATCAAACACACTCTGCCTCTCCGGCTTCACCTTTTCAACGTCCTCCACCGCATCACCATGAGACCTCAGCTGGTTCTCCTTGATGTTCTCCTTCCCTCCCTCTTTCGGGTCTCCACATCGCTGAACTATTGTCTGCTGAGCTTTGTTCCCTGCAGCAGAGAAACACAAGAGGAGGAAGAGAACATAAGCAACACTATATAGACCTCACAGTATTTCAAAACAACTAAAGAACTGAAACACCTCCAAACCTCTGACACTAATGGCTTGTTATCAATGGTAGAGTGTCAATTGGGTAGCTTGTGTGTTTAGTGAGTCCATCAGATCGGAGGCAGTAGGGATAACCAGTGAGGTTCTCATGGGGATGTTCTCATGATAAGTGTGTGAATTACACCATTTTCCTGTCCTGCTAAGCATTCAAAATGTAACAAGTACTTTTGGGTGTCACTGAAAATGTATGGAGTAAAAAGTACATTATTTTCTTTACGAATGTAGTGAAGTAAAAGTAAAAGTTGCCAAAAATAAAAATAGTAAAGTACAGATACCCCCTAAAATATGAGTTAGCCACTTGGAGAGTGATAGTCTATTAGCAACCTGTGATAATCAGAAAAATTTTACCTTTATTTAACTAGGCAAGTCAGTTAAAAACAAATTGTTATTTACAATGACAGCCTAAGCATAGAAATATGACATTACATCCCCCTCTACAACCGCTGTGATTATAATTTGACCCTGCTGCTAATCTATGAATGTTTGAACATCTCGAACACCTTCATGGCCATGTACTCTTATAATCTCCACATGGCACAGCCAGGAGAGGACTGGCCAACCCTCATAGCCTGGTTCCTCTCTAGGTTTCTTCCTAGGTTCCTGCCTTTCTAGGGAGTTTTTCCCTAGCCACCGCGGTTCTACATTGCATTGCTTTGCTGTTTAGGGTTTTAGGCTGGGTTTCTATATAAGCACTTTGTGACATCTGCTAATGTAAAAAGGGCTTTATAAATACATTTGATTGATTGATTGCAATAAGAATAAATAAACAAAATCCACTATTACTCACAAAGGACCTCCTCTTTAGTGGCTGTCTTGTTGCTCCTCACGGCTTTGATGCTTTTCCTCTGCTTCTGAAACATGGCTGATGGTCTGGGTGGGCTGACAGTGTTCCTGGTAGTCCTTGGATAGTTCTACAAGCTCTCAAATAAGGTGGCAATTGTCCTAGTAGTTGGGCTCAGTCAGTGTTGGTGTTGGAGGACTAGAGAAATCCACTTAACAAACAGGTAGAATGCAACAGGAAAATGGATTCATCAAAAAACATGTGTATATTGCTGTTACTTTCATAAACTGTCACAAAATGAAGAAATAAAAGTATCTCTGCTGTTTGGGATAGATCTACTGTCCTTTGTGGAGTGTTGTGACTAATCACAACCTCTCCTACAGAGCACCTAGTTTCTCACTTTCTCTTTCTCTCCCTGTTCCTCTCTCTTTCTCTCCCTCCCTCTCTCCGTGTGTCTGTCCTGTAAGATAGAACTGTCAGTGAGACGTCGCCGCTCTGCTATGTCAATACCCATAATCCCCTCTGTGTCTGGCTCCTCCCACACAGACAGAACATTCTACACAGGCTATTTAACCCCTAGACTGGACCCGTCTTCTGACTGTCTGTCTGACCCAGCCATGACCCAACCATGACCCAGTCACAGACCAGACATGTGACATTATATAAGAGTTCCATTGGAAGCATCACTATGGTTTGGGTTCTGGGAAATGTCAATCACAAATGATCTCACACTCCTGGTAAGAGAAATAAACATTTAGCAAATGAAGGACCAAAAGGTGGAGTCTGTGTGGTGACAAACTGTTATATCACATACATATGACAAATCACTAATTGACCTAAAAACAACAACCTAACAATAGCTCTTATTTCACCCCAGATATCAAAGGGGCATACAGGGAATGGACCAAAGACCATAATCTTCCATTCCAACTTCTTATAAGGCTATATAAAATATATAAAATCCCAAAGTTGATAGTGCATGTCAGAGCAAAAACCCAGCCATGAGGTCGATGGAATTGTCCGTAGAGCTCCGAGACAGGATTGTGTCGAGGCACAGATTTGGGCACAAAACATATCTTCAATGCGAAGGTCCCCTGAGAACACAGTTAGTCTCCATCATTCTTAAATGGAAGAAGTTTGGAACCACCAAGACTCTTCCTAAAACTGAGCAATCGGGTGTAAAGGGCCTTGGTCAGGGAGGTGACCAAGAGCCCGATGGTCACTCTGACAGAGCTCCAGAGTTCCTCTGTGGAGATGGGAGAACCTTCCAGAAGGACAACCATCTCTGCAGCACTCCACCAATCAGGCCTTTATGGTAGAGTGGCCAGACGGAAGCCACTCCTCAGTAAAAGGCACATGACGGCCCGCTTAGAGTTTACCAAAATGCACCTAAAGGACTCTCAGACCATGAGAAAAAAGATTCTCTGGTCTGATGAAAACAACATTGAACTTTTTGGCCTGAATGCCAAGTGTCATGACTGGAGGAGACCTGGCACCATCCCTACGGTGAAGCATGGTGGTGGCAGGGACTGGGAGACTAGTCAGCATCGAAGCAAAGACAACGCAGGAGTGGCTTTGGGACAAGTCTCTGAATGTCCTTGAGTGGCCCAGCCAGAGCCTGGACTTGAACCCGATCAAACATCTTTGAAGAGACCTGAAAATAGCTGTGCAGCAACACTCCCCATTCAACCTGACAGAGCTTGAGAGGATCTGCAGAGAAGAATGGGAGAAACACCCCAAATACAGGTGTGCCAAACTTGTAGCGTCATACCCTAAGAAGACTTATGGCTATAATCTCTGCCAAAGGTGCTTCAACAAAGTACTGAGTAAAGGGTCTGAATACTTATGTAAATGTGATATTTCCGTAAAAAAAAAATATATATATATGGAATTTATTTTCGAAAAACCTGTTTCTGCTTTGTCATTATGGGGTATTGTGTGTAAATTGATGAGGGGGGAAAAAAACGATTGAACAAATTTTAGAAGAACGCTGTAACCTAACAAAATGTGGAAAAAGTCAATGGGTCTGAACAGTTTCCGAAGGCACTGTATACAGTACGTCATGACTGAGGCAATGTGACATTGTGACAGGCAGGGCACAGACCTGTTCAGAGTTGTTAGTCTACTCTCCACTGGCATACATATGCAACCTCTACTAAATCAGCCATACAGGTTGTATGAATCAGATATGTACAGATGTAGGATCTTAATTTGAACCAATTTGCTACAGTTGGAAAATAATTCTGATGCAACAGGAAATGTGATTTATAATGTGGATTATAAGGAGCGACACTAATGCCCCATGTATACAGAATCATTGAACGCTGATCACCATCTATTGTTTATACACTGTTGTCTACCGTGTACGTGTATGTATATACTGTATTCTCCACATAGCTCATCCTAATATACCTAATACTGTAAATACCCTTTTATTTTCCAAACGATACACTGTCTTATACACACCACTCGTTTATATTCTGGATTCTCACACTGCTCACAGTAATACGTGTATTTTTGGATTGTTATTTCTTGATTTGTTTTTTTGTTTAATTACTTGTGTATTAGTGTTGTATTTGGGAGACGTTCTACTGCCCTGTTGGAGCAGGCAACATAAGCGTTTTGCTGTACCTGCTACAACACCTGCAAATATCTGTGTACACGACTAATAAACTTTGATTTGATTAATGGACATTTTGTAAATTACTCTCTTCGGAAGTTTAAAATGTCCTGCATTGCAGGAAAGTTATCCTGCAACAGGGTGATCAAATTAAGATCCTACATTTGTATCTGTTATGATGACTGAGTCCTGTGACAGGGCCAGACCTGTCCAGAGGTGTTCTGCTAAATTATCCACACATGCTTTGGTGAATCATAGACATAACATCCAGTAGTGGTGCGTGGGTAAAATCACTGGGAAACAAAGCCTGTGTTGTGATAATTGCGATGTTTGCTCTATAACCTGTTAGTTCATATGCCTGTTAGTTCATATACGTGATACTTTATATAGGCCTAAAGGCAGAGACAGTGGCAGAATAAATCCAACCACACCTTTGTTTTATCACAAAACCGGAGAGCAACCTCTGTCCGGTGAAGTCCACCAATCACATTGCAGGTAACAAACAGTTACATTGCCTACAGCATGGTCAAGCAAATTAATGTTTCCAAAATGTTCAAGAGCTGCCTCCACTATTCCAGCAACATTTCAACTTCAACATTATCTAATCACCTAATGCTTAGTCTAGTACAGTGACAACTAAAAGATACCAAAACAATTTAGTCCAATCAACGTAAGCTAAGTATGATGTGGCTCTCCACGGTTCTGATTTCTCTCTCTCTGTGTGTGTGTGTGTGTGTGTGTGTGTGTGTGTGTGTGTGTGTGTGTGTGTGTGTGTGTGTGTGTGTGTGTGTGTGTGTGTGTGTGTGTGTGTGTGTGTGTGTGTGTGTGTGTGTGTGTGTGTGTGTGTGTGTGTGTGTGTGTGTGCTAAAATGCTTGCTCGCTAGCCTAACTTCCTTTCATGGGCAACGATGACCAGGCTAGTTAACATTAGCCTTCTACATCTAGCTACATATTGAACGTCCATCCTCTCAGGTCAGGGGCACAAAGTATGAATTTACGGTTGGATCAGAATTGCCATTATAATCATTGGCAAGTACGGAGAATTAGGTAAAACCCACAAGTCCAAATCTCTATCTCAATACATTGTTAATTTAGCAAAAGGACCATTTTAGCTAACTAGCTAGCCACTGGAGGACAACACAACAAGATTCAACAATTCATTTTTTTTTCTGTCATGTGACATTTTGCTCTCGATGTGATGTGATTGGTGCCAAATCCAAACTGCCAAATCCAAACTGGCTTCCCTTCACATTTTTTCTTTGGTGCGCCAGGACCATTCACAGCTGAGCTCACTCAGTTTAGATCAACGCTGATTGGCTATTATTTTCTACATTTTTTATCAAGGGAGGCCAAATGCTCGCTGGGATGCTTTCTCTATTGAGAGACATTCCGCCTCTTGTGAATTGAAGGAACATTATGAAACTCAGAGAGACGAAAGATACATTATTTTATGTTTTTTTTATATTAACTTGGTAAATTCTTTGAGAAAGCCTGGCTTCCCTTGGCATCCATGAATACACGCCATTGACGTCTGTGTCCAGTGGGAGAGCTGTCCAGTGAGGACTGCGCTCACCAGATATGGGCTGCCCACATTAGGCCACACTGGGCCACACTGGGAAAATGCCTTGAAGGCCAATGTGGAGCCGATTAGCAAAGGCACTTTGGCCTAATGTGGGCAGCCAATATCTTAGCCCGTATTGGGCCCACATAATGCCAATGTGGACATGTTTGCTGGGCTCGCACTACTGACCCAGTTTGACCCAGTTTCACTCAATAGTCACTCAGTCATCACTCAGTCGTCACTCAGAGGAACACCATGTGGGTAGTGGACAAGTACAGACTTCAGGAAAAATTGTAGAGTATTAAAATGCATAGCCAGCAGGGGGGGATTCAACCCTCCAAGAGCCCAAACATTGACAGATATTTAGCCAAAACATAGACCTCTAGTCTTCACTCAGTGGCCACTCAGTAGTCACATACAGTAGATGAGCTTCATGGATTCATACTGTGCACTGCAAAGGCTCAGTGATAATCCTGAATATCTCAACAGAGTTAATCCCAGGGCCAGTGGTATACTGAGCCATCCAACACGTGCAGTAGAGTTATACAGGAGCAGGCACGCATACAGGCCAGGCCAAATTCATCATCAGTGTAATCTCATTCTCGGACACAACACTCACTTGATGAATGACTAAGAGGCTTAATTAAATGGTGTTTAACAAGATGAAGAGCATGTGTGGGATTATTTTGACGAAAGGAGATCTTAACTGTGAATTTCTACCATAATAAAACATTTTGGAACTAACATGGAGTTTTTAACCAATGGGACAGGAAAATCCTTTCAAATTAGTTTTTGAAATAATTGAGCAGGGAAGGAAAATGACATTCCTGCTTGTTAGTTCAAGGCCTTTAGCAGCATCACAAGTGCAGAAATACTTCTTTTCTCTAACACTATTGGGTAAATGTCCCAACTCCCCCCAAAAAACATTTTTACAATAGTTGTCTCCAAACTTAGGATATTAATTTACACCATGATATGTTCTAATTCAATCAAAGGAAATAACAAACATATTGTTAAATTAATATAGTACAGTCATTGTTATTATTACACCTATTTCTATTGAGAGGTGGCTGTCCCAAACCCTGACTTCTAAACTTCATGTTATTTCTATTGAGAGGTGTCTGTCCCAAACCCTGACTCCTAAACTTCATGTTATTTCTATTGAGAGGTGTCTGTCCCAAACCCTGACTCCTAAACTTCATGTTATTTCTATTGAGAGGTGGCTGTCCCAAACCCTGACTCCTAAACTTCATGTTATTTCTATTGAGAGGTGGCTGTCCCAAACCCTGACTTCTAAACTTCATGTTATTTCTATTGAGAGGTGGCTGTCCCAAACCCTGACTTCTAAACTTCATGTTATTTCTATTGAGAGGTGGCTGTCCCAAACCCTGACTCCTAAACTTCATGTTATTTCTATTGAGAGGTGTCTGTCCCAAACCCTGACTCCTAAACTTCATGTTATTTCTATTGAGAGGTGTCTGTCCCAAACCCTGACTCCTAAACTTCATGTTATTTCTATTGAGAGGTGGCTGTCCCAAACCCTGACTCCTAAACTTCATGTTATTTCTATTGAGAGGTGTCTGTCCCAAACCCTGACTCCTAAACTTCATGTTATTTCTATTGAGAGGTGGCTGTCCCAAACCCTGACTTCTAAACTTCATGTTATTTCTATTGAGAGGTGGCTGTCCCAAACCCTGACTTCTAAACTTCATGTTATTTCTATTGAGAGGTGGCTGTCCCAAACCCTGACTCCTAAACGTCATGTTATTTCTATTGAGAGGTGTCTGTCCCAAACCCTGACTCCTAAACTTCATGTTATTTCTATTGAGAGGTGGCTGTCCCAAAACCTGACTTCTAAACTTCATGTTATTTCTATTGAGAGGTGGCTGTCCCAAACCCTGACTCCTAAACGTCATGTTATTTCTATTGAGAGGTGTCTGTCCCAAACCCTGACTTCTAAACTTCATGTTATTTCTATTGAGAGGTGTCTGTCCCAAACCCTGACTCCTAAACTTCATGTTATTTCTATTGAGAGGTGGCTGTCCCAAACCCTGACTCCTAAACTTCATGTTATTTCTATTGAGAGGTGGCTGTCCCAAACCCTGACTCCTAAACTTCATGTTATTTCTATTGAGAGGTGTCTGTCCCAAACCCTGACTCCTAAACTTCATGTTATTTCTATTGAGAGGTGTCTGTCCCAAACCCTGACTCCTAAACTTCATGTTATTTCTATTGAGAGGTGGCTGTCCCAAACCCTGACTTCTAAACTTCATGTTATTTCTATTGAGAGGTGTCTGTCCCAAACCCTGGCTCCTAAACTTCATGTTTGAAATTCATTTTTTGTCTTTTTTTGTCTTTTTTTAACACTATTATTTTAATAGAACATCTGTAGTTCTATTAATACATTGAAAACTACTGATCTAATTGTTTGTTTTGTTTATTTTTAAACACCCTCCTCTAAATAAATGCTGTCCCTACCTTTTGATGTCACTACCGAACCACACATTTTAAAGACTGTAGAATGAACGTGCCTTAAGCCACACCCCTACAAATATCACCAGGTGATGGGATTGCACCCCTCTCCAGCATGGCCACATGGTGAGTAGTCTGTCTGCAAACATTCTGGAGATAATGAGTGAGTAAGTTGGTAAATCTTCATGTATTTTTAAGAAGTGTCCCTACCGAACATCTAATATATCAAGAAATATGTCAAGTACAGTTTTAGGACTCAAATATATGTTTCCTAGGATGTACCATGTCCAAATGAAAGATAGCCAGCCATATGTTAGCTATGGGGATTCCAAAATAGGTCAACATTGTCCAAACAATAATGGTCACAACTTAAACAATTGACACCATAGAGACATATAGAGGTCGCATCTTCGTTTCTGTGCCATTGTGATGTCTGTGGCAGCACCATTGAAGCTATCTCCATTTTAAAAGTTGCATGCGCCATGCTCTACCAACTGAGCTACAGAGGGCCACCATGTGGATAGTGGACAAGTGCAGACTTCAGGAAAAAGTGTAGAGTATTAAAATGCATAACCAGCAGGGGGGATTCAACCCTCCAAGAGCCCAAACATTGACAGCTATTTAGACAAAAGATAGACTGTAGTGTACTGTACTGTGCTCTACGTTACTCTGCACTACTGTACTCAGGTTTACTCTGTTTGAGTTTCTTACAATTGAGGAATGTAAGACGGACTCTTGATCTAGTGGTCTTCAATTCTTTAACTTGTCATGGTCTCAACTCACTGGGTGTGGATCTTTGGACCAAAGTCCTGGTATAAATCTTGGTTTTGGCTCCTGGATATTACCTTGGTTTACAAACCATAGGCAACCCAATTCGAAGAAAGGAATGTTCTCTGATCATTGGCTGATCACTTCCAACCCATAGGAATCCCCACCCGGTTTCAAATGGTGGAAGCCCTCAATGGCAATGTCTAAACCGAAACAAGTTATTTCCGTTTAGAGTCCTCTAGTTCTCTCTATGATTGACACTTAACACCGACACGCCTATTATTTTACCAAAATAAAGATGGGTAAAAAGTGATCGTTTAAATATCTAAACAACCAAATGAATTAGATGTAATTCAATCAATCAACAACGTTTCAGATTCATACGATCAACAACGTTTCAGATTCATACGATCAACAACGTTTCAGATTCATACGATCAACAACGTTTCAGATTCAATCAATCAACAACGTTTCAGATTCAATCAATCAACAGTGAACATTTTACAGAGAACAATAGAGGTTATATTTCTCTAAATTCAATTGAAAGGTTTTGAAAATCTGGTATTCCATTTATTTTTTTTACTATGTTAACTTGATATGCAAATAAAATGTGTATAATTAATCTGTAATAGAATCATAAATCTCCCTTTAATGCACACGTGTCACTCGTGGCACATTTAGTAGGGTGGTAAGGAATTCAGGTAAATATTTCAAATATCACATTTTATTGGACATACACGTTTAGCAGATGTTATTTATTCATCTTATTTAACTAGGCAAGACAGTTAGGAACAAATTCTTATTTACAATGACGGCCTATCGGGTAACGGTAGGTTAACTGCCTTGTTCAGGGGCAGAATAACAGATTTTTACCTTGTCAGTTCAGGGATTCGATCAAGCAACCTTTACGGTTACTGGCCCAACGCTCTAACCACTAGGCCTCCTGCCGTTATTGCGGGTGTAGCGAAATGCTTGTATTCAAACAGTGTGTGAGTGGTATATAGGCTACCTGAGTTTGGGAGAAATAGGATTCAAATGTGCCTGTTTTTCAACCCTCAATTGTTACCACTTCTGTAGAACGACCCATGTATTTCAATGATGTTGGACTCTGGAGACCACTAAACATTCAACATCCTCTGGTACACTTCACATTACAGATAGCTTGTGTGTTACAATGGCATTCGTTATCTACAGACACAAATGTTTCCCATTGTTTATTGTTGAGGTATACAATTATGTGCTTCATGCATTTAGAGTCCAACCCCTGGGAGGGCCCAGCCCATCTGGGGACATGGAGGACTGGCCTGGGACAGAGTCCAACCCCTGGGAGGGCCCAGCCCATCTGGGGACATGGAGGACTGGCCTGGGACAGAGTCCAACCCCTGGGAGGGCCCAGCCCATCTGGGGACATGGAGGACTGGCCTGGGACAGAGTCCAACCCCTGGGAGGTCCCAGCCCATCTGGGGACATAGAGGACTGGCCTGGGACAGAGTCCAACCCCTGGGAGGGCCCAGCCCATCTGGGGACATGGAGGACTGGCCTGGGACAGAGTCTAACCCCTGGGAGGACCCTGCCCATCTGGGGACATGGAGGACTGGCCTGGGACAGAGTCCAACCCTGGGAGGACCCTGCCCATCTGGGGACATGGAGGACTGGCCTGGGACAGAGTCTAACCACTGGGAGGGCCCAGCCCATCTGGGGACATGGAGGACTGGCCTGGGACAGAGTCTAACCACTGGGAGGGCCCTGCCCATCTGGGGACATGGAGGACTGGCCTGGGACAGAGTCCAACCCCTGGGAGGACCCTGCCCATCTGGGGACATGGAGGACTGGCCTGGGACAGAGTCTAACCACTGGGAGGGCCCAGCCCATCTGGGGACATGGAGGACTGGCCTGGGACAGAGTCTAACCACTGGGAGGGCCCTGCCCATCTGGGGACATGGAGGACTGGCCTGGGACAGAGTCCAACCCCTGGGAGGACCCTGACGATTTGGCTTGATGTTGAATAAACACCAAGGTGTCTCCCTCCTATAAAGGCTCTGCTCTGCCCCATGCTGATCCTGTTGATGTGCTTTAGCCAGGTTTCTGTTTGAGGTTCAGGTGCTAAACACTTTCCCCCTGAGGTAAAAGATGATTCATGTCTATGAATGAGCAACGCTTTCATGGCCCGAAGCTCCTTAATCACTTAATTTAGCTGTGGATGGACACACCCACCACTGCATCTTCCACAGCTCATACACAAGCCAGCCAGCAAAGGTGAAAAGAGAACTACTTTAGAGATCATCCCTTTTGAAGTGAATGACGAGCCCCGCCTTGTAGGCCCCGTCCTGTCCCACCTTGGGCATTTCAGAATGGAAATTTGATTAGTTGACCCGTTTTAGTGCCACACCACTTTGGAAAGAGGGTCCGGCTGGTGGTGACATTTGTGACCAAAGCACAGTCCCATATAAATATCAGAAGGTGTTGAGACCAACAGGTCACTTGGTCAGGATCTATCGAGGCAGCTGCACTGGGAGGAGCACCGCAAGGAGCCACAAGGAGAATTACCATGGATCTATTGCAGCACTGCGTGTCCTCAGCCTAGCCTGTAAGTACGGCTGTTTGTTGTTGGCTCAGTGATGTACAGTGACGATGGCTACTGGCTGATGGACTGATGTGACTTCCATCAACAGAGCTGCATCATAATCCCTTTTGAATCTCAGGAGAACACAGGCACTGGTAGGGTTTGTTAAACTGAGGACAACAGTGTGACATGCTGATGGGGATCTGATTCTTATACTGCCTAATGACTTACTGTTCGATTTTTAGAACCTTGTCTTGTTGTGCTACATTATAATTTGTGTATTTTATGTGGTTTTCAAAGGAATACGATCAAAAGTGTTGGATTGATTAAGGGTGCTGCTTTTATAGCAGATTTAGATTATACAAGAAACCTACTTACTTTATGAATACCTGCTATGAATGACCATACTGTACATCACTTTATCATTCTGCCGTGTCTTGGAACTAGCCAGAACAACTAAGGGCTGAGTCTGCATGTAAGAGTGCTGATCTAGGATCAGGTTCAATGGTTATAAATTCTGCCTTTTAGATTATAACCATTGAACCTGATCCTAGATCAGTTCTGCCTTTTAGATGATAAATTCTGCCTTTTAGATTATCATCTAAAAGGCAGAACTGATCTAGGATCAGGTTCAACGGTTATAATCTAAAAGGCAGAACTGATTTAGGATCAGGTTCAACGGTTATAATCTAAAAGGCAGAACTGATCTAGGATCAGGTTCAACGGTTATAATCTAAAAGGCAAAACTGATCCTAGATCAGCACTCCTACTCTGAGACACTTTATGAGGCCTGGTGTTACTTTACCAAGGACTCAGAGCTCTGGCAGTTGAGGAACGTTGAGGAACATTGAGGAACGTTGTGGAACGCTGAGGAACGCTGTTGTCAGCTTGGACAACTCTCATTGTAGCTACAAGGTGTTGATGTGTGTGCTTCTGTTTTCCAGCGGCAGCAGTGTTGAACAAACGTGTGGATCACAGGAACCTGTTTGCACTGAGAGCCTGCTGCAAGAGACAGTCACTTTGTTTACATCGCCAAGGTAAAGTAAAGGTATCCTAGCGATTAAGAGCGTTGGGACAGCAACTAAAAGGTTGCTGGTTTGAATCCCTGAGGGGACTAGGTGAAAAATCTGTCAATGTGCCCTTGAGTAAGGCACTAAACCCTAATTTCTTGTGGAAGTTGCTCTGGATAAGAGCATCTGCTAAAGGATTCAAATGTAAAGCACCATGGGGACAGCAGTAACGGGGACAGCAGTAACGGGGACAGCAGTAACACTTTATAGAATGAAACGCTACATAGAATGAAACGCTACATAGAATGAAACACTATAACTGTATGTGTACTGGTGCATGATGCATGTTTCCAGACTTTTAGGGGCTTAGAGATTTGGGGGGGACATTTGGGGCGTAGTAATGGGGAAAAATAGAATGGATAATGTGTATTGTTGTAATGAACTCATTGTTAACCTTGTGTCTTCAGACATATCTGGTAGCCCTGTGAGCGTGGGGGTGTGCAGGTTACGTTGTGGGGGAGCACCCAGCAGGACATCACAGGAGGCCAGAGGATCCTATCAGGACAAACACTCCTCCATACTGGAATACCTCAGGAGCAAAAAGGTACGAGACCAGTTCCTAAAACGACCACAAGAGAGCGCTCCAAATTCATCACTGTCAGTAAAAGAATAAAGTCCTACTAATTTGGGAATTTGATGAATAAATATCAAAAACATTTGCTATTCCATTCGGAAACATAGATATTTGTTCCAGATCTATATATAAATATCAAACTAGTCCCAGAATAACTACGTCTCTTGTCTTTGTTTCTTTTTATAAGTTGAGGATGCGCGAACCTTCCACTCCATCTAGTGGGGAGACTTCAGGCCAGTTTCCAGAAGTCTCCAGCCGACCGGGGTGTGAGTGGACCGGGTGTTGCTGATCGAGAGTCCCCTGGAGGTGGAGGTCATAGAGGAATGCCAGACTGACACAATGTGTCCGGGTTCCCGCGCTCAAGACGTACTTCTTTGAGACGCCATACGAGACGGTCATTGACGTGGGAAGCTGTTCCTGTTTCGAAAGGTTCGCCAAGTGTGTATTCCCAAATGTTTTGGGACTAGTGTACAAAAACATTCAATTTGTTTAAACATGCACTGATGTCAATGGGAGATTTGAGTAAAAAGGTTCAAATCGTAGAACATTTGGGCGCACAAAAGTGTCACAATTTTAATGGATTTACCTGTAGTCCGAAACTGAACATTTTATCATTTATATTTTATGCGTTATACATTTGTTATAAATTGTTATTTTATTTATCTCATATAACTTACTGCAGTCTCAACAATCGTTCATTTAGTTCATGTCAATCAATCATGATTCACATCTCATATTCATGTGCACACTGATAATTAAATGGCTATAGGGCCCTATAGAAAATATTGTCTTATCACGTGAATGGACTCAAAGTACACGAAATAGGTCAACTGAGTATCATGATACATTATCATGTTCAGAAAGTCACTGGTCATAAGCAGCCATAAAGTCACTGGTCATAAGCAGCCATAAAGTCACTGGTCATAAGAAGCCATAATGTCACTTGTCATAAGAAGCCATAATGTCACTGGTCATAAGAAGCCATAATGTCACTGGTCGTAAGCAGCCATAATGTCACTGGTCGTAAGCAGCCATAATGTCACTGGTCATAAGCAGCCATAAAGTCACTGGTCATAAGCAGCCATAATAATGTAATAATTAATAACATCCTAATTGAATACATAATTCCCAGCACCACCATCCGTAAAATAGATGTACGCATGACAGTAAGTTTCGATAAAAACGTCTGCCAAATGTCAGATATGATATATTGTTATATTGTAACGTATCTTTCTCAGATGGGTTCTCCTGTGTGCCCACTGAGTTTGACTCTGCCCTGGTGGAGACCCATAACAAGGTAGACCTGATCCAGACAGTGGAGACTTGTGAGCTGAAGGAGAGCTGCTACGGAGTTCCTTACATAGAGTACTACCTTGTAATACTGTGAAATAGTCTACGATGACGACAGAAGTTTCTCCTCTTTGACTATCTCTCTGAATCTTGGATCATTTTAATAATGATCTCCAAAATAGCAAAGAGAAACCCAGTAAAACCGCCACTATTTTCTCTTAATTTCAACCGCGCTACAATTTCAAATCTTCGGCGCTACGGTTCAATCCAGCCCCTAGCCTGATCTAATTCATATGAGTGATAAGAAAGTAGAGGAAGTTAGAGATTCCATCTGGAAGTCAAAGCTTATAGATCCATTTCCCCCGCACATCCAATCCACTCCCCACTGGTTGGCACCACACAGACAGACAGATACAGCAGGTGTGAAACGCTATAGGATGTGAAGGTTAGGTGTTGTGTTGTGTTCTCTTTATACACATAAGCCAACACAGGATGTACTGAATGTTGGAATGGCTTTATCACACGGTCTATATCTTCTTGGCAGGGAGATACTGTATGGATTGGTCATGACTTCAGTGAGTTTGGTTGAATATGTAAATTATTGTAATCACTGTCTTTAGGATGTTCGACTGGAGGGATTTAAACAGACTGTCTTGGTTTAGGAGAAAATGACATCAAACATTACTCATGGTTACGTATCAGCAAGCTTGCACAGGGATGTTTACCTACAACTTGTTGAAGTAAAATGTAATATTCACTTCTATTGTTTTTACACTGCGTTTCATTTTAAGCAATAATGTGTCAGAAGAAGGCCCTAAAAATTGTCAGACTCCAGCCACCCTAGTCATAGACTGTTGTCTCTGCTACCGCACAGCTTCTACCCCCAAGCCATAAGCCTCCTGAACAGCTAATCAAATGGCTACCCAGACTATTTGCATTGTCCCCACCCCCTTTTTACACTGCTGCTGCTACTATTTGTCTATTATCCATGCATAGTCATTTTAACTCTACCTACATGTACATATTACCTCGACTAACCTGTGCCCCCGCACATTGACTCTGTACCGGTACCCCCCTGTGTATAGCCTTGCTACTGTTATTTTACTGCTGCTCTTTAACTATTTATTATTTAAAATGTGTCTATTTTTTACTTAACACTTTTTTTTTTTACTGCTCTTGTTGGTTAAGGGCTTGTAAGTCAGCATTTCACAATAAGGTCTGTTGTATTCAGCGCATGTGACAAATATAAGTTGAGGGCTCCCGAGTGCCGCAGCGGTCTAAGGCACTGCATCTCAAAGGCAAGAGGCGGCACTACAGTTCCTGGTTTGAATCCAGGCTGTAATCACATCCGACCGTGATTGGGAGTCCCATAGGGCGGAGCACAATTGGCCCAGCGTCGTCCGGGTTTGGACGGTGTAGGCCGTCATTGTAAATAAGAAATTTGTTCTTAACTGACTTGCCTTGTTAAATAAAGGTTGAATAAATAAAATGTTTGTTGAAAAAATGTGAACGTAGCAAGAGAAGAAAGACGGCTGTCGTTGGAGTATTTAACTCATCTATCTCCCGTGTCTGTCTGAGTGTTTAAGCATATAAAGCTGTCTGCCACCCACTCTCACAAAAGGTGTGAGGAGAGCAAACACAAATGGACCCTGCAGGTGTCAAATTACGTTTAGTAGATCTCCCTGCTGGTGGGCTGGCCTGTGGGGAGCTGATTGCTGATGGACTTTTCAATCCAATTCAATTCAAGGGCTTTATTGGCATGGGAAACATATGTTAACATTGCCAACGCAAGTCAAGTAGATAATAGATGGCCTTTTCTCTGTGTTGCTAATGTCTCAACAGGAAATAGACGTGGGCAGATGTTTGGGAGGCTGCACCACAGGAAACCACTGTCTTCTCAGGTAAACTAGAACACAGCTGCTCCCTCCCTCCCTGCAGTACCCCAGCTCTCTTCTCCTCTTCCTCCCTACCACACGCCAGCTCTCCTCCTCCTCCCTCCCTCCCACTCCACAGCTCCCCTCTCTTCCTCCTCCTTCCCTCCCACTCCACAGCTCTCCTCTCTTCCTCCTTCCTCCCTCCCGACCACAGCTCTCCTCTCCTCCTCTTCCTCCTCCCTCCCTCCCACTCCACAGCTCTCCTCTCTTCCTCCTTCCTCCCTCCCGACCACAGCTCTCCTCTCCTCCTCTTCCTCCTCCCTCCCTCCCACTCCACAGCTCTCCTCTCTTCCTCCTTCCTCCCTCCCGACCACAGCTCTCCTCTCCTCCTCCTCTTCCTCCCTGCAGCTCCCCAGCTCTCCTCTTCTTCTCCTCCCTCCCTGCAGCTCTCCAGCTCTCCTCCTCCTGCCTCCCATCACCTCTCTCATAACAACTGCCTGCTAGCTGTTAGCTCTAACACTTTGCTACACCCATAAAGTTAGGCTGTTGTTGTTTAAATACCACTTGTTTGGTTTGGTTTCTTCTTCACACTCCCTCCAAGTGTCCTCAGTTTGTGATTGTTGCATATATTGTAGTGATAGGCTTCTATTGCGTACAGGCCTATATTATTTCTGGTGAACAGGTTTAATGTGAAAGTGTATGTTTGAGAAATGTTTACTCTTGGATAACGTGCAGCACAACACAAACCTAGATGTCTCTGGGATATATTTGATTATGGATTAAATGCGTGGTTGTTTCGCTCTGTATTGCAGGAGCCCCTCTGATTCAGAAGTCTGCCATCTGTGGGCTGAGAGACCCACTCACTCCTGTGTCCCTCTGGGCTACGACAGCCACATATTCCTCAACCAGCATGGCCAGATCAGCAGTCTTCTCCAGCTCCTCCTGTCTCTGCCAGGCCTGAACCAGTCCTTTACTGGAGAAAACACTCACCACCATTCCCAGTCCTCTGTATGATGTCCTCTACACTGGAGAATACACACACCACCATCCCCAGTCCTGATGTCCTCTACACTGGAGAATACACACACCACCATCCCCTATGACTGTCTTGCAGAAGTCTGCCACATCCAGTCCAGAAACAACCCCCTAGAAATGGATTTATATGGCTGCAGTGCCACTTTGATAAGCTAAATGGAGTTTTCACATCTAGGCTTTTACATACCAGTCCTGTCTGATATACATGGAGTGTCTTTGGGCTTAAAATCCGAAAGCTTGTTTTAGGACCTTCAGCTCTACCTGGTTCTAGGCTACAGTCTAGGTCTATGTCGAGTCAATAGTTATTACTCTACTACCACAGCTTACAGATGTCTCTGAATGCTACAGCTATTCTTGTGTTATATGTAAAAAAAAATATATATATATATATATATATATGTAAATAAAATGTATTCCAAAACCATGAATCAACTGGCTATCAGGCATCAGGAAAATCAATGAAGAATCAATGACACAAACTCCTTATGTCTTAAACAAATGTTTGACTGTACTAACCTACAATTCACATTGCTATTTATAATGCCTATGGAAACCATATTGTGCAGCATGCCAAAATGATACTAAAAAATAATATATATATATATACATTTGTAAGAGAATCCTAGGAGAAATTATATCTATTAAATGACAATGATTAGGGCTTAAACACAATATAACAAAATTGTAATCGATCCATTTAAATAGTGATCTGAGGGAAACATTCGACGGACAAGATCTGTTTGAAGGGGTACACGTGTGTAAATAGTTGTGTAAAACAACCGTTTCAGTTTGTAACATTTTTCTAAAGAAATGTTATGGCTTTAGAGATTACGTGTCATATGTAGCAAAGAAGCGATAGAACATATTTTTTTGAAGGGCTTCTCTTTAGAGAGTGCATGGTATGAGTGTCTTGAAAGGTATTTTATTGTTTGCTACCACCCAAGTGGTTACAAATTCTTCATCTTAAAAGGACTGTGAATTTCTCACAATTTACTAAACAGCCACGCGTAATGAAATGAAAGACACCTAAGAGGCACAAAGTCGTTGGTGCGTAAATATTCACATTGTAGCTTCTTATATCCTAACTCTCTTTCGTGATAAATTATAAATACGTAACGTTGGTAATACATTGATAATAAGATATATTAATTGTGTTGTTTGTATGAAGGTGTGTTGCGTAAATAGAGCCCATGCATAATAAGAGAGGGGAGGCGGTTTGAAAAGTTGATAACGGCTGAACATGAGAGACTACATTATTGCCACACAAGATTGGCAATCGAAAAAAGTGGATTCAAGATATTTTACACGAATGCTCCAGGCCGGATATAATACGAGTAATTGCATGTTAGAATGAGAACAGTCCACTGTAATGTATCCCTTAAATCCGCGAGAGCACACCTAAGCCTAATTTTATCCACACCAATGAATGACACATTTGCATATGTCGAGATGGGTTCAATGATTGTAACTGGAGTATAGGGACCATAACAGTTGGGGCTGTATTTGACCAGGTGTGATGAAGCCAAGAGATGATTCAAATGGAAACATCCTCAACTAGGAGGACTTCTCTTTCTGTTTATAGAAGTAGGTGTCGTTACCAAATTATACCCATTTGTCGAAATTAATGGATCCATTATATGGCGGTTAACCTCCTACGGTGAGCAAACATCATTGGCTGTGCTGTCCTCAGAGAGGTTTGACAATTTTCTCGATATTTTCTATCCGATTGAAAGCTTTAATTTGTCCCTAAATACCATGAAAACATTTTGTAGTGATATTATTTATCTAATCTATAAGTCACGAGTTATTATTCAAGGGAAAAGTTGTTTATTTGCGATTTTCTCGTCAGACGTTGAGAAGACCGTTTGAGTTAAATCTGTTCACACCTTGTTAACACTACCATTAGCCTTCCTTTACATTCGCTGATTGTTGATTTACATTTGCGACTAAATAGCATCTTTTATGGCTGTTGTCCGAGGGTTTAGGGACACAGCAGCCAATGCTGGAGCATTTGATATAAAACCTGGAGCTTCCAAAGCTCTCCAGTCACTCCAACTTCAGACTTCGACTACATGCTAGAGGACAAGACATAGATGCTCCAAGGACCCACAACAAGAACCATGCACCATTACTTTATCTCTGAGATGTTACCTGTTGCGATGATCACTGCCATTGTCACGTTAGTGAGCACGGCTACTGCAAGACCATCACTAAATTATTTGGAAAGCCGCTTTTCCACGGAGAACGAGTCTGAAGAAGTGCGTTCCGCAGCTATCAAGAGGCTGCTGGAGGTGTTTGGGATGGATGACACTCCTCTCCTCCGGGGCGACAAGCAGCCGCCTCAGTACATGGTCGATCTGTATAACACTGTCGCAGATGTGGACGGCGTTACCAAGGACCCCTACATTCTGGAGGGGAATACAGTGCGCAGCTTCTTCGATAAACGTAAAATGTTTATATTTTAACCTCGACCCTGTCGATAGATCAGTTATATTAGGTTAGGCCTATACCTCTATCGTTATTGCACCCGCCATTCCTATGATTCACCTCATGCAATGTTTACAAAAAAATAGTATTTTACGCATGATATTACGCACGTATTAGGCTCACATTGTATGTATATCAGGGCACTTTTTAAGTATTTATCCTTCCCGCACACAGTGCACAGTGAACAAATTGAGTTCCTGTTCAACTTGTCCGTGGTGGCGAGGAGTGAGAAGGTTCTAACCGCGGAGCTCCATCTCTTCAAGCTGCGGCCTCAGGCTTCTGCGACATTCAACAGATATCACTTCTGTCAGGTATAAAACACAATGTGACCCATTTATATATGTATATAGGCAGACATGCAGAGACTCAACTGTTCTTTAACTCCTCAAAAGTAATCTATGCAAAGCTAATGATGAATCCATTCATTCCCTACAGGTCAGTGTCTACCAGCTTCTGGATAGCAGCAAAATGAACATTACTCAGGGGAAGAAGCTGCTGTCTTCCAGACTGATCCCTGTCCACTCCACTGGCTGGGAAGTGTTCACCATTACACAAGCTGTAAGTATCTCATTCATTCATCTATTCATCCATTCATCCATCCATCCATCCATCCACCCGTCCACCATCCACCAATCCTTAACCCAAAATAATTCTCTCCCTATAAAGGTGCGTTCCTGGATGGCTGTTGAGGGCAATAACCTGGGTCTGCTGGTCACAGTGCAGACCCTGGGAGGAAGCCAGATGGATAAGAAGGTGGTGCGTTTTGCTTCAGGCCGTAACCACCATGAAAGCAAGCATCCCATGCTGGTGCTGTTCACTGACGATGGCCGCCGTGCAGCCGCTTTGGAGAATACAGTCAAAGGTAGCATACCACACTATCGAGTTATTATTAATGTGTTTTTACTGTATTACTGGTGTATTAACACACCATGATGATTTTTGTCATAATACGTCATCTTTTATTTGTACTTTTATCAGTATTACTACTCTATTTTTACTGTTGAACCTAATATCAATAGTAAATCATCTTAATTGAGTGTGTATTCAGTTCAAATGGAATCACATTTCTCAAACCGACTCTACATTTTCCCTATCCAGATCCCAATGAGTCCCCAGCTGTCCCCGGCCTGCCCAACCTGCCCAACGCCCCAGGCTTCCACCGCAGCGCCCGCTCCCTGGACTATGACGAGGACGTAGAGAAGATGACCTGCCAGCGCCTGCCACTCTACGTGGACTTCGAGGAGATCGGCTGGTCCGGGTGGATCGTGTCGCCTCGGGGGTACAATGCCTACCACTGTAAGGGCTCCTGCCCCTTCCCCCTGGGCCAGAACATGAGACCCACTAACCACGCCACCGTCCAGTCTATCATCAACGCTCTGAAGCTGACTAAAGGCATTGAGACGCCGTGCTGCGTGCCGGACAAGCTCTTCTCCATCAACCTGCTGTATTTTGATGATGATGAGAACGTGGTACTGAAGCAGTATGATGACATGGTGGCAGGAAGCTGCGGCTGTCATTGAGCTGGACCGGGGGACGGGGGTGACTGTGTTTTAACCACGATGGCTGACGCGGAGCAGCAGTGGGTCTCATTTAGGAGGGCACACCGTTGCAAACCTCACAGATAGAAATGTCTTGTATAGAGCTCACGCTATTCTACATGACGGAGAATGATGTTTATTAGATGTGATATATTTCTATCTGATTGTTCTGTAATCTTGCACCCAGCTGAATGCAACTGTGCTCTGTGTGGATGGACGACTGCCACAAGGGTTGTACAACGCTGACCAAGCTGTATTGTGTAAAAGCAAAGGAGGACAAATGTTAAAATCAGATTTCAGTCTAGGCGTTGGTATGGAAACCGCCTGTTACACTCAGCGATGAAGATGAAGCAGTATGCGGGCAGAGTCCTACGTGTAACATATGTACATAGGTAGAAATTATAATATATGACAGGGCATGACTTGATTTCCTGTGACAGATGTAAATGTGTATATTATATGATTGATGATTGTGAACTATTATAACATTTTAATAAATTGTGAGAGAAAAATATATATTTTTTTTGTTTGACAGAATGAGTATACTGAGAAACACCAACTATGATGTACTGTAGGTACATTCCACTAATATCTAAGAAGGAGGCCTTCTATATTTAGAAAACCTTCCTAGCTATATCCATGGCTTGCCTGATGAAGACAGCATACCGTTTCTGTCAAAATCAAATCAAATCAAATCAAATTTTATTTGTCACATACACATGGTTAGCAGATGTTAATGCGAGTGTAGCGAAATGCTTGTGCTTCTAGTTCCGACCATGCAGTAGTATCTAACAAGTAATCTAACAAATTCACAACAACTACCTTATACACACAAGAGTAAAGGAATGAATACGAGTATGTACATATAAATACATGGATGAGCGATGGCTGACCGGCATAGGCAAGATGCAGTAGATGGTATGGGAGTACAGTATATACACATATATATGAGATGAGTAATGTAGGATATGTAAACATTATATAAATGGCATTGTTTAAAGTGGCTAGTGATACATTATTTCATCCAATTATAATTATTAAAGTGGTTAGAGATTTGGGTCGATGACCTAACGGCATAGGCAAGATACAGTAGATGGTTTAGAGTACAGTGTATACATTTGATATGAGTATGTCGGATACGTAAACATTATATACAAAATTGTTTAAAGTGGCTAGTGATACATTTGTTACATCCAATTCCTATGTATAAAGTGGCTAGAGATTTAAGTCAGTATTGTTGGCAGCAGCCACTCAATGTTAGTGATGGCTGTTTAACAGTCTGATGGCCTTGAGGTAGAAGCTGTTTTTCAGTCTCTCGGTCCCAGCTTTGATGCACCTGTACTGACCTCGCCTTCTGGATGATAGCGGGGTGAACAGGCAGTGGCTCGGGTGGTTGTTGTCCTTGATGATCTTTTTTGGCCTTTCTGTGACATCGGGTGGTGTAGGTGTCCTGGAGTGCAGGTAGTTTAACTCGGTGATGCGTTGTGCAGTCCTCACTACCCTCTGGAGAGCCTACGGTTGTGGGCGGAGCAGTTGCCGTACCAGGCGGTGATACAGCCCGACAGGATGCTCTCGATTGTGCATCTGTAAAAGTTTGTGAGTGATTTTGGTGACAAGCCAAATTTCTTCAGCCTCCTGAGGTTGAAGAGGCGCTTGCTGGCGCCTTCTTTACCACGCTGTCTGTGTGGGTGGACCAATTCAGTTTGTCCGTGATGTGTACGCCCGAGGAACTTAAAACTTTCCACCTTCTCCACTACTGTCCCCTCGATGTGGATAGGGGGTGCTCCTCTCCTGTTTCCTGAAGTCCACGATCATCTCCTTTGTTTTGTTGACATTGAGTGAGAGGTTATTTTCCTGACACCACACTCCGAGGGCCCTCACCTCTCTCTGTAGGCCGCCTCGTCAAGCAGTTGTTGGTAATCAAGCCTACCACTGTAGTGTCGTCAGCAAACTTGATGATTGAGTTGGATGCGTGGCAGCCTACGAGTCATGGGTAAACAGGGAGTACAGGAGAGGGCTGAGAACGCACTCCTTGTGGGGCCCCCAGTGTTGAGGATCAGCGGGTGGAGATGTTGTTTCCTACCCTCACCACCTGGGACCGGCCCGTCCAGGAAGTCCAGGACCCAGTTGCACAGGCTGGGTCGAGACCCAGGGTCTCGAGCTTAATGACGAGCTTGGAGGGAACTATGGTGTTAAATGCTGAGCTGTAGTCGATGAACAGCATTCTTACATAAGTATTCCTCTTGTCCAGATGGGTTAGGGCAGTATGCAGTGTGATTGCGATTATGGCTGCCTGTGGACCTATTGGGACGGTAAGCAAATTGGAGTGGGTCCAGGGTGTCTGGCAGGATGGAGGTGATATGATCCTTGACTAATCTCTCAAAGCACTTCATGATGACGGAAGTGAGTGCTACGGGCGATAGTCATTTAGCTCAGTCACCTTAGCTTTCTTGGGAACAGGAACAATGGTGGCCCTCTTGAAGCATGTGGGAACAGCAGACTGGGATAGGGACTGATTGAATATGTCCGTAAACACACCAGCCAGCTGGTCTGCGCATGCTCTGAGGACACGGCCAGGGATGCCTATCTGGGCCGGCAGCCTTGCGAGGGTTAACACATTTAAATGTTTTTTCTCACATTGGCTGCGGTGAAGGTGAGCCCGCAGGTTTTGGTAGCGGGCCGTGTCGGTGGCACTGTATTGTCCTCAAAGCGAGCAAAGAAGTTGTTTAGTTTGTCTGGGAGCAGGACGTCATGGTCCGCGACGGGCTGGTTTTCTTTTTGTAGTCCGTGATTGACTGTAGACCCTGCCACATTCCTCTTGTGTCTGAGCCATTGAATTGTGACTCTACTTTGTCTCTATATTGACGCTTAGCTTGTTTGATTGCCTTGCGGAGGGAGTAGCTGCACTGTTTGTATTCAGTCATGTTTCCGGTAGCCTTTACCTGGTTAAAAGCAGTGGTTCGCGCTTTCAGTTTTGCGCGAATGCTGCCATCAATCCAGTCCTATCTATCCTACATGCCGGTGTAGTCGTACAGATGATGGCCTGGCACCTTGCTGGAGAACAGAAAGCAAAACACGCGTCACAGCTGTCTTCATTACAACAGGTTAGATGAAGCTTTGAAATGGAGAAAAAAATACTGTGACCTAATCTGGGGTCCGTTCTGCTTTGTTCTGTGTGTGAATGGGACATTCCTTTATACCAAAGCCACTGTCAGACTGATTCAGTACTTAGTCATTAAGGATGTCCATCAATATACAGGAATATATAATGCTATATGCTATAATTATATAATCCATGATATACACTATATATACAAATGTATGTGGACACTCCTTTCAAATTAGTGGATTCGGCTATTTTAGCCACACCTGTTGCTGACAGGTGTATAAATTCGAGCACACAGCCATGCAATCTCCATAGACAAACATTAGTAGTAGAATGGCCTTACTGAAGAGCTCAGTTACTTTCAACATGGCACCGTCATAGGATACCACCTTTCCAACAAGTCAGTTAATCAAATTTCTGCCCTGCTTGAGCTGCCCCAGTCAACTGTAACTGCTGTTATTGTGAAGTGGAAACATATAGGAGCAACAACAGCTCAGCCGCGAAGTGGTAAGCCAGACAAGCTCACAGAACATGACCGCCAAGTGCTAAAGCGTGTATAAATCGTCTGTCATCGGTTGCAACACTCACTGCCGAGTTCCAAACTGCCTCTGGAAGCAAGGTCAGCACAATAACTGTTCGTCGGGAGCTTCATGAAATGTGTTTCCATGGCCGAGCAGCCGCACACAGCCACAAGCCTAAGATTACCATGGGCAATGCCAAGCGTCGGCTGGAGTTGTGTGAAGCGTGCCCCCTTTGGACTCAGTGGAAACGCATTCTCTGGAGTGATGAATCATGCTTCTCCATCTGGCAGTCCAACGGCCGAATCTAAGTTTGGCGGATGCCAGGAGAATGCTACCTGCCCCAATGCATAGTGGCAACTGTAAAGTTTGGTGGAGAAGGAATAATTGTCTGGTGCTGTTTTTCGTCGTTCGAATAGCAGGTGTCTAGATAGTCCATCTGTAGATGCTCTACAAAAGGTCATACTATCAACAAACTCTGTTGTTAAGCAACTGATTGCTAAGGGTAGGTTTGGAATGCTGGGCAAGGGTTAAGTTTAAGTTTAGGATTAGGGTTAGGGTTAGGGTTAGAGTTAGGGTTAGGAGATGAAATGTTGAAATGTTACTGATAGTCTCCAGACTATCCAAATAAAGCGTTTCTGATATACAATATTATATATATATATATATATATATTACACATTATGCTATAATATAATTCTTATTAGCATTATATGCTATAATGCATCTGTTTAGGTGACAGTGTGTACTGTAGCAGTGTACACATACGGCTATGCACAGACATTATCTGATCGTTAGTGAGTGCACAGGAAGAATTTACTTTTCACAGACTGACTGTCCTGCTTTTCAAACTGTATATAAAATACAATTAAATAGGCAGGTAAAAGACAATTAAATAGGCAGGTAAAAGACAATTAAATAGGCAGGTAAAAGGCAATTAAATAGGCAGGTAAAAGACAATTAAATAGGCAGGTAAAATACAATTAAATAGGCAGGTAAAATACAATTAAATAGGCAGGTAATAGACAATTAAATAGGTAGGTAAAATACAATTAAATAGGAAGGTAAAAGGCAATTAAATAGGCAGGTAAAATACAATTAAATAGGCAGGTAAAATACAGCTAATTAGGCAGGTAAAATACAATTAAATAGGCAGGTAAAAGACAATTAAATAGGCAGGTAAAAAACAATTAAATAATCAGGTAAAATACAATTAAATATGCAGGTGACAACAAATATACTTTTTAATCTTCACTGTCAAGTCAATCATCATTCACTGAAGTGGGGAATGAAGATGAGTTACTTTTGCTCCTCCACAGATCGATATACGGCGTTAACCTACAGTACATTGTGTTTTGTAATTTGGGTGAACCATCCCGTTAACCTACAGTACATTGTGTTTTGTAATTTGGGTGAACCATCTCGTTAACCTACAGTACATTGTGTTTTGTAATTTGGGTGAACCATCCCGTTAACCTACAGTACATTGTGTTTTGTAATTTGGGTGAACCATCCCGTTAACCTACAGTACATTGTGTTTTGTAATTTGGGTGAACCATCCCGTTAACCTACAGTACATTTTGTTTTTGTAATTTGGGGGAACCATCCCATTAACTTACATTGTGTTATTGATTGCGTACCATTGCTTTTCTACATTCACATCATCATGTGATAATGTATGTCAACAATATACATGGATCACCTGGTACTACTTACTTGCCTACTTAATTTAGGAAATATTATAACCTTGTCATAAATGATCATACCATTACCATCAATGACATCAACAAGTAGGCCTAACTCATGTGAGAGCAATATTAGCACCCCGCATCTTGGACCAATGCAGTCTCAGTCCCTGAGTCTAAAATGCATTATTTCTCAACCCAACATTTTAGCAGATGCTCTTATCCAGAGCAACTTACAAGAGCAAATATGGTTAAGTACATTGCTCAAGGGTACATTGGCAGATTTTCCACATTTTCGACTCAGGGATTCAAACCAGCAACCTTACAGTTACTGGCCCAATGCGCTTAACCGCCAGGCTACCTGCTGCCCAGTAGTAAAGAGTTGAATTCACCTGAAGTTATTTCAGTCTTTGAGGCACCAGTGATTGGAAGCGATCAATCTACGAGTTTGCCAGCCAGGTCCTAAACTATGACATGACTCACAGATAGATGCTATCAGAAACACCATGACTGGCTCTTTCTGTTACACATCATGGAGGAAGACCAAGAACCCATGAAGATGGAAAAAGATCAATGTGCATCCTAAATGGCACCCTATTCCCTTTATAGTGCACTACTTTTCACCGGGACCCATAGAGTTCTGTTCTAAAGTAGTGCACTATATAGGGAATAGGGTGCCATTTTGGACGCATACCAGACTTTACACATCACCTCTGGTTACAGAATAGGAGATCACAACACAGGATGGGAATTGACATGAAGCAGAACTGTGAGAAAACTCTTTGAGTTAATGCCGCACCCTACAGGTGATAAATCTCACTTGACTTGGTTAACTAGGACATCATAAATCACTCTCACTAGGCTTCAGTTTTCACCGGTTCTGCAACATACTTTTGATCAATCAGTCTTGCGAATAAAAATCAAATCAAATCAAATTGTATTTGTCACATGCGCCGAATACAACAGGTGCAGACCTTACAGTGAAATGCTTACTTACAAGCCTTTTTAACCAACAATGCAGTTTTAAGAAAAATACCTAAAATAAATAAGAATTAAAAGTAACAAAAAATTAAAGAGCAGCAGTAAAATAGCAATTGCGAGGCTAAATACAGGGGATACCGGTACATAGTCAATGTGCGGGGGCACCGGTTAGTCAAGGTAATTGAGGTAACGTACATGTAGGTAGAGTTATTAAAGTGACTATGCATAGATAATAACAAAGAGTTGCAGCAACGTAATGGGCAGTGCAAATAGTCTGGGTAGCTGTTTGATTAGATGTTCAGGAATCTTATGGCTTGGGGGTAGAAGATGTTCAGAAGAATTTGTAGGGCCTTCCTCTGACACTGGCTGGTATAGAGGAAGCTTGGCCCCAGTGATGTACTGGGCCGTACGCACTGCCCACTGCAAAGTCAAAGTCAAAGTCACCATTATTAGTCAGTTGTACAACCGAATGCCTTCAACCGAAATGTGTCTTCCGCATTTAACCCAACCCCTCTGAATCAGAGAGGTGCGGGGGGCTGCCTTTTAATCGACATCCACGCCTTGAGCGCCGGGAACAGTGGGTTAACTGCCTTGTTCAGGGGCAGAACGACAGATTTTTACCTTGTCAGCTCTGGGATTTGAACTTGCAGCCCTCCGGTTACAAGTCCAACGCTCTAACCACTAGGCTACCTGCCGGCACCTGCAGTGCCTTGTGGTCGGAGACCGGGCAGTTGCCATACCAGGCAGTGATGCAACCCATCAGGATGCTCTCAATGGTGCAGCTGTATAACATTTTGAGGATCTGAGGACCCATGCCAAGTCTTTTCAGTCTTCTGAGGGGGAATAGGTTTTGTCGTGCCCTCTTCACGACTGTCTTGGTGTGCTTTGACAATGTTAGTTTGTTGGTGATGTGGACGCCAAGGAACTTGAAGCTCTCAACCTGCTCCACTGCAGCCCCGTCTTGATCACGTTGAGGGAGAGATTGTTTGCCTTGCACCACACGGTCAGGTCTCTGACCTCCTCCCTACAGGCTGTCTCATCATTGTCAGTGATCAGGCCTATCACTATTGTGCCATCAGCAAACCTAATGATGGTGTTGGAGTCGTGCTTGGCCGTGCAGTCATGTGTGAGCAGGGAGTACAGGAGGGGACTAAGCACGCACCCCTGAGGGGCCCCCGTGTTGAGGATCAGAGTGACGGATGTCTTGTTACCTACCCTTACCACCTGGGGGTGGCCCGTCAGGAAGTCCAGGATCCAGTTGCAGAGTGAGTTGTTTAGTCCCAGGGTCCTTAGCTTAGTGATGAGCTTTGAGGGCACTATGGTGTTGAACGCTGAGCTGTAGTCAATGAATAGCATTCTCACATAGGTGTTATTTTTGTCCATTTGTGAAAGGGCAGTGTGGAGTGCAATAGACATTGCATCATCTGTGTATCTGTTGGGGCGGTATGCAAATTGGAGTGGGTCTAGGGTTTCTGGGATAATGGTGTTGATGTGAGCCATGACCAGCCTTTCAAAGCACTTCATGGCTACAGATGTGAGTGCTACGGGTCGGTAGTCATTTTGGCAAGTTACCTTAGTGTTCTTGGGCACAGGGACTATGGTGTTCTGCTTGAAACATGTTGGTATTACAGACTCAGACAGGGACAGGTTGAAAATGTCAGTGAAGACACTTGCCAGTTGGTCAGCGCATGCTCGGAGTACACGTCCAGGTAATACGTCTTGCCCTGCGGCCGTGTGAATGTTGTCCTGTATAAATGTCTTACATCATTTGCGGAGAGCATGATCACACAGTCAAATCAAATCACATTTTTCAAATCTAATTTTTATTAGCCACATGTTCCGAGTACAACAGGTGTAGACCTTACAGTGAAATGCTTACTTATGAGCCCATAACCAGCAACGCAGTACAAAAAAATACAGATAAGAATAAGAAATAAAAGTAACAAGTAATTAAAGAGCAACAATAAAACAACAATAGCGAGACTATATACAGGGGGGTACCGGTACAGAGTCAATGTGCGGGGGCACCGGTTAGTTGAGGTAATATGTACATGTAGGTAGAGTTACTAAAGTGACTATGCATAGATGATAACAACAGAGAAGCAGCAGCGGTGCAAAATAGGGAGAGGGGGGACAATGCAAATAGTCTGGGTTGCCATTTGATTAGATGTTCAGGGGTCTTATGGCTTGGGGGTAGAAGCTGTTCAGAAGCCTCTTGGACCTAGACTTGGCGCTCCGGTACCGCTTGCCGTGCAGTAACAGAGAGAACAGTCTATGACTAGGGTGGCTGGAGTCTTTGAATTTTTTTAGGGCATTCCTCTGACACTTCCTGGTATAGAGGTCCGGGATGGCAGGAAGCTTGGCCCCAGTGATGTACTGGGCCGTTCGCACTGCCCTCTGTTGTGCCTTGCTGTCGGAGGCCAAGCAGTTGCCATACCAGGCAGTGATGCAACCAGTCAGGATGCTCTTGATGGTGCAGCTGTATAACATTTTGAGGATCTGAGGACCCATGCCAAATCTTTTCAGTCTCCTGAGGGGGAATAGGTTTCGTTGTGCCCTCTTCACGACTGTCTTGGTGTGCTTGGACAACATTAGTTTGTTGGTGATGTGGACGCCAAGGAACTTGAAGCTCTCAACCTGCTCCACTGCAGCCCCCGTCGATGAGAATGGGGGTGTGCTCTGTCCTCTTTTTCCTGCAGTCCACAATCATCTCCTTTGTCTTGATCACATTGAGGGAGAGGTTATTGTCCTTGCACCACACGGTCAGGTCTCTGACCTCCTCTCTACAGGCTGTCTCATCATTGTCGGTGATCAGGCCTACCACAGTTGTGGCATCGGCATACTTAGCGATGGTGTTGGAGTCGTGCCTGGTCGTGCAGTCATGAGTGAACAGGGAGTACAGGAGGGGACTGAGCACGCACCCCTGAGGGGCCCCCGTGTTGAGGATCAGCGTGGCGGATGTGTTGTTACCTACCCTTACCACCTGGGGGCGGCCCATCAGGAAGTCTAGGATCCAGTTGCAGAAGAAGGTGTTTAGAGCGTGATCACACAGTCTTCCGGAACAGCTGGTGTTCTCATGCATGTTTTAGTGTTATTTGCCTCGGAAGTGAGCGTAGAAGTAGTTTAGCTCTTCTGGTAGGCTCGTGTCAGGAGGATAGAATTATGGTCAGATTTGCGAGGGAGAGCTTTGTATGCATCTATGTGTGTGGAGTAAATGTAGTCCAGTGTTTTTTTCCCTCTGGTTGCACATTTAACGTGCTGATAGAAATTTTGTAAAACGGATTTAAGTTTCCCTGCATTAAGGTCCCCAGCTACTAGGAGCGCCGCCCCCGGCTCATCGGACTCATGAAAGGGAAAAAAATATTCTGCTAGTCCGTGTTGAGTAATCGCATTCCTGATGTCTAGAAGTTATTTTTGGATATTAGAGATGGTAGGTGCCAACATTGTGTACAAAATAATAAAAAATTAAAAAGTTACAAACAATGGAAATAAACGGGAAAAAAAACACAATCGGTTGGGGACACTTAAAACGCCTGGTTTCCTCTCCGGGCTCCATTTAATCCTGTTGATCCTATTGTCCAGAACAGCTGATGCTCTCATGCATGTTTCAGTGTTACTTGCCTCGAAGCGAGCATAGAAGTAATTTAGCTCGTCTGGTAGGCTCGTGTCACTGGGCAGCTCTCAGCTGTGCTTTACTTTGTAGTCTGTAATAGTTTGCAAGCCCTGCCACATCCAACGAGCATCGGAGCCGTAGTAGTACGATTCAATCTTAGTTCTGTATTGACGCTTTGCCTGTTTGATGGTTCGTCGGAGGGCATAGCGGGATTTCTTTTAAGCTTCCGGGTTAGAGTCCTGCTCCTTGAAAGCGGCAGTTCTACCCTTTAGCTCAGTGCGGATGTTGCCTGTAATCCATGGCTTCTGGTTGGGTACAGTCACTGTGGGGACAACATTTTTAATGACCTAGTCACTGGTGCTTCCTGCTCGAATTTTTGCTTATGAGCAGGAATCAGTAGGAAAAGATTATGGTCAGATTTGCCAAATGGAGGGCGAGGGAGAGCTTTGTATGCGTCTCTGTGTGTAGAGTAAAGGAGTAAAGTGTAGAGTAAAGAGTCTATCCTGCCGAAACAGTGTATATATTAGTTAGCAGATGTTAATGCGAGTGTAGCGAAATGATTGTGCTTCTAGTTCCGACCATGCAGTAGTAACTACCTTATACAAAGAAATGAATACGAGTATGTACATATAAATATATCGATGAGCAATGGCCGAACGGCATAGGCAAGATGCAGTAGATGGTATAGAGTACAGTATATACTTATGAGATGAGTAATGTAGGATATGTAAACATTATATAAAGTGGCATTGTTTAAAGTGGCTAGTGATACATTTATTACATACAATTGTTTATTATTAAAGTGGCTAGAGATTTGAGACGATGGCCGAACGGCATAAACAAGATTCAGTAGATGGTATAGAGTACAGTATATACATATGAGATGAGTAATGTCAGATATGTTAACATTATATAAAGAATTGTTTAAAGTGGCTAGTGACACATTTGTTACATCCAATTTTCCTTTTTTTTAAGTAAGTGGCTAGAGATTTGAGTCAGTATGTTGGCAGCAGCCACTCAATGTTAGTGATGGCTGTTTAACAGTCTGATGGCCTTGAGATAGAAGCTGTTTTTCAGTCTCTCGGTCCCAGCTTTGATGCACCTGTACTGACCTCGCCTTCTGGATGATAGCGGGGTGAACAGGCAGTGGCTCGGTGGTTGTTGTCCTTGATGATCTTTTTGGCCTTCCTGTGACATTGGGTGGTGTAGGTGTCCTGGAGGGTAGGTAGTTTACCCCCGGTGATGCGTTGTGCAGACCTCACTACCCTCTGGAGAGCCTTACGCTTGTGGGCGGAGCAGTTGCCGTACCAGGCGGTGATACAGCCCTACAGGATGCTCTCGATTGTGCATCTGTAGAAGTTTGTGAGTGTTTTTTGTGACAAGCCGGCGTTGTTGCGTGTTCTTCACCACGCTGTCTGTGTGGGTGGACCATTTCAGTTTGTCCATGATGTTTACGCTGAGGAACTTAAAACTTTCCACCTTCTCCACTACTGTCCCGTCAATGTGGATAAGGGGGTGCTCCCTCTGCTGTTTCCTGAAGTCCACGATCATCTCCTTTGTTTGTTGACGTTGAGTGAGAGGTTATTTTCCTAACACCACACTCCGAGGGCCCTCACCTCCTCCCTGTAGGCCATCTCGTCGTTGTTGGTAATCAAGCCTACCACTGTTGTGTCGTCTGCAAACTTGATGATTGAGTTGGAGGCATGCTTGGCCACGCAGTCATGGGTGAACAGGGAGTACAGGAGGGGGCTGAGAACGCACCCTTGTGGGGCCCCAGTGTTGAGGATCAGCGGGTGGAGATGTTGTTTCCTAACCTCACCACCTGGGGCCGCCCGTCAGAAGTCCAGGACCCAGTTGCACAGGGCGGGGTCGAGACCTAGGGTCTCGAGCTTATAGGAAGTGCTTGATTTCAAGGGGGCACCAGGACTCAGCCACGACTCGGTGAAACACAAGATATTACAGTTTTTAATGTCCCTTTGGTAGGATATATGTGATTTTAGTTTGTCCAATTTATTATCCAGCGATTGTACGTTGGCCAAAAGGACCGATGGCAAAGGCAGATTAGCTACTCGTCGGCGGATCCTCACAAGGCACCCCGATCTCCTTCCGCGATACCTCTTCCGTCTCTTTATCCTGCAAATGGAGTCCAGTTTAAGGTGAGTAATTGCTGTTCTGATGTCCAGATGCTCTTTTTGGTCATACGAGACAGTAGCATAAGCAACATTACGTTCAAAATAATTTACAAACAATGCGAAAAAACAAACAAAATAGCACGGTTCGTTAAGAGGCAATAAAACGGCAGCCATCCTCTCCAGCAGCCATCCTCTCCAATTTTGTACTGTGAAAAACCTTTTGACGCAGTCATGAAAAACACTGAAAGGTAGTTGGGAATTTAGCCTTTACCACTTGGATATTCTGGCTAAAATAACATATTAGCCATCACCTGGAAGCTTTAACAATAACAACATCTGTGGTAATTCTATACTGATAGGGGTATTTCTGTATCATGTCTGTTTCTTCTTTTCATTCAGTCCACATATCTTCCTTATTGTATCACGTGTCTATTTGATACCACTAAGTTGTGTGATAAATGCAACAGCCTATTACTATTTCAAAGGGTTGGTGAAGGAACTAAATTATGTCCACTGCATTTTATTGTATTGTCCTTGAACCACGTGACAATAAAGATGTCAAGGTTACGCAACACAAAGGCTCTTGGTTTTGACAGTAAAAGTGAAGGTGTAAAGGTCTGTAGTGAAGCTGTAACAGTAACAGCTGTAGTAAACACATCTCGTTGGGAATATTAGGGACATTACTGTGCGTTTCAGAAAAGCCACTACATGTACAGTATGCAAGTATATTGGTTGTTTTGAATGCCGATAGATTCTGTTAACCTCTTTCTACTTCATTTACAAAAGAAATGTTCTCTTAGTGGTGTCATAACTCATCAAGCATTAACATTTATAACGGAAATGTTCTCTTAGTGGTGTCATAACTCATCAAGCATTAACCCATTACACTCTAAACCGGGTGGGGCATCAGGAAACATATATATATATATATATATATATATTCTGACATGTATTTAACCTAGTATTATTTTTTGTCACTAAACACTCTCCATATACACATCCATTCATTTTTTTCAACTGGTGCTGGAGACCTCCAGACTAGTCTAGTGAGACCTGTGGGCGTCCTGGAGAAAAATGACATGTAGGACATGAGACCTCCAGACTAGTCTGGTGAGGCCTGTGGGCATCCTAGAGAAAAACGACATGTAGGACATGAGATTTACAGACTAGTCTGGTGAGGCCTGTGGGCGTCCTGGAGAAAAACGACATGTAGGACATGAGACCTCCAGACTAGTCTGGTGAGGCCTGTGGGCGTCCTAGAGAAAAACGACATGTAGGACATGAGATTTACAGACTAGTCTGGTGAGGCCTGTGGGCGTCCTGGAGAAAAACGACATGTAGGACATGAGACCTCCAGACTAGTCTGGTGAGGCCTGTGGGCGTCCTAGAGAAAAACGACATGTAGGACATGAGACCTCCAGACTAGTCTGGTGAGGCCTGTGGGCATCCTAGAGAAAAACGACATGTAGGACATGAGACCTCCAGACTAGTCTGGTGAGGCCTGTGGGCGTCCTGGAGAAAAACGACATGTAGGACATGAGACTTACAGACTAGTCTGGTGAGGCCTGTGTGCGTCCTGGAGAAAAACGACATGTAGGACATGAGACTTACAGACTAGTCTGGTGAGGCCTGTGGGCATCCTAGAGAAAAACGACATGTAGGACATGAGACCTCCAGACTAGTCTGGTGAGGCCTGTGGGCATCCTAGAGAAAAACGACATGTAGGACATGAGACCTCCAGACTAGTCTGGTGAGGCCTGTGGGCGTCCTGGAGAAAAACGACATGTAGGACATGAGACCTACAGACTAGTCTGGTGAGGCCTGTGGGCGTCCTGGAGAAAAACGACATGTAGGACATGAGACCTCCAGACTAGTCTGGTGAGGCCTGTGGGCGTCCTGGAGAAAAACGACATGTAGGACATGAGACCTCCAGACTAGTCTGGTGAGGCCTGTGGGCGCCCTGGAGAAAACGACATGTAGGACATGAGACCTCCAGACTAGTCTGGTGAGGCCTGTGGGCCCTAGAGAAAACGACATGTAGGACATGAGACCTCCAGACTAGTCTGGTGAGGCCTGTGGGCGCCCTGGAGAAAACGACATGTAGGACATGAGACCTCCAGACTAGTCTGGTGAGGCCTGTGGGCGTCCTGGAGAAAAACGACATGTAGGACATGAGACCTCCAGACTAGTCTGGTGAGGCCTGTGGGCATCCTAGAGAAAAACGACATGTAGGACATATACGTGCGGCGAGCCTCACCTTTCCACAGATGGGTCACAAGAATGTCACTACACCCGCAAAAAGCATCTGCTAAACACATGTATGTGACCAATAAAATTGTATTTTATTTTATTTATTAGTGTGTCGCCCAATGTGTTCGAACGCTACAGACAGAAGTTTTGTTATATCTCTAGTTTAAACGGATGGATTTTGATGGAGATTTTCTATTATGCCAATTAGACATAGACTCTAGGGGGTTAACATTTATAAAGGAACCGTTCTCTTAGTGGTGTCATACCTCATCAACCACAAACATAACAGGTTGAAACGCATTAAACAACTTTATTAGTATTTGTTAGTGAAAACCAATATAACAAGCGAGAAAAATATACATTTGACAAAAAAATCTACAGTATCAAAACATACAAAGAATACACAAATACAAAAGAGATTTTATTCAAAAATGTTAGGCACATATACTTTTTTGGGGTTGGTGGCGCTACGTTCAATAGAAATCAAATCAAATTGCATTTGTCACATGCGCCGAATACAACAGGTGTAGACCTTACAGTGAAATGCAATACAGGTTTTATGCATTGGTGTAAAGTACATAAGCACATTTGGGGTATCTCTACTTTACTTTACCATTTATATTTTTGACAAATTTTTCTTTCACTTCACTACATTCCTGAAGAAAATAATGTACTTTTTACTCCATACATTTTCCCTGACACCCAAAAGTACATTTTGAATGCTTAGCAAGACAGGAAAATGGTCTAATTCACACCCTTATCAAGAGAACATCCCTGGTCATCCTTACTGCCTCTGATCTGATGGACTCACTAAACACACATGCTTTGTTTGTTGGACAATTGGATACTTTTTCCACCACTGTTTTTATGCTACACACAAAAAACTGTACAAACACACGCTCACACACTCACACAGGCGCACACGCACACACACAGGTTCCGACAGGCTTGCTATACAGTAAAATGAAGCCATACAGAATGGCTGGGCTGGCTTCAACAGGTATGGGTGTCTGTTAAAGGAATAACATAACTGCACAGTAGCAGAAAGGAAGTGTCATTTTCAGTTAGATCTCTGTTAAAGCAGCAGATGCCCTGCAGTAGAAAAGCAAATAAATGTCCCTCAGACCATCATAAAAAATCGTACTGATTTCCAACAGGACTCGTCACTGCAGGATGGCAAGCGGCTATAGACGGCACAGTCTCGAAGGTAGAGCTTCTAGCCTCTCTGCCTCTTTGGCCTCCTCGTGTGCTGGAAAACAAAATATATTGGTTTCAGGAAGATGAATCAAATCAATGAATAAATTCATAAATCCAGTTGTAATGGTACAAATTCTCACCTTTTTACTCTTCTTGGTTTCAACCTTCAGCATCAGTTCATTCACCCACTTCTCTCTGGGGTTGGCACAGAACAACCTGCCCCTCTTCATGGTGAACCTGACGTGGACACGAACGGAAATAAAAAGTCAGGGTGACTTTCAAAACTGACGAAGCTTATAGCCGTACAGTTAATAGTTGAACCTCGTCGTGAAGTGAGTGAACCTCCGACGTTGAAGGTACATCCGACAGAGCTGGATGTCTCGTCAGTTGAAGGTAAAAAATGTTTTTTTCGATTTTAACATGTTCTGTATTACTAAAGTCATGTAGCCTGCCTTTCCAAGGTTACGCTCCCTTATTCTCAGTCAGGACTTACACTATAGCGTGGATGTTGCAGCCCCCGTCCGTCTCCTGCCTCCTGTAACTCGTCACCATCCTCTCAGCAGTCTTCTTTACCTTCGTCACGTACTTCAGACAGCAGTCTTCATAGGAGCCTGGGGCCATAGAGAGGATCACAGCTCAACATCTGTACTTTATGATGAATAAAATAGGAGAAGGTCCCCACTCTGCACAGAAATGAATCAGTGTATTCAATTTTTTTACATTTGGTTCAAAATGGAATAAACAGATTTTTTTTCACCCACACTCAACCTTAATTCTAAGAGTGAAGACCTTCTTTTTGTCATTGACTGTTTCAGGTTGGAAGTGCGCAGGATCGATTCAGCATCAAGGAAGAAGAGCATGTGGATACGGCTGACAGTCTTTGACCCGTATGTTACTATCAGTAAAGAAAAGCTGACAACACCACCGACTGAAACGAAATCAGTGATCAAATAAAAACAGAACGGCACTCAGGGTGAGGCTGGCTTATCTCTCTGAGAACAGGGGCCAGTTGGCAGTATCAAAGTCCTTGTATCTGTACTTTTCCTGTATAACGATGCACAATATGAATGTCAATCCATTAACAACTCATCAATTAATCAAATGTATTGTATAAAGCCCGTTTTTTTACATCAGCACTTGTGACCAAGTGCTTAATTTAACAGATACCCAACCCGTGTTAAATCATATTTATACTGAAAGTACCTTGGGCCAGCGTGACGCATAGACAGGTTAGGATTAGAAAGAACAGTACGCTGAATCGCATGGCTGGATGTGTGGTCGTGGCTCTGTGAAGAGGTCCTGACGGTGCAGAGTGGAATCAAAAAACCCCTGCAGCAATACAGGAATAGCCATGAAACCTTTATCAATGTCTCTCTGCTTCCAGCAACTTCCCCACGTCTTACTTTCAAGCTACCCACTTTCAAGTCGTTTGTAGTTGTACCTAGGCTATAATGATAACATTTGTATTCCATTGCTAATGGACATCAGCAATCACCTTAAAATAAAGTAAACTAAATATGCACACTTTTCAGTCCAGATGTATAATTATATAGAAAATAGTAATAAATCCTAAATGTATACAGCCTATATCAACACACAATATCCTGTTCAACGTTTTGCAAGCAAAAAAGTGAATAATACATATTTCACTGATGATAATACACTAAATCTATAACATTCAAAACAATGCAAAACCATTTGCTTTTCATATGACAGTGACACAAAAGTAGTAATCCTTACATTTTAGAAGGCTATCATGTACAAAACAGCTGTCAGTACTACTCACAAAATACTGAAGGAGATAGGATGTCTTTAGTTTGCTGCTGTTCCCTTGGTTCTGCTGGGTGTGCAGGGAAACGTGCTCTTATGTAGTTAACGCCACACACACACACACACAGCTTAGGTTGTATTACCTGACGTGTCACACCCCGGCGCACCTGAGGTACTCTGACTTTTACTTTTTTTATTGATGTTTGATTTTGATTGGGTAAGCAGAAAATTGATTGACACACAAAGCGTTGTTTAGAAAACTTACCAAAATAGAGATCTTGATCAATCTGAGCAGATCTCCAAAATGACGGTTATACTTTGGGGTTTACACCGTGTACTTCTCTTTAAATAGGGCAATATCTTAGACATTGAACTGAAAGGTCCAATCAAATAGTACAGTTAATTCACTTTCTCATGGTTGTGAAATCATTTTTTGTTTACCAATTGAGAGTTTGGAACTATATGGTTCTATCTGCATTATTGTCTAAATGTAGTTATTGACATAGACTTGTTCTGTTCAATGACATAGACTTGTTCTGTTCAATGTTCTCTACCTATATAGTACACTAAATAACCCCAATTCATGTTGTTAACATTGCTGTCACCGTTGAAACCGAAGAAGGTTCGGAACTTTAAAGCCAATTATCTCAGAATCATATTTTGGTCCAATAAAGTCTAAGATGAAAGGGCTCACCTGTGATAAGTATCTGTTCTTATCTCTTACATAATGTGTTCTTGGTTCATGGCCAAATGTGGAAGCATTTTTTACAAAACGCAAATCGCAAACTCAAACTATTAAAAGGATGAAATATTAGACTCAAACTAGGCTACTTTTTTTTTTTTTTTTTTGACAGGTCTAGAAAATCTACCCAAAAGCCTCTGTTGAAACTTGCCATAAAACAAGCCCTTCGCTACTTAAAATAGTTTTAGGCTAATTGTCTAAGAAAGATGTGTGACGCTGCAGATGCAGTGGAACATGCATGTAACTCAGGAAGCAGATCAGCCGTCATATTGTCTGGTGTATCGCAGATCATTTTTGTCAGTAACCTGAGAGACTCTTCTCTACTACTCTCTTCTACTAAAATGGTAGCAACAGTGTCGAAGGTCATTGTTTTTGCTTCTCCTTTAACTGGTTTTATGGTTTTACACTTTTCACTCCCAACAGATAAAGTCATGGCTTCCTTGATCAAGCTATGAAAGCCCATTAAAATTCCCATCTCAGAATTGCCAAGATAGTGAGCCTGACCAAACCTCTCCAACGTAAAACAATGGTTTTTCTGGGAAGACTGCTAGAGCCAGGAACTGAATGAGTGGAATGGTCCGTAGACAGTGCTCAGACCATACAATCTGCAACCTCATACAACATGATCTCAAGTCATTAATATAGAGCTTTTTTATTCCACCTTTCCTTTAGCAGGGAGTCCCATTGAGACAAAGGTTTCTTTTACAAGGGAGCCCTGCATATACACAATTTACAAAAAACAACATAATACAAATATACAAAATTACTATCCATAAGAAAGTACAGGTTGCTTTAACATGCTACACACATTTTGGTGCATTTTCACTGAGGATTTACCCCAGTGTTTTACCCAAAAGGCTCAGACTTTTCTGAGTCGGCACCCGTGTCTCACTGGGGTAGGACTCCGGCGGACCTGCTCTGACTTGAAGCCAAGGAAAAGCCCAGGGTATTTTTCAGCTGGCATTCTCATAACAATGGCTTTACTGTGAACTTTAACACCTTCTCACAAAGCAACAGTTTTTAACGCTCGCCACAAGTCTTTATTGCCACACTCCTGATGGAAACAATAAATTTGCACTATGCAGAAATCGACTCCGCCATTTCCTGATGGCCAAAATTCTAATAGTTCACCTCATTTTCAGTTTGTGACAAAACAAAACAAGCAAGTAGAGTGTAGAAAAACATTCAGAGGAGGCTGGTGGGAGGACCAATTGGAGGACTGGCTCGATGTAATGGCTGTAATGGAATTAATGTAACGGTATCAAACATATCAAACAAATGGAAACCACGTTTGACTTCCAATTACTCCATTCCAGCCATTACAATGAGCCAGTTCTCTCTCTTATTGCACCTCCCACCAGGCTCCACTGTAATCATTGTACATCTAAATGTCTGTGAAAAATATTTGTCCATAACCAAAAATGTAGTTTTTTTCAGCTGTTTGAAGCTGGTGCACAAAACCGAAAATAAAAGACCCCAAAAACACAAAAAACAAAACAGAATCTGAAGCATAGAAATAAAACACATAGAACAGATATGACGCTTCTTAGACTTGCTTTTAATAACAATGACAGATCTACAACTCACATTTCTATGTGAATTTGTTTGTCTATAAAAGGCTGGCGACACCCTGGTGTGGAGGTAAGTCGAGATGGAAAAGCAGGAATGGACAGATATGCCAGAATGTAGAAATATTGAATTACAATTTCTCTCTATAAACTCAACCTAATCTACTTTTAGAGTAATATCAGGATTTAGTGACAGGAATTATATATCGTTGTAAAGAGGGGGTTTTGTGCTCACAAATAATTATCCCTCTGGACATATCATGTTCTGACAGTTGTGATAATCTCATACATTAAGCAGAGCTATATGTAGTGCACTTTATAGCGTTTAGGTTGCCATTTGGGACGCACACTATGAGTCTAACTCTGACAAAGAGCCTCTGTCAACATGGCCATAAATCATATCTTCTTCAGTGTTTGGCCTCTCATCTCCTCTTTCTGAAATACGTTTCTACTGAGATTTAAACCTTTAAAAAACACAAGGATTTAAAAAATTCTAACATAGGATTATAAAAAATAAATAAATTGCTTTATTGTAAAGCGCTATAGAATGCTCCAGGGAGAATTTTGATAGCATTTTGGCATGTTTTGAAAAATAAATCAGAACATAATCAACATTTATAATGCAAACATTATCCCTTAGAAATGATCTAGTGCAGCAAGTGGGTAGCAATTTAGTTTTTCCTCGGTTGCTTATGATTCTAAAACCTAATTAAAATAAACATATTTGAAACAAAATTAATATCCTATCAGGGAGATGGAGTTGACAGTTTATGGATGTGACCAGAGTTATTTCAATATTGATTGTTTAAATCTATCAAAAGTAGAGAACTTTCCAGACCATGAGTTATCTTGTTGCACTACATGTAATGAGGACATTAATATTAATTTAGGATTTCAGACAAATCTGACAGAGTTCATCAAATCAAAAGCAATAATTCTTTAGGAATCACAGTTTTGAGATAAATATTATTTAAAGTCAGTGAGGGCTATTGTAAGAAACTAAATAAGATCCCTTTTTCAGTTAATATAACTTTTTGCTAGGTTTTAGAATTATTAAACCTTTTGGGGAGAGTTTGAAACTGGGATCCTTTGCTCCAGACATTTCTGGGCATAGAGCCGACATGGAAATTAATAATATTGAAAATATTTCGAAAATTCTAAAAAGTGGGACAACACCCTTGTCTCGCTAAACTTCATTTTTAAGCTTAAATAATTCAACCAAAACATTTGTTTTGTTCAACTATAAAAAATTAAGTTTCACTGCCAGACAAGGATTGTTCCGACTTTCATGAATCCCTGACCTAATTGATGGGAAAGTGTCAGCCCTGAGTGTCATCTGATAGCGTTGTTCAGTGATGCTGTGTCCCAAATAGAGCACCCTATTCCATATGGGCCCTGGCCAAAAGTAGTGAGCTACAAAGGGAATAGGGTGCATCCCATAACGGCCAAATGAGGCATGTCAACAGCCTGCCCTTTCTGTTTTGTTTGCCCTCAGGATTATTTTTCTTGTCAGTGTTTTTTGGTGTTATGGTCCTGCAAGTGAGGATACTAATGCCACACTGTGGTCTCACTTTGTTGAACAAAACCCTCACACCCTTTTCTGTTGCCATCCAGCATGGCAGGAGAAGAGATAGCTTGACAGTGAGTTGTTCAAATTCCAAGGAGATGTTATAAACATATTTTTTTTGCGAAAACAATAGTTCACATAAAATAAGATTAATCTGATTTGATATGATTTACTCACATTGTTTCGGTCATTTTCTAAAAGTTTGACGCTACCCTCGCTTTCGTTTCCTTGTGAAACACTACAGTTTGCTTGTTTCATATTCACCTTCCATAGTTAAAGCAGTCATCTGGGAACAAATACAAAACAGGGGACACAAAGTTGGCTTGAGTTGTCCCATTTCCTGGTAATGGTTTCATAGCTACTGATCCTGACAGATTAATGGCACAGAACTCTGAACAATGGCTGAGAAATACCTGTCATAAAGTCTTAGAAAAAAGATAAATGGCCCACTGCCAAGAGATCCTGGTTTGCGTCCCAAATGGCATCCTATACCCTATATAGTGCACTACTACCTATGGGCTCTGGTCAAAAGTAGTGCACTATATAGGGAATAGGGTGTTATTTGGGACACTACCCAAGGATTTAGGCTGCATGAAAGAGACTATGCCTCTCTCCAACTTTCATAGTTTGTCATGTTGCATGCGTTTCGGGAAAAGCAATATCCAAAGCCATTAATCAGTGTTGCTGAATGAAACCTTTACTTTGGCACAGAGAGAAGCCTCGGAATAGGTTCACATACTGACCTGTATATTAAAGAAAGAACTGTCTGACACTCTTCATGACATCAGTGAAGCATCAAGTATGGCCTTGAATTCACAAGAATGTCTTGATTGACACTCCAAAGACATATTAATTCGAGTTTTAACCAGCCATTTGTAAATAAGATGTACCAAACATGGGAAAAACTAATATTTTGACTGTTATTGATGTACTATTTGGATTCTCCTACTGACAATGTCAAGGCAAGCATGATCGATAACAGGAACACTTCCCCATCCCTACAGAATGTTATTTTTACATTAGAGTCGTGCATCACACAATGTAAACCGCAAAAACAGGAGGTAAGCCTATTGTTTCCTGTTGGAATATTTTCACTAGAGTCAACGCTATATAACAGTATATAACAACCACTGTGTTTACTGTGTGAGTAAGATATATGTATATATCAAATAAATATTTGTATATTTTATTGGTCACATACACGTGTTTAGCAGATGTTATTGCGGGTGTAGCGAAATGCGAGGCAGCCCTCTCTGTCAGCGCCATCTACATTTTTCTATAGTACATATGAGTTATGGGGGCATGCATATGGCTCTTAGATGTGCGTCTCTTGTCAGGTTTAGACTTTCCATTGTTTATGGAGCAGGACACTTGAGAAGCTTCCATCTTCCTCTTCTTCTGTCCGTGATGAATGTGGAGTAGGCCTAGAGCAGTTAAGCATGGGAGTGGGGGAACATGTATTGGCTTGGTAGTGCCTCAGGAAAATGTTGAACTCAGATTCTGTCTTGACGTGTAAAATGCAAGAGCTCTTATGTGGTTATCTATGGCAGGGTTTCTCAACCTCTGTCCTGGGGCTCCCCCTGGGTGCATGTTTTGGTTTTTGCCCTGGCACTACACAGCGGATTCAAGTAATCAAAGCTTGATGATGAGTTGATTATTTGATTCAGCTGTGTAGTGCTAGGAAGAAAAAAAACATGCACCCAGGGGGAGCCCCAGGACAGAGTTTGGGAAACACTGATCTATAGGACTGTAAATACAAGAGCTCTTATGTGGTTATCTATAGGACTGTAAATACAAGAGCTCTTATGTGGTTATCTATAGGACTTGAAATACAAGAGCTCTTACATGGTTATCTATAGCAAGATTAGGATGAGGTATTTTCTTCGAATACATTTTCAAATGTGTCATAGCATGTTGAATTCCCTTGTACGCTACCCCATCTAGTGGTGGATCTGCAAGCAAGTTACACCTCTTAACCTAGTGCGCAGATCAAATCAATCCTCTACCTACCTATTGAGTCTTGATACTTCTCTCTTCAAGCCCTTTTGGGCAAAGTTACGTTATTTTTAGATGAAGGAGAGGAAGTTAGATCATTGTGATCATGGTGCACCATGACCACTGGAGTATCTTGGAGATATAACAAAGCACAGAAATATATATATATATATATATATATACACATATATACATACATACATACATACATACATACATACATACATACATATATATATATATATATATATATATATATATATATATATATATATATATATATATACACACACATACATACATACATATATATATATACACACACACATACAGTACCAGTCAAAAGTTGACACACCTACTCATTCAAGGTGTTTCTTTATTTGTACTATTTTCTACATTGTAGAATAATAGTGAAGACATCAAAACTATGAAACAACACATATGGAATCACGTAGCAACCAAAAAAGTGTTATACAAATCAAAATATATTTTATATTTGAGATTCTTCAAAGTAGCCACCCTTTGCCTTGATGACAGCTTTGCAAACTCTTAGAATTCTCTCAACCAGCTTCAGCTGGAATGCTTTTCCAACAGTCTTTAAGGAGTTCCTACATATGCTGAGCACTTTTTGGCTGCTTTTCCTTCATTCTGAAGTCCAACTCATCCCAAACCATCTCAATTGGGTTGAGGTCAGGTGTTTGTGGAGGCCAGGTCATCTGATGCAGCACTCCATCACTCTCCTTGGTCAAATAGCCCATACACAGCCTGGAGGTGTGTTAAGTAATTGTCCTGTTGAAAAACAAATGATAGTCCCGCTAAGCGCAAACCAAATGGGATGGCGTATTGCTGCAGATTGCTGTGGTAGCCATTCTGGTTAAGTGTGCCTTGAATTATAAATAAATCACAGACAGTGTCACCAGCAAAGCACCCCCACACCATCACACCTCCTCCTCCATGCTTCACGGTGGGAACTACACATGCGGAGATCACGCGCTCCAGTAGGTATATCTCACTGGTCATCCCCAAAGCCAACACGTCCTTTGGCCACCTTTCAATCCAGTTCTCTGCTGCCAATGACTGGAACGAATTGCTTGTTTGTTCCATGTATAACTCTGTGTTGTTGTTTTGTGTCACACTGCGTTGCTTTATCTTGGCCAGGTCGCAGTTGTAAATGAGAACTTGTTCTCAACTAGCTTACCTGGTTAAATAAAGGTGAAATAAAAAATACAAATTTGAAGAATATAAAATATATTTTGATGTAACACTTTTTTGGGTTACTACATGATTCCATGTGTTATTTCGTAGTTTTGATGTTGTTACTACTATTCTACAATGTAGAAAATAGTTAAAATAAAAAGAACCCTTGAATGAGTAGGTGTCCAAACTTTTGACTGGTACTGTGTGTATGCGTGTGTGTGTGTATGTATTACTGCTTGACTAAAACAGTCTTCTTTACCAACAACCAACCAGTCTACTAACTGAGGTCAGCCCAAGTAGAATGCCAGGGAATTAGATTTAAAAATGCAAAATTCTCTCAGCCTCAATGCAAAATGTGTACACTAGCTGTTTAGCTATAAAACTGCAAATGTTTATCTCTGCCCCATGGCAATATGCGTAGAATAGCAGGAACCTAGCCTAACGGCAAAATGTGTAGAATTGTAGGTTTTCTTTTACCCCCCTACAAAAAAAAAAAAAAAAGGTCCTTTGTCAGACCTTGCTGGGGCCCCGAGGAAACCATGAGATCTCTGAACTGAAACCCAAAGTTTGTTTCACTCTGTTTCCCTTCCTAGAGTTGATGGCCTTAGCCTATGGGGTATATCTCCTATTAGCCTAGTCACATATTGATTAAGCTTCTTTGGATGGTGCTCTCTCTGAATGAAAGAAAGAAAATAAAAATAATAACACTTTGATTTGCTGCTAATGACCACATCGCGTGTATATTGAGTGATCGCGTCTCCTGGTGTGAGCGGAGTTTCCCCATGCTGCGGGGTGGATTGTGGGTGTGGATGAAGAAGGCAAATGGCGGACTTGGCAAATGAAGGTGAGCGGTGGTCGTGTGAGGAAACCAAACCGTCGGATTAGCGACATTACGTTGTTAAACTACACTTCAATTACCGTCTGCTAAAAGTAGCGCTTAGCAGCCTTTCAAGGGAACAGTTGAACGGAGAAAAAAAACAAAATAATAATATGTCCACTTCCGGTTGCATACAAAAGAAAACATTAGGTTTCAGAGCAAGCGGCTTTTTTTTTTTTAGGCGGGGATGGGACGCTGGCTAACGTTAGCTAGGTAATCAGACAGGATGGTTACTATTAACTACGTGTTAGTAAGGTGTGTGTGTATATATATATATATATATATAAATCAATTAGTAATGTACGTTAATGCATGTTTGCTTCCTACCTAGCTATGTGGGTTGCTTATTTGTGGTTGTCACGTCTAACGTTACTGTAACTAGCTAACGATTTCATCAGCTAGCTAACGTTAGCCGGGCGAAATGACTCGCTAGTCTTTGGCGGGGGCTATGGCTAACTGTAGCAGGAGTGGTCCAGGACCGCTAGCCAGCCAATACAACCCCGAACTCTGGACGGGTTAGCCAACTCATCGGTCAAAAGCCCACTTGCCAGCGAGATAGTTATCAATTTGAATGAATGTTGCACATTCGGAACCGGAGAGGACTAGGTCATGTTAGCTAGTACAATAACCAAACAAGTCTGCTGGGCGTGGGGGGAGCCTATTCTTAAGTCAAATCCAGTTGTGTTGTGGCTTGTTAAAAAATCACTGACTAGTCTGTGACCGTATTTATATTAGTTAGCCTATGTGATGTAACTCGCTTACTAAGTTGTTTTGATGTATCTGACTGGGAGCTAGGCTAGTGGCTATGTCGTGGTAGGAGCGTTAAGGCTGCTGCACAGACTCTACCGAGACTCGAGTTAAAGATGCACTGTGCAGAAATCGCTCCGCCATTTCTCGGTTGCAATTTTTTTTTTTTTATAATAGTTCGACTAATTTTAAAGTTTGTGACAAAAGTGTAGAGTAGAGAGAATCATTGTACCATCTAAACTGCTGTGAAGTATTTTTCATAGCCCAAAATATAGTATTTTCAAATGTTTGAAGCTGGTGTTAACCGAAAAAGTAAAATGTGCAAAAATAGACTTAAGAACTGGAAGCATAGAAATAATGCACATAGAAACTTTGAATTAGAATGATGGATCTATGTGAATTTGGCTGTCGCCCAAAAGTTACATATTGTAGCTTTAACTGAAGTGTTTTGTTCACGTGATGGCAGCTTTTTCCTCTAGATCCTCCCGAAATCAACATCCGACATTCAATAAAAATTCTATGACAATGTGCCTTCGGAAAGTAAGTATTCAGACCCCTTGACTGTTTCCACATTGTTAGGTTACAGCCTTATTCTAAAATGTATAACATTTTATTTTTTAGTCATCAATCTACACACAATACCCCATAATTACAAAGCAAAAAAGTATAGAAATTGGCAACAAAAAAAATAAGTACATTTACATAAGTATTCAGACCCTTTACTCAGTACTTTGTTGAAGCACCTTTGGCAGCAATTACAGCCTCGAGTCTTCTTGAGTATGCCTCTAAAAGTTTGACACACCTGTATTTGGAGAGTTTCTCTCATTCTTCTCTGCAGATCCTCTAAAGCTCTGTTAGGTTGGATGGGGAGCGTTGCTTCACAGCTATTTTCAGGTCTCTCCAGAGATGTTCAAGTCTGGCCTCTGGCTGGGCCACTCAAGGACATTCAGAGACTTGTCCCGAAGCCACTCCTGCATTGTCTTGGCTGTGTGCTTATGGGTTTTTGTCCTGTTGGAAGGTGAACCTTTGCTCCAGTCTGAGGTCCTGAGCACTCTGGAGCAGGTTTTCATCAGGAATCTCTGTACTTTGCTCTGATCTTTGCCTCGATCAAGACTAGTCTCCCAGTCCCTGCTGCTGAAAAACACACACACAGCATTATGCTGCCTCTTCCATGCTTCACCGTAGGGATGGTGCCATGTTTCCTCCAGATGTGACACTTGGCATTTAGGCCAAAAAGTTCAATCTTGGTTTCATCAGACCAGAGAATCTTGTTTCATGGTCTGAGTGTCTTTAGGGGCCTTTTGGCAAACTCCAAGCGGGCTGTCATATGCCTTTTTACTGAGGAGTGGCTTCTGTCTGGCCACTCTACCATAAAGGCCTGATTGGTGGAGTGCTGCAGAGATTAATGTCCATCTGGAAGGTACTCCCATCTCCACAGATGGACTCTAGAGCTCTGTCAGAGTGATCATTGGGTTTTTGGTCACCTCCCTGACCAAGGCCCTTCTCCCCTTGATTGCTCAGTTTGGCCAGGCGGCCAGCTCTAGGTAGAGTCTTGGTGGTTCCAAACTTCTTCCATTTAAGAATGATAGAGGCCACTGTGTTTTTCTTGTTAGTACATTTGAAAAAAATTCTAAAAACCTGTTTTTCACTTTGTCATTATGGGGTTATTATGTGTTAATTTGCTGAGGACTCTTTATTTGTTTAATCCATTTTAAGAACAGGGCTGTAACAAAATGTGAGAAAAGGAGTCTGAATGCTTTCCAAAGGCACTGTGTATGCCTTCTACAAAGTTCTCATCTAACCAACCATGTGTGAGTTATTCCAAGTTTCCGCGTGGCCTTTGAATAGTTTTAGTTTAAACCGCTCTTCACCCAAAATATTTCCCCCTGTTCTATTGCTTTCAACGTGATATTGATGGAAGTGATTCACAAAAAAAAAAGTTTTGCGGTACAACTTAGTGTGTAACTCTTCAAAATGTATCTAGCTGTCTTCCACAAATTGTCCTCTAGCCAGTGATGTAAGCCTACCTGTTATTCCTATATTCTGTGTGGTTTTTGTGCTGTGTTAGTTTTAACAGGATGTCCAACCCCATCTACCCCTTTTCGCACAGTTGATTTCAACGTGATATCGATGGAAGTGATTGACAAAAGTGTTGCGTTTTCTTTCTGTTTGGTGACCCCCCTCCCCCATATCAAAATGCAACATTCCAAAATGTAGCTGCAGGTTGGCCTCTAACCAGTGAGGTAGCTGCAGGTTGGCCTCTAACCAGTGAGGTAGCTGCAGGTTGGCCTCTAACCAGTGAGGTAGCTGCAGGTTGGCCTCTAACCAGTGAGGTAGCTGCAGGTTGGCCTCTAACCTGTGAGGTAGCTGCAGGTTGGCTTCTAACCAGTGAGGTAGCTGCAGGTTGGCTTCTAACCAGTGAGGTTGTCCTCTAACCTGTGAGGTAGCTGCAGGTTATCCTCTAGCTGCAGGTTGGCCTCTAGCCAGTGAGACAGCTGCAGGTTGGCCTCTAGCCAGTGAGACAGCTGCAGGTTGGCCTCTAGCCAGTGAGACAGCTGCAGGTTGGTGTCTAACCAGTGAGGTAGCTGCAGGTTGGCCTCTAGCTGCAGGTTGGTCTCTAACCAGTGAGGCAGCTGCAGGTTGGCCTCTAACCAGTGAGGCAGCTGCAGGTTGGCCTCTAACCAGTGAGGCAGCTGCGGGTTGGCCTCTAACCAGTGAGGCAGCTGCGGGTTGGCCTCTAACCAGTGAGGTTGTCATCTAACCTGTGAGGTAGCTGCAGGTTGGCCTCTAACCAGTGAGGTTGTCCTCTAACCTGTGAGGTAGCTGCAGGTTATCCTCTAGCTGCAGGTTGGCCTCTAGCCAGTGAGACAGCTGCAGGTTGGCCTCTAGCCAGTGAGACAGCTGCAGGTTGGCCTCTAGCCAGTGAGACAGCTGCAGGTTGGCCTCTAGCCAGTGAGGTAGCTGCAGGTTGGCCTCTAGCTGCAGGTTGGTCTCTAACCAGTGAGGCAGCTGCAGGTTGGCCTCTAACCAGTGAGGCAGCTGCGGTTGGCCTCTAACCAGTGAGGCAGCTGCGGGTTGGCCTCTAACCAGTGAGGCAGCTGCGGGTTGGCCTCTAACCAGTGAGGCAGCTGCGGGTTGGCCTCTAACCAGTGAGGCAGCTGCGGGTTGGCCTCTAACCAGTGAGGCAGCTGCGGGTTGGCCTCTAACCAGTGAGGCAGCTGCGGGTTGGCCTCTAACCAGTGAGGCAGCTGCGGGTTGGCCTCTAACCAGTGAGGCAGCTGCGGGTTGGCCTCTAACCAGTGAGGTTGTCCTCTAACCTGTGAGGTAGCTGCAGGTTATCCTCTAGCTGCAGGTTGGCCTCTAGCCAGTGAGACAGCTGCAGGTTGGCCTCTAGCCAGTGAGACAGCTGCAGGTTGGCCTCTAGCCAGTGAGACAGCTGCAGGTTGGTGTCTAACCAGTGAGGTAGCTGCAGGTTGGCCTCTAGCTGCAGGTTGGTCTCTAACCAGTGAGGCAGCTGCAGGTTGGCCTCTAACCAGTGAGGCAGCTGCGGGTTGGCCTCTAACCAGTGAGGCAGCTGCGGGTTGGCCTCTAACCAGTGAGGCAGCTGCGGGTTGGCCTCTAACCAGTGAGGCAGCTGCGGGTTGGCCTCTAACCAGTGAGGTAGCAAAACACCAGTCAAAACAACAGGGTTTTTGGTGCTTGTGCAGTTTGAGGTGCTTGTAGAATGATTACTATTGTTGCACATGTACAGTGTCTTCAAAGTATTCATACCACTTGACTTATTACACATTTTGTTGATACAGCTTGAATTCAAAATAGATTTCCCCCCCCAGCCCATCACGAATGACAAAGTGAAAACATGTTTTTATCAATGTTTGCAAATGTATTGAAATGAAATACAGAAATCTAATTCATGTAAGTATTCACTTCACACCCCTGAATCAATGTTCTATAGGAGCAATTTTGGCGGTGATTTACAGCTTTGAGTCGTCTTGGGTATGTCTATCAGCTTTGCACATCTGGATTTTTTTTTTTTTCTCCCATTCTTCTTTGCAGATTTTCTCAAGCTCTGTTAAGTTAGATGGGGGAGCAGCAGTGAACAGAAATCTTAGTCTTTTGACAGACTTTCAATGGTATTCAAGTCTGGGCTTTGTTTGGGCCACTCAAGGACTTTCACATTCTTGTTCTGAAGCCATTCCAGCGTTACTTTGGCTGTATGCTTGGGGTCATTGTCCTGTTGGAACGTAAATCTTCGCCCCCCAGTCTAAGGTCGATTGCACTCTGAAGCAAGTTCAAGGATCTTCCTGTATTTGGCTCCATTCATGGTTCCTTCTATCCTTACCAGTCTCCCAGTCCTTGCAGCTGAAAAGCATCCATATAGCATGATGATGCTGCTGCCACCACCATGCTTCACTGTAGGGATGGTGTTAGATGGGTGATGAACTGTGCCTGGTTTTCTCCAGACATAGTGCTTTGCATTCAGGCCAAATAGTAACATTTGTCTCATCAGACCACAGAATATTTTGCCTTTATGATCTGTCTTTCACGTGCCTTTTTGCAAACTCCAGGCGCGCTGTCATGTGCCGTTTTCTCAGGAGTGGCTTCCATTGGGCCACTCTCCGATAAAGCCCACATTGAAGTGCTCCTTCTGGCAGGTTCTCCCATCTCATCTAAAGAACTATGTAGTTCTGTCAGTGGTTATAAGGTTCGTGGTCACCTCCCTGACAAGGTCTTCTTGTCCGGTTGATCAGTTTGGTCGGACGGCTGATCGGCCAGCACTAGGCAGAGTTTGGTTAGTTCCATATTTTTTTCAATTTCCCAATGATGGAGACCACTATGCTTTTGGAAACTTTCAACATTCAAGAAATTGTTTTATACCCTTCCCCAGATATATGCCTCTCTGAGATCTACGCCCAGTTCCTTGGACTTCATGGTATAGTTTCTGCTCTGACATGCACTGTCAACTGTGGGACCTAATATAGTCAGGTGTGTTTCTTTTCTAAATCATGTCCAAACAATTTAATTGGCCACAGGTGGACTCCAAGTTGTAGTGACGTCTCAAGGATGATCAAAGGAAATTTGATGTACCTGAGCTCAATTTAGTGTCATAGCAAAAGGGTGTGAATACTTACGTAAATGACATATTTCTGTATTTTATTTCAAATACATTTGCAAAAATTTCTAAAAACATGTTTTCACTTTGTCATTATGGGGTGCTGGGTGAGAAATAAACGTGATCAATTTTGAATTCAGGCTGTAATGCAACTATGTGGAATAGGTCAAGGGGTATGAATACTTTCTGAAGGCACTGTATGTGTAGATGGTACATTTTCATGTTTTCAATATCACAAACAGTTTCCGCATATTGGTATTGATTTGGACACTTTAAAACTGTGTTTTGACATTGGGCTACTTATCAAAATGTCTGGTCGACAAGAAGCACCGGAGGTATCATTTAAGGTTTTAAGAATATACATTTAATCAGGTAAAAACTGCTTTGAGTCCCAAAAATCATGTTTGATTTATTTTTATGATAACCCAGAAATCACCAAATCTGGTTTGCCCTGCCCTGCCTGTCGTACACCACGACTGTTTACCACTTATGACACCAGTTGTTTCAGTCAAGCTACAAAGTATTGTGGGAGTTGAGCTGGATCATATGCTTGTGTTTATTTACAAAGCAGGACAGTCCTCTCTCCAATCCCTGGCCTGTAGAGGAGCTAGTTGTCCTGTCGGCTTCAGTTAGGTCATGAGTTTTGATGGTCCAAATCCAATGCTCTTGTCCATACATGTAGACTACTTGAGCCACTCATAGGATAGATAGACTATAAATAGCTAGCAATAGGATATACAGTGCCTTCGGGAAGTATTCAGACCCCTTGACTTTTTTGTTACAGCCTTATTCTAAAATGGATAAATAACAATAACCCCATAATGACAGTGAAAACAGGTTTTTAGAAATGTTCGCTTATGTATTAAACACAAATACCTTATTTACTGTAGATTTCAGACCCTTTGCTTTGAGACTCAAAATTGAGCTTGGGCGCATCCTGTTTCCATTGATCATCCTTAAGATGTTTCTAAAACTTGATTGGAGTTCACCTGTGGTAAATTCAATTGGACATGATTTGGAAAGGCACACACCTGTCTATATATAGTCCCACAGTTGACAGTGCATGTCAGAGCAAAAACTAAGCCATGAGGTCGAAGGAATTGTCCGTAGAGTTCGAGACAGGATTGTGTGGAGGCACAGATCTGGGGAAGGGTACCAAAATATTTCTGCAGCATTGAAGGTCCTCAAGAACACAGTGGCCTCCATCATTCTTAAATGGATTAAGTTTGGAACCACCAAGACTCTTCCTAGAGCTGGCCGCCCGGCCAAACTGAGCAATCGGGGGAGAAGGGCCTTAGTCAGGGAGGTGACCAAGAACCCGATGGTCACCCTAACAGAGCTCTAGAGTTTCTCTAGGGAGATGGGAGAACCTTGCAGATGGACAACCATCTTTGCAGCACTCCACCAATCAGGCCTTTATGTTAGTGGCCAGACAGAAGCCACTCTTCAGTAAAAGGCATATGACAGCCCGCTTGGAGTTCACCAAAAGACACCTAAAAGACTCTGACTGAGAAACAAGATTGTCTGGTCTGATGAAACCAATATTGAACTCTTTGGCCTGAATGCCAAGCGTCACTTCTGGAGGAAGCATGGTGGTGGCAGCATCACGCTGTGGGGATGTTTTTCAGCGGCAGGGAGTGGGAGACTAGTCAGGATCGAGGCAAGGATCAATGGAGCAAAGTACAGAGAGATCCTTGATGAAAACCTGCTCCAGAGTGCTCAGGACCTCAGACTGGGGCAAAGGTTCACCTTCCAACAGGACAACAACCCTAAGCACACAGCCAAGACAACGCAGGAGTAGCTTCAGGACAAGTCTCTGAATGTCCTTGAGTAGCCCAGCCAGAGCCCGGACTTGAACCTGATCAAACATCTCTGGAGAGACCTGAAAATAGCTGCGCAGCAACACTCCCCATCGAACCTGAGAAATTGAGAGGATCTGCAGAGAAGAATGGGAGAAACTCCCAAAATACAGGTGTGCCAAGCGTGTAGAGTCATACCCAAGAAGACTTAAGGCTGTAATTGCTGAATCCTTACAGAAATGTGGTGTTTTTTTTATATTTTTTTATAAATTAGCAAAAATGTCCAAAGTCCTGTTTTTGCTTTGTCATTATGGGGTATTGTGTGCAGATTGATGAGGGAAAGCATTTAAATCTTTAGAATAATGCTGTAACCTAACAAAATGTGGAAAGTCAAGGGGTATGAAAGACTTTCCTAAGGTACTGTAAATAGCTTTTGTTTGATGCACCTTTATTGTCCTTTTTTTTAAAAAAAGCTTTATTTGCTTTAGATGCAGGTTTTAATATTTAATTGTCTCTTCTCTATTCTAGGCTCTGACTGAACTAATCAGTGTTGTGCACCACTCGTTTTAAAAACAGACTAAAGGATTACAATGCAAGTTGTTTATTCTCAGACTTTGCATCATGAATGGTTGGCATTGATTCAGAAGTGTCTGAACTGAGTGGTGAGCGTTGGTATGCTTTGTGGGTAGAACCAGTTTAGCGCAAAGTTGGAAGAAGGAGAAAATTAATGTCTGAATCCATGTGTCGGGGTTTATGGTTTTAGCCTAGGCTTAGCTAAATGCACTGTTCCTGAATTTTCCATAAGTGTCACTGAGCATCTTTTGTAGAATTAGAAACACATTCCTGTGTTTTTAAACAGAGAGAATCAAGTATGCCAGACATGGGTTGCTCAGATCTAGGCCTTCTAGCTGTTTGCAAATAAAAACATTACGGCAGAACTTTTCAACTCAAGACTGTTGCAGGGTGTTCGTTCACAACGCTTGTTTGTTTTTTTACGATCACCGTGACAAGACAAGTGTTGTTGAAACAAACAACTGATTGACAGGCTGTGGTGTCTGTTTAAAATATATATTAGGCCTACACTGAAGTATACTGTTGTTCTGTATGATGAAGCATGCTTTCCCTCTTCTTTTGGAACAGAGAAACCTGCCATAGTGCCACCAATGTTTGTGTTCCAAAAAGATAAAGCACCGAAGGTAAGTCACATGGTGTGGTTTCTTCCTCCTGACATTCATTGACATGAGTGAGCCTTGGTTATGGACATTTACTGTAAAGCTTCCATCATTTTGACTCAGTTGTTTAGTTCGTTTTTTTTTTTTTTTTGACTGAGAAACACAGTAGATTCAGTACTGCTTTCTATTACAGCGGGCAGCTGATGGATCCAGTGGAGAAGATGGAGAAGGTAAGACTATCTGCATATCAGATTTGGCAAAAAAATATATATATTTTACATCTAATCTTGAAATTGATGTCCGTTTTTATAAATCTTGTAATTTGTTTACCAGGAGGGGTATTGTATTTCCTAAGTTGGAGCCCAGCTGGGGCTTTTTAAACTGGCATGTTCTTTATCAACCCTGAATGCTGATTGGCTGAAATCCGTGTTATATCAGAACGTATATACCACGCGTATGACACAATTATTTTTACCTTTCTAATTATGTTGGTAACCAGTTTATAATAGCAATAAGGTACCGCGTGGAGGTTTGTGGTGTATGGCTAAGGACTGCATCCAGGCACTCCTTGTTGTGTTGTGCCTAAGAACAGCACTTAGCTGTGGTATATTGGCCATATACCACACCTCCTCGGGCCTTATTGCTTAATTAAACCGCAACTGAACGCAATAAACAACTTTGCTGATAGAGAACTTTATATTTGGCATCGATATTAGTCAAACATTTATTCTAATGTCAAAATTTAGTACAAGGTGTAAATGGGAACATTTTGGTCATAAAGTCTCGTCCTAAACTGAGTTTTGTAAGTGAGTTCGTCATGACTTACAGGAGGGGTTGGGTTTTGATTTCGACAATGCTCACTTGTCCACTAACACGGGATACACAGCTGCGGGGATTGTGCTCCATCCAATCCTACCGCAGAACACAGACCGTGAGACAGACTGATCAGCAGAGCAGACTTTGTTTACATAAGATAACTTCACACTTTTTTTTTTTTTTTTTTACTTGAGAAATACTTCACCAAACATTTAACTAGATTACGTGACTAAAACTTCTGAAAAAACGTCCAAATGTATTGCAGATTTCTTGAGTTCATTCTGACTTTTGAGGAGTGATACTGGCTTTGTTCCTATGGCGTCTCATGGGGGACAAACATCAGTAACTGCCACATCCAATCATACACAAAAGACTGAAACATGCGGAATCGGTGCGTTCAGTCACTATTTAATCATGTGAATTGAAGGCGAAGTCTTTTTTTTTTTTTGGGGCTTCAGATTCAGACAGAGACGATGGTGGCTACTGTCCTCCGGTGAAAAGAGAGAGGACTTCATCTTCAACACAGTTCCCATCTTCACATTCTGGTAGTAGAAAACAACATCAGAGAAGCTGACTGTGTTCCAGTTGATTCATGAAGAGTAGTACAGGAAACTTGCATCGTGTGTAATGTTTCCTCTTTGCTCTCTGCAGTGGCTAGTAAGAACAATGTCTTCATGCCGTCAAGTTTCTGCCAGTCTCCCACTGGGAACTCCGAGGACTCGGAGCCAGGTGAGGCATAGTGTTTACTTCCTATGGTCCTCCTCCATTATAACCGCTTCCCTCATTAAGTCTCCAGTGTGTGTGACATAGATTTGTATGCTTGTTAACTGTAGTCCAGGCCAAAGCACCCTTAATGCACAGTGTTCATGGTATTAATTATGATGGTATTAATGTACCCTCCCCACACACTGAAAGCACCCTTAATGCACAGTGTTCATGGTATTAATTATGATGGTATTAATGTACCCTCCCCACACACTGAAAGCACCCTTAATGCACAGTGTTCATGGTATTAATTATGATGGTATTAATGTACCCTCCCCACACACTGAAAGCACCCTTAATGCACAGTGTTCATGGTATTAATTATGATGGTATTAATGTACCCTCCCCACACACTGAAAGCACCCTTAATGCACAGTGTTCATGGTATTAATTATGATGGTATTAATGTACCCTCCCACACACTGAAAGCACCCTTAATGCACAGTGTTCATGGTATTAATAATGTACCCTCCCCACACACTGAAAGCACCCTTAATGCACAGTGTTCATGGTATTAATTATGATGGTATTAATGTACCCTCCCCACACACTGAAAGCCGCCATTTTTGTTTATGGTCTTTTTTTTTTTAACAATTCTACCTCCTGTTTTATTTTTTTCCCGCCAGAAGAGAAGCCAGTAGGGTTTCGTTTAAAACCACCAACTCTTATCCACGGGAAGGCACCTAGTTCAGGTGGGTATTGGTGACTGGGTATTGGTGACTGGGTATTGGTGACTGGGTATTGGTGACTGGGTATTGGTGACTGGGTATTGGTGCATGGTTATGTGTGTCTGGGTATGTGTGTCTGGGTATTGGTGACTGGGTATTGGTGACTGGTTATGTGTGTCTGTGTGTGTGTTTGTTGATTACAGACAGGAACTCAGGTTAAATGGTCAGGAAAACTCCTGACCCTAAATAAATGGGGAAACGTAGATGGTGTTACAGCATGTTAATATGATTGGATGTGCATGGTAGTAGTTTTGATATAGTCCGTGGTCGTGCATGTTAGTTGTAATATAGTACATGGTAGGTGTGATATAGTTGTGAATGGACTAGTTCTGTAAGGCATTCAGATCCAATCCATTAGCAGGTTATGTTCCAGGCGTCCCCAGTCAGAAACCCAAGGAGCAACTGCGCAGTGTCCTCCGGCCAGCCTTGCTCCAGGCCCCGCCAGCCAAGACCAACTCGGAGTCCACTAACGGGGTGAAGAAGTCGACAGACGGGACGTCAGAAGGGTCGACCATCTTCCAGAACAACACTGAGCAGTCAGACGGCCTCGCCAGGTCACCGGTGAGGACTGGCGTCATGGTCCTGTCTAATATGCAGAAGCTTGTGTAATGTGACAACGGTGCAGCAATGAAATAATTTAAAGTGGAACGCTAATTTAATGCGTCTTTATGGTGACTTATTTTGCCTGTAGTTGCATGACATTGTGACCGCCAAGACCTTCTTGGATATGATTTAGTCCGTATTATAACTGTCAATCATTCAATGTTTTATTTTTGGTTTTCAAAAAATGCCTTTTAGCAAAAACAACAAATTAAAGTTGAAGACTTGAGGCTGTAATCGCTGAATCCTTTCTTCTAGAAACATGACAGAGAGGAGGATGGAGCGAGGGACGACTGTCCTGCAGAGTCCTCTTTCGTGTTTGGACAGAATATCAAAGACAGAGCAAAGGTTAATATTTTTGGAGGATGCTGATACTCTAATTTGCTAGATTGGCTGTTTTCAATATTTTATTCATTTTTGTACATTTTCTCATATCCTAAAGTGAATTATGATCTTTGTTTCTTTGGTAACGTCTCTATTCCTCTCTCTCTCTCTCTCTCTCTCTCTCTCTCTCTACCGCTCACTCTCCCTCTGTCTCTAGTTGGAAGAGAGCACTAAAGACGGCAAGTCGTTGCCCCTGGCCTCTCAGAAGGAGGGAACTAACTATTTCTTAGAGTACATTGCCACCCCCAGGTAATGTTGTGTCCTCAGAGTAGAAATATTCATATCACTGGCTTTTCAGACCACTTTACTCTTCACTATTTTGAAAGTCGAACTTATAATGTAATATTATGGTTTTAGATACCTTAGTTTAAAGTGGTAATTGTAAGTTGCTCTGTATAAGTGTCTGCCTAATGACTAACGTACTAATAACTTATTGTTCTTCTTTTCACCCTTCCAGTTCAAAGAACGCCACAAACAATACGGACAAGGGGGCCAAATTTGTCTTTGGACAGAACATGTCAGAGAGGGTCCTGGTGAGTAGAGACTGTTTAGCGGTGGTATTGTCCTTCTGGCCATGACAAACAGTAGTGCTGGTGGTAGATCCAACCCAAATCGATACAGCTCATGAGAAATGGATCAACCTGGAACTGTTATGAAAGCTTGCAGTAAATCCAATCATGCAGGACAATGTGGTTGAATTGGGACTAGAAATCCGCACACATATTATGAGTGAACTGTAGGAGTGGACTTTATTATTGTACTGTCGAAACGCTGTGGTTGACTGGCTGCGTACTGTGTTTTTTCAGAGTCCTCCTAGAGGAGGTGAGGCATCAGAGGAGGACTGTAAAGACTTACCGGCTCCCCCTGTGTCTGAACCCTCCTCAAAGGAAAACACACCAGAGAAGGGTAAGAGAGACACACACACACACGTCTCGCAGTATAAATCTTGAGAGACTGGCTTTCTCTATCTTCACTACAGACTAGTGCTGGCCCCAGTGTGTTAATTAGTTAGATGTGCGTCATTGTGTGTGTTCACAGGTAACAACGTGACAGAGTCACTGGAGGAGTCTGCAGCAGCGTACACCAAAGCCACAGCCAAGAAGTGCATCTTAGAGAAAGTAGACGTCAAAACTGGAGAGGAATCCGAAAGTAACGTTTTACAGGTCAGTGGCTAGTCTCTATTGCTGACTATGTAGGAATACATCAAGGTGCATAGTCTTAGTTTCACTCTGTTTATTTAGAATCTAACGGATAACTAGGGAAAGCTCAAACCAAGTTTATTCACTCAGTGGGACAGACGGCTAAACAGACAGACATATTTACATAAGCACTTGGTATTTAAACCTTCCTCCTATGCTATCGCTCCTCCTTACACATCTGGACAGCCAATACGTCTCTGCTGCTAGACAGGACTTTAGTGATGCCCTCTCTCTCACTCTCACTCTCACATCTCTGACCTCGGGCTCTCCAACTCACGGTTGACCTGTACCCGACTGTGGCACTTCTCCTTTCCATAGGATCCCTGATGTCTAACAATAACATGTTCAGACAGAATGTAAAACGTTCTACATTCCCCTCTCTCACTCAGTGACATGAAATAAGGATATTTTATATTTAAGTTTATGTGTCAGAAACCATCAATAGTCACAAAGCAACCCAGAGTAGGAGTGCTGATCTAGGATCAGTTTTCAGATCATAATGTATTAGATTAGATGGACAGGGAGGAGCTGATCTAGGATAATGTATTAGATGGACAGGGAGGAGCTGATCTAGGATAATGTATTAGATGGACAGGGAGGAGCTGGTCTAGGATAATGTATTAGATGGACAGGGAGGAGCTGGTCTAGGATAATGTATTGGATTAGATGGACAGGGAGGAGCTGGTCTAGGATAATGTATTGGATTAGATGGACAGGGAGGAGCTGATCTAGGATAATGTATTAGATGGACAGGGAGGAGCTGGTCTAGGATAATGTATTGGATTAGATGGACAGGGAGGAGCTGATCTAGGATAATGTATTAGATGGACAGGGAGGAGCTGGTCTAGGATAATGTATTGGATTAGATGGACAGGGAGGAGCTGGTCTAGGATAATGTATTGGATTAGATGGACAGGGAGGAGCTGGTCTAGGATAATGTATTAGATGGACAGGGAGGAGCTGGTCTAGGATAATGTACTAGATTACATGGACAGGGAGGATGTACACACAAGTGTAAATCGCGATTATAAAATTGCTTACCTTTGAACTTCTGCTGAGGGCTTGCCAAGTGTCCAACGAAGACAATCCATGCTTCTTTTGTTAGAAAAAGTCATTTATTATATCCATAAATCTCAGTTTGGTTGGTGCGTTATGATCATAAAATCCACCGTTGAGTCGCCCATTGAACCGTGAAGAGAACACGTTCAAATTATACCTATACACTTTCTACAAACAAATCAAACATCATTTTTAATGTATCCTTTTGGGTATATTTGCTGTAATATTTCAACCGGACGATAACGTGAACGATAGGAAAGTGAAATAAAGTGGTGCGCGTTCACAATCTCGCGCACGTCAAACCTTGTTTACAAAAGTGGTCACCTGACAATTTTCTCTCCCTATCCGTTCTGGTCACTGCTAGAATTCCCAGTCTTTGACTGTTGACTGCTGACATCTAGTGGAAGCCATAGGTACTGCAGTCTCAGTCCTACATAAGATTGTATGCAATAGGCACAATGGAGAAGATGCTCATTTACAAAAAAAACTGTAAATCCGGATGGATTTTCCTCTGGTTTTCGCCTGCTATATCACTTCCGTTATACTCACATACATTATTTTAACACTCTTAGAAACTTCAGAGTGTTTCCTATCCAATAGTACTAATTATGTGCATATCTTATTTTCTGGGCCTGAGTGGCATGCATTTTACTTTGGGCACGCCAGACTCTCCAAAACCGTCACCTCGGGAGCCGCTCCCTAAGAAGTTAAGAGTCTGATGGCCTTGTGATAGAAGCTGTTTTTCAGTCTCTCGGTCCCAGCTTTGATGCACCTGTACTGATCTCGCCTTCTGAATGATAGCGGGGTGAACAGGCCGTGGCTCGGGTGGTTGTTGTCCTTGATGATCTTTTTGGCCTTCCTGTGACATCGGGTGGTGTAGGTGTCCTGGAGGGCAGGTAGTTTACCCCCGGTGATGCGTTGTGTAGACCTCACTACCCTCTGGAGAGCCTTACGGTTGTGGGCGGAGCAGTTGCCGTACCAGGCGGTGATACAGCCCGACAGGATGCTCTCGATTGTGCATCTGTAAAAGTTTGAGTGATTTTGGTGACAAGCCGAATTTCTTCAGCCTCCTGAGGTTGAAGAGGCGCACTGTTTCTATTCATAATGTCATTAATAATGTAATTAATAAATATAATAAAACATGTTTTTTTAATTAGTCAGTATATTTGAGTTTAACCATAACATTTGTTGTAATATATATTTTCTGTAGGATGAAACTGAAATTGTAACCAGCTTTGTACGGCTTGTTTAAGAAAGGGCGATACTTTAAACAAATTTTCATTTTCAATTAGTGGGAAATGAGAAGTTGTAATCTGTATAAAGGTAAAAAAAAACAAAGAATGATCCTTTTTTAATAATCTAGTGGAGAACCATTTGGGGTTTAATTATAACTTATGTATGAGTGAAGCTTTTAGTGAGAGGTTTTAAAGCTTTAATATTTCATAATCTTAGCCCCCCAAACTCATATTAATTATATATATTTGTTTTTTACCTTTATTTAACTAGGCAAGTCAGTTAAGAACAAATTCTTATTTACAATGACCGCCAAACCCGGACGAAGCTGGGCCAATTGTGCGCCACACTATGGGACTCCCAATCACAGCCAGATGTGATACAGCCTGATAAGCACATTTTAATTTTGTCTGGCTTAGCATTCCAAATAAAATATTTTTTTCTCGTATGATTTCAAAAACGAGTAATCTGGAGTAGGCAGTGCTATTAGTAAGTAAACTGTGATAGGACCAAAGAGTTAATCAATGTGATTTTCCATAAATAGACAAGTATTTACCTCTCCGTGGTTGCAGAATCTGATCTATTTTTGCAAACTTTCTATTGAAATTGATTTGTTTTGTTGTCCCTCCCTCAGGTCCAGTGCAAGTTGTTTGTGTTTGACATGACGGCCCAGTCGTGGATAGAGCGAGGTCGAGGGCTGCTCAGGCTTAATGACATGGCATCCACAGATGACGGATCATTACAGTCACGCCTAGGTAGGTGCACAAACCTGGACACATCATGAATGGTTGTGTCTTATTTGTAACTTACAGGATAACTCACAATGCCTTCCTAAGAACCGACCACAGTCATCGTTGTTATTGGGATTGAACGGTCCAAAAAGGATTGAAGGAATACAATGCCTTCCGAAAAGTAATCATAACCCCTTGACTTAGTCCACATTTTGTTGTTACAGGCTGAATTCTAAATTTATTAAATGTATATGTTTTTTCTCACCCATCTACACACAGTACCCCATAATGACAAGGTGAAAACATGTTTTTAGAAATGTTTGTTAATTTATTGAAAAGGAAATACAGATATCTTATACAGTATCAGTCAAAGGTTTGGACACTTACTCATTCCAGGGTTTATCTTTATTTTGACTATTTTCTACATTGTAGAATAATAGTGAAGACAAACTATGAAATCATGTAGTAACCAAAAAAAGTGTTAAACAAATCAAAATATATTTTATATTTGAGTTTCTTCAAAGTAGCCACCCTTTGCCTTGACAGCTTTGCACACTCTTGACATTCTCTCAACCAGCTTCATGAGGTAGTCACCTGGAAAGCATTTCAATTAACAGGTGTGCCTTGTTAAAAGTTAATTTGTGGAATTTCTTTCCTTAATGCGTTTGAGCCAATCAATTGTGTTGTGACAAGGTAGGGGTGGGGTGGTATACAGAAGATAGCCTGTAACGTGGAAAAAGTCAAGGGGTCTGAATACTTTCCGAGTGCACTGTATGTGTCCCTCAGTGATCTGTCTAATTACCCTGTATATATCAAGTAAATGTATTTATAAGGTGCTATACAGAAATCCAGCCTAAAACCCCAAACAGCAAGCAGTGCAGATGTAGAAGCACAGGGCGGCTAGGAAAAACTCCCTAGAAAGGCAGGAGCCTAGGAAGAAACCTAGAGAGGAACCAGGCTCTGAGGGTTGGCCAGTCCTTTTCTGGTTGTACATTGCCAATTAAAGGCCAGATTGTTCTTCAAGATGTTCAAATGTTCATAGATGACCATCAGGGTCAAATAATAATCAGTGGTTGTAGAGGATGCAACAGATGAGTACCTCAGGAGTAAATGTCAGTTGGCTTTTCATAGCCGAGAATTCAGAGATTGAGACAGCAGGTGCGGTAGACAGAGTCAAACAGCAGGTCCGGGACAAGGTTGCACGTTCTGTGAACAGGTCAGAGTTCCATAGCCGCAGGCAGAACAGTTGAAACTGTAGCAGCAGCACAACCAGGTGGACTGGGGACAGCCAGGAGTCATCAGGCCAGGTAGTCCTGAGGCATGATCCTTGGGCTCAAGTCCTCCGGGAGAGAGAAATAATTAGAGGGAGCATACTTAAATTCACACAGGACACCAGATAAGACGGGAGAATTACACGAGACATAAGACTGACCCTAGCCCCCCGGCACATGGACTATTGCAGCATAGATACTGAGACGGGTGGGTCGGTGGACACTGTGGCCCCGTCCAACGATACCCCCGGACAGGGCCAGGCAGGCAGGATATAACCCCCCCACTTTGCCAAACACAGCCCAAACCCCACTAGAGGGATATCAACAGACCACCAATTTACTACCCTGAGACGAGGCTGAGTATAGCCCACGAAGATGTCTTCCACACTGTGTTCCCCAGTGATCTGTCTTTAACTACCCTGTATATACAGTTGAAGTCAGAAGTTTACATACACTTAGGTTGGAGTCATTAAAACCCGTTTTTCAACCACTCCACAAATGTCTTATTAACAAACTATAGTTTTGGCAAGTCTGTTAGGACATCTACTTTGTGCATGACACAAGTAGTTTTTCCAACAATTGTTTACAGACAGATTATTTCACTTATAATTCACTGTCTCACATTTCCAGTGGGTCTGAAGTTTACATACACCAAGTTGACTGTGCCTTTAAACAGCTTGGAAATTTTCAGAAAATTCCATAATGGCTTTAGAATCTGTTGATAGGCTAATTGACATCATTTGAGTCAATTGGAGGTGTACCTGTGGATGTATTTCAAGGCCTACCATCAAACTCAGTGCCTCTTTGCTTGACATCATGGGAAAATCAAAAGAAATCAGCCAAGACCTCAGAAGAAAAATTGTAGACCTCCATAAGTCTGGTTCATCCTTGGGAGCAATTTCCAAACGCCTGAAGGTACCACGTTCATCTCTACAAACAATAGTACGCAAGTATAAACACCATGAGACCACGCAGCCGTCATACCTCTCAGGAAGGAGACGTGTTCTGTCTCCTAGAGATGAACATACTTTGGTGCGAAAAGTGCAAATCAATCCCAGAACAACAGCAAAGGACCTTGTGAAGATCCTGGAGGAAACCGGTACAAAGGTATCTATATCCACAGTAAAACGAGTCCTATATCGACATAAACTGAAAGTCCGCCCAGCAAGGAAGAAGCCACTGCTCCAAAACCGCCATATAAAAGCCAGACTACGGTTTGCAACTTCACATGGGGACGAAGATTATCCTCTGGTCAAATTCAAGGTATTGGAGTGGCCATCGCAAAGCCCTGACCTCAATCCTATAGAACATTTGTGGGCAGAACTGAAAAAGCGTGTGCGAGCAAGGAGGCCTACAAACCTGACACAGTTACATCAGCTCTGTCAGGAAGAATGGGCCAAAATTCACCCAACTTAATGTGGGAAGCTTGTGGAAGGCTACCCAAAACGTTTGCCCCAAGTTAAACAATTTAAAGGCAATGCTACCAAATACTAATTGAGTGTATGTAAACTTCTGACCCACTGGGAATGTGATGAAATAAATAAAAGCTGAAATAAATAATTCTCTACTATTATTCTGACATTTCACATTCTTAAAATAAAGTGGTGATCCTAACTGACCTAAAACAGGGAATTTTTACTCGGATTAAATGTCAGGAATTGAGTTTAAATGTATTTGGCTAAGGTGTATGTAAACTTCCGACTTCAACTATCTGTGTTCCCCAATGATCTGTCTACCCTGTATATATATCTGTGTCCCCCAGTGATGCGGACCCAGGGCAGCTTAAGGTTGATCCTGAACACCAAGCTGTGGCCCCAGATGCAGGTGGACAAGGCCAGCGAGAAGAGTGTCCGCGTCACTGCCATGGACACAGAGGACCAGGGGGTCAAAGTGTTCCTAATATCGGTACGACACCATCCCCTAGTCTGCATCACACATACGGCATCATCCCCTAGTCTGCATCACACATACGGCACCATCCCCTAGTCTGCATCACACATACGGCACCATCCCCTAGTCTGCATCACACATACGGCATCATCCCCTAGTCTGCATCACACATACGGCACCATCCCCTAGTCTGCATCACACATACGGCACCATCCCCTAGTCTGCATCACACATACGGCACCATCCCCTAGTCTGCATCACACATACGGCACCATCCCCTAGTCTGCATCACACATACGGCACCATCCCCTAGTCTGCATCACACATACGGCACCATCCCTTGTAGTGGGCGTGGCCAGTGGAGCAGTTTTAGAGCCCCTATTGGCCGCCGAGACTATATTGCTGTTTTTACAGCAAATTTCCTGCAATTCTACACATTTTGCCATGGCTTATGCCGTGTTCTTACACTGCAGTGACTCAAACATTATAACAAAATCAATGGGAGCCTCCCATGCCATGACATTCTCCCTAACAATCTAGTTTTTATTTCAGTGCTTGTTAGTTCTCAAAGATCTTATACAGTGGGGAAAAAAAGTATTTAGTCAGCCACCAATTGTGCAAGTTCTCTCACTTAAAAAGATGAGAGAGGCCTGTAATTTTCATCATAGGTACACTTCAACTATGACAGACAAAATGAGGAAAAAAAATCCAGAAAATCACATTGTAGGATTTTTATGAATTTATTGCAAATTATGGTGGAAAATAAGTATTTGGTCACATACAAACAAGCAAGATTTCTGGCTCTCACAGACCTGTAACTTCTTCTTTAAGAGGCTCCTCTGTCCTCCACTCATTACCTGTGTTAATGGCACCTGTTTGAACTTGTTATCAGTATAAAAGACACCTGTCCACAACCTCAATCAGTCACACTCCAAACTCCACTATGGCCAAGACCAAAGAGCTGTCAAAGGACACCAGAAACAAAATTGTAGACCTGCACCAGGTTGGGAAGACTGAATCTGCAATAGGTAACCAGCTTGGTTTGAAGAAATCAACTGTGGGAGCAATTATTAGGAAATGGAAGACATACAAGACCACTAATAATCTTCCTCGATCAGGGGCTCCACGCAAGATCTCACCCGTGGGGTCAAAATGATCACAAGAACGGTGAGCAAAATCCCAGAACCACACGGGGACCTAGTGAATGACCTGCAGAGAGCTGGGACCAAAGTAACAAAGCCTACCATCAGTAACACACTACGCCGCCAGGACTCAAATCCTGCTTAAGCCAGTACATGTTCAGGCCCGTCTAAAGTTTGCTAGAGAGCATTTGGATGATCCAGATGAGGATTGGGAGAATGTCAGATGAAACCAAAATAGAACTTTTGGTAAAAACTCAACTCGTCGTGTTTGGAGGACAAAGAATGCTGAGTTGCATCCAAAGAACACCATACCTACTGTAAAGCATGGGGGTGGAAACATCATGCTTTGGGGCTGTTTTTCTGCAAAGGGACCAGGGCGACTGATCCGTGTAAAGGAAAGAATGAATGGGGCCATGTATCGTGAGATTTTGAGTGAAAACCTCCTTCCATCAGCAAGGGCATTGAAGATGAAAGCGTGGCTGGGTCTTTCAGCATGACAATGATCCCAAACACACCGCCTGGCGAACCTTGAAGGAGTGACTTCGTAGAAGCATTTCAAGGTCCTGGAGTAGCCTAGCCAGTCTCCAGATCTCAACCCCATAGAAAATCTTTGGAGGAGTTGAAAGTCCGTGTTGCCCAGCGACAGCCCCAAAACATCACTGCTCTAGAGGAGATCTGCATGGAGGAATGGGCCAAAATACCAGCAACAGTGTGTGAAAACCTTGTGAAGACTTACAGAAAAGCGTTTGACCTCTGTCATTGCCAACAAAGGGTATATAACAAAGTATTGAGATAAACTTTTGTTATTGACCAAATACTTATTTTCCACCATAATTTGCAAATAAATTCATAAAAAATCCTACAATGTGATTTTCTGGATTTTTTTTCCTCATTTTGTCTGTCATAGTTGAAGTGTACCTATGATGAAAATTACAGGCCTCTCTCATCTTTTAAGTGAGAGAACTTGCACAATTGGTGGCTGACTAAATACTTTTTTTCCCCACTGTATAAAAATTTATATTTTATATATATTTGCTACATTATCTTTTATACATACTTTATATCTGGTTTTAGTCGTTTTAAGTTTACACTGAAAACTTTACCGTCCTTTTCTAGGATGTTCCTAGCCACTGTTCTTCTGCATTGCTCGCTCTTTGGGGTTTTAGGCTGGGTAAAGCACTCTGTGATGACTGCTAATGTACAATGGGATTTCTAAAATAAATATGATTTTTTTTTTTTTGTTGGTTTCCAGGCCAGTTCTAAGGACACAGGTCAGCTTGCTGCAGCGCTGCACCATCGTATCCTGGCCCTGAAGAGTCGTGCGGACCAGGAGCCCCATGAGGCCCCGGCTACAGACTGCGTCCCTGAGGCTGACCTGCCCCACTCTGAGGGGGACAGCGACAAGGAAGACCAGGTCAACAACGCAGCAACAGGTCTGCACCTAGCTACCTCTCTAGTGGTATTAGTGGATGGGTGTGTCATTCAATCACTTTTTTTGTGAGACTTCAAGGTTCTTCAACTGCCTTTGTGGTATTTGTTTGTGTACTTTTAGTCAGTATGTCTACCCATATCTCTCCAGTCACTATTACTAGTGTGTCCAGTCACCAGACCTGCCAGACATGCACGCAATTTGAGATCAAACACGCTGGTAGAAAAAAACGACCATTAAGATAGGCTTCTAGTTGGCACATTCTGGTGTTTGACTCAACCATCTGAAGTTGGAGCTGAGCCAATCAGAGGACTGGTTTCCTCCTTCCAGCTGGATGGCAGCTCCCTGCCCCCCGTAGTCATGTTTTCCTCCCTCCAGCTGTATGGCAGCTCTCTGTTTGTTGACACCAATGACGTGTGAGGGGGAAAAAAATGTAGGGAAAAATTGCGAACGAACTGTTTGCCAAATACATTTTCCAAAATTGTATCTTAAGTCAAGCGCACAACCACTTTCTTAATTGTCTCCTTAGCGAAGGCGTCATTACGACGAACGTAGTTTAGCTACAGCGTTTAGTCAACTAAAATAACCCTTTCTGGCCCGCGCATGCCAGAATGTATGGAAACGGACAAAGCAGAGAGTGCTTTTCCGCTAATAGCGTCGTTAACGTAAAGCTATGTTGGACTGTTAACCATTAGTAGGCCTATGTTAATTAAATAGTTCTTGATCTGTCCTCTTGACATTGCTGTATGTCAACAGTAGGCTGCTAAGTAATGAAAATAGTCAGTTCATCAATGACAACAAGGCATGTTGAATACTAGGTAGCCTAGTAGTCAGGCTTAACCTGTTGAATTAGGTCAGGGATGGAAATCTGCAACCAGCTCATATAGGCCTAGTTAATATTCTCAAAAGCCTACAGTAAACTAGACTACTACATTGCATCCAGTAATTGAATTATTCCCAAATTTTCTCCCCAAACAAAATTTAAAAAGTCAGTTTACATTTTCACTAGACTATCCACAGACACCTATTCATTAGAGAAATCATTACTCCTAAATTTAACCTAGAAACATTTGAAAGTGTCATTGAGACCACCTCGATCTCATTAAGGATAAAACACAAGACTTCTGTGTTGGCTACATTGTTTGATATAATTTAAGACTCTAGGTTTCAGGAAATGGCATTTACTGGTTAAAACAAAGCTAAATGCTCCAACTTCCTGAGGGGGAAGTTAACTGTCCCGGTCTGGACCTGACCAACCACAGGCCTACATCAGCACCACCTTGTCAGAGAATACTAGGGAGTATATTCTGGGGTGTATTCAATCGCCGATCTGTTGCACAAATATTCTTAAACGTAGCAAACGGAATGAAACTGGAAGGGACTTACCTGAAATTGTCAATTTAGAATACCCCCACCGTTAATTTTTCCATTATGAAGCTTACTGGTAGTCCCTAGTAACGTGATGTTTGTTTACCTGCACACGGCGACGAGATAACCGCAGTGTTTTGCAGTACAGCACACGCCAGGTGATCTAGTTACCTAAACTAAATGTTTGCCAGCTAGATGTCTTATAACTATTCATTGTCAAATGTGCTAAATGCTCCGTAGTTGCTTTGCTAATTTAGTAGCTAGTTATCTAGCTAAGTGGTTAGCTACGTTCAAAATCAAGCTTCGCTTGGTAACAGCAGAGAATCCCCTCCTGGATCAAGAACCTTGCTGTCTAATATTTGTTTTGTGCGTGCAGCAAACTGTGAGTAGCATTTTTGAGTTACTTGTATAACTTTATTAGCTGGGATGTCTGTTCTGCAAATACTTTAGGTTCAGAGACTGTATAAAATGTTCGCAATGCGCTCGTTAGCATTTATTTAGCATTCTCTATGGAATTTTACATGTGCTTGTTAGCATTGCTGACCTTCGGATTACAGAGGATCAGTGGGGTTTGAAAATAGCGCCCCTTGTGTTCAGTGCCAGTATAAAGTTATGACAATCTGGATACCACCCAAGCCTACTATTCTAGTGTGTCCAGTCACTGTTCGGCTGCTCTGCAATTTTGCTGTTTTTACACATTTTGCCATGGCTTATGCCTTTGTTCTTATGCTAGCTAAATGACTCAACCAAATCAATGGGGACTCCATTACATTTTTGGAATTTCAGATTCTCCCCGACTGTCTAGTTTTTATTTTGGTGATTGTTAGATCTCAAAGATGATCTTGTTTAAAAAAATAATAATAATAATAATATTGCTCCATTAATATCTGGTTTTAGTCCTTAAGTTTACGCTGAAAACAATTTTACCATCCAGAAAATGATTCCACAAATGATTCCTGTGTGCCACTGCTAAATGCATATAGATGAAACCCCTGGTTGTATTATATTAACAGTGCTCTGTCCTGCAGGTAACTCCGAGGGAAGGGAGACCCAGGCTGCTGGGAACACATAGCGTTAGTCGCCCTAAAGGACTGCCTGTCAGGATACTGCTGCTGCTCAAGGGGCATTTTACTGCAGGCATCCCCACGGACACCCCACCCTGACCAACATGGGTCCTTCAGACCAGTACTTTTGGATATTTAGAATTCTAGCTCCAGGATTAAAAAAAAAAACCCTGTGCTGGAGTCTCTCACCCTAACTCGTGCAGTTCATTTTTTTTCCCTTTGCATTCAAAAAAAGTAAACATCTGAAGTTATTTTTATTTTATTTTTTCACGGCTGCAATAAGAAACCACAGCTTTTTGGGGGAGGTTTGTGACTTGGCTTCTCATCATATTGATGAGTGTGAGGGGGGGGGTTTTCCTCTCTGACATTTTTAAGGTATGACACGTTTTAAGAATGCAGTTTCTACTATGGGACCTTTCTACTCACCCACACGTCTCGGACCCACCCAACCAGCCCCGGCTCCAGAGGAACTCATGGCTGTCACCGTGCACTGATCTGTCTTATGGTCAGTCATTTGACTGGTCCTACATCGGCTCACCATCCCCATCCATCCAGCTCTCACATGTCGAATAGTTTCCAGATACGTCATTTATTTGTGGTTATCTAACAACACATAATATGCACTGTGTTTCTAATGTCTACGGCTAGTCCCGCATCACTCAGTCTTCAAATGATAGCAGTTTCTTTATATTTCCTATTTAGTAAATAAAGAACTAAAACAAATACAACTTGTGGGTTAATGCTCCGAGAGGGGCGTGTCCCAATAACATCTCCTTTCTCCTGAAGTGTGTACTCATTCAGTCCGAACAAGTCCCCCGGAGCCCAGTGTGAGATACTATACTTCCCACACATCTAAAAGCATTGGATTGGTGGCGTCATTGTTTTAACCACATTCATTTCCATTCAAATCAGTGAAGGAAAGTGAACAAGTGCACACTTTTGGAGGAAAGAGAGGTGCGGGACAAAGCCAAGGATTCCTCTGGAAAATGTCTCTAAAATGGATGACTTTGTCATCTAGTCATTGACCCTGTTTTATGTATCTCAAGAAAGTAACTCAACAAAATCTATCTACATATTGTATGTCATGGTTTTCATTTTACATGTTGAGAGTTTATATTGTGTTGATACAGTATTTTTTTTTTTGATAATATTATGTAAACATTTTATCCATTTTCAATTCATTTGGAGAGAGAAAAAAATCAGCTGGAATGAAGATTTATTTTGTCTGTGTGGAAAAAATATATATATATACGGGAGTTGATTCAAACAACCGTACTACCCTTGAATGTCATGTACATTTGAATATAGGCCGTGGCTGCGGAGTAGACTTTTCTGGGATCTAAAGATCCCGACGCTTCTGTGTATGTGCGGATGACGTTCTACTATGCTACTATGTTCTGTTATTTAGAATATCATTAAATGATTATGCAGACATTGATTCATCTTTTAATCTAACTTTATTATTCGTCTGAATAGGTCTGTTCTCTACAACTAGAGGAGAGAAGATACACGTGCACAGAAGCAGATCCTGAGAAAGGAGGATCCGCAGCCACGCCTTTGAATATATTAATTATCCTTTAGTTAGCGATCCGCAGCTACGCCGTTGAATATATTATTCTTTAGTAATCGTTCTCAACTCCTCTTTACAAAATAAAACATTTTGGGCTGACTTATGTATTTTTCATTATGAAACCATCAAACACTTTAATAAGTTCTCCCATATGGCAAAGAGCTGAAATAGGGACTGTAGATTAATGTACCTTCAAAAGCAATGACACTCATTCATTCACAATAGGCAGTGGGAAGGAAGCTTGAGAAGTTTCCATTCATTTGACAAGTTTCTGTTAAATGTTTACTTCAAACTGAAACCTTTTTAGTTACATAATGGGTTCACAGTATGTTATGTGATAGGCAGTGTTGCCAGGTCGAGCTAAAATGTATAGCACAATGACCACTCAAAACCCACCCACAAGACCTGAAAACTAGCCCACATTTTTGTTCCAGCAGCAAGAGGAGTTTGTACATTCATCCAGTAGATGTCTCAATAATGACAATCAAATATTTTTGGTCAAATTAATTCTCTGCATTTATCCCGTTATTATTGGTTCATCACACCAAATGATTTAATCTGAATTATAAACTGGGTGGTTAGAGCCCTGAAAGCTGATTGGTTGACAGCCGTGGTGTATCAGACGTATACCACTGGTATGACAAAAAAAATCTAGTGCTCTAATTACGTAGATAACCAGTTTATAATAGCAGTAAGAAACCTAGGGGGTTGTGGTATATTTGTCAATATACCACGGCTATAAGGGCTGTATCCAGGCACTCTGCGATGCGTTGTGTCTAAGAACAGCCCTTAGCCGTGGTATATTAGCCATATACCACACCCCCTCGTGCGTTATTGCTTAACTATAGAAGTGATTGATAGTGAATGGTTGAGCCATATATATTTTTTAAGAAAATATTATTGTTAAATAGTGTTAATACAAGTCACATTGCTCTAATAACAATCCTTTAAACTGTAAATGGAGTATAAAAATCAAAAAGCCCAAACAGTTTGTTTTTTGGCTTATTTTATTTAATAATGAATGTCAATGTGTAGAGATAAGTACTCACCAAAACAGTAGTGCTCGTTTGCTAGTAGCCCTCCATCTAGAGCAGGCCTGGGCAATTACTTTCCATGGAGGGCCACATTAGAATATATTTTTTTGCAATCGCGGTTGAGAATCATGTTACAGGGTTATGCATCATGTGCATGACTGTGTTGACAGATATATCTACTGTAAATCACGTCCAGATATGCTACTTATTTTACTTTTTTTAACATGCACAGAAATAAACCACATCCATGTTCTCCTTTTGGTAGGTATTTTCATTATTAAACATGCAATGAACTACACGGAGGGAAAAGTACACTGTGCATTCAGCACCACGGACAGAACTCTTGTTAATGGGTTTGCACAAAAACAAAGAGCTCAACATTACATTTAAACTACTCAATCAGTGTGCGGGTTGAAGTCTCTGATGGGCATTGACTAGAGCAGTGAAGTCATCTATAGTGTCTGACGTCGCTATGCGCATGATTGGTGAGAGTCAGTAAGAGATGATCTGTGCCTTGACTTGTTATATTTCATCACTGAAAATGTCTGTTCACATTCATAGGTTGACCCAAACAGTACAAACATCTTCTGAGCATGACTCCTAATCTTTGGAAAGTTTTGTTCATCGAGAGATGCATGGAACCTCGTCAGTGACATTGTTTTGAATAGTTCTCCAATCACTGCATCAGACTGAAGATCGATAAACTCACTAATTTTCCAACACTTTGATATCCTCAAAACGACGAGAAAACGAACCGTTCAAAGCACGCAGCAGCGATGTATACTTCTCCCGCGGGTCATCTGATAGGGGACAGACTAGTAGTGTCGGAAGGTGGGTGAGATTGTTGGTTTCTACTTGGCGGGTCAGGAGGAGTAATTTTCCCTTGAAGGCTTTGACAAGGCTGTACATCTGATGTGCAAAAGGGCCCTTCCCTTGTAGTTTAGAATTCAGTTCATTCACGAGGGCCATGATGTCCCTGGTGAAGGCAAAATCAGCCAACCATTCTTTATCTTGCAGTTGAGGGAAATCCACATATTTTCCTTTCATTTGCAAAAACTCAGCGATGTCCGACTTCAGGTCCCACATAATTTTAAGCACCTTCCCCAAACTGCCATCTCACGTTTGTGTGGTAGGGGAGATCTGCATAACCCGACTCACTCTGTCTCTTCGGACAGCGAGACAAACTGCCTGTGGTTTAATGATTTTGCTCTTATGAAGTTTACCACTTTAGTGACTGTATCCACAACATGGCTCATTTTCAGAACACATTTACAGAGCACCTGATGAATAATGCAATGCAGAAAAATATATATAATCTGGGTCCTGCTCAGCTACTTGATCACGTATCCGTTTCAAAAGGCCAACGTTTTTTTTCCTGTCAAGTTTAGGGCACCCATCACACTGGATAACTTTTCAAAACTCAGTCCCAGCTTTGCCACACACTTATTAACCTCCTCCAATACACTTTCCCTGTGGTTGTGCTCTTCTTTGACTGCACTGAAGCAAGCTCCTCTGTAATTTCAAAGTCTGGGGTTATGCCTCGTAAGAATACCAACAACACGCCGTGTCACTGTTAGTCTTGACAGGGAAACATTTTCAAACAGCTCTTTCTTGTCGGGGCAAAGTATTGCTGCAGAGTCAATTAAACATTATTTAATGAATTGGCTTGCTATGTTTAGTAATTTTGTGGGACAGTACATAGCTAGCTCTCGCAATTCCCGTCGTTTGCTGAATGCAGTTTTGTGAAAAGTCCTTGCTGCTTTTGCAACTGAGAAAGCAACTCTTTCGATGCTCAGAAGACATATTCCTATATTTCTCTGCATGCTTCGTCTGGAAGCGTCAGGACAAGTTGCAGTATTTAAAGACAGGGATGCTCTCTTTGCACACTAAGCACACAGCTTTCCGTGAATCCTCAATAAATAAATATTTCGATGTCCACTCTTGCTGGAACACCCTTCGTTCACAGTCTACTTTCCTTTTCTTTGAAAAACTAATTTTCCCGTAATTTCTAGCTAGCTACTATTTGTAACTGTGACGTGTGTGTCAGCCTGTCCGTCATCCTCTGTCCTCGTGCAGTTGTTATTTATACGTGGCTTCAAAATAAATGTCCCACAAGCAGTTAAATCATTACACAAAGGCAAGTATTCATTGGCCTTTTAATTTGAATAACAAATACGTTTTTCAAAACTTTACTATCGCAAATTCTTTGTGTGATCTGAGCATGATTCGGCAGGCCGTACCAGCACAAGTTGATGCTGCTGCTGCCATTCCCCATATGTTGCTCTACAGCAGTGCTTCTCAATTATTTTCTGTTACGCCCCCCCTAGGAAGAAGTAAACATTTCGCGCCCCCCAACTCTCCGCCGCGACTGTAAATAGTATCATTTGTCTATAAAATTGTTATAAGTACACCTCTGCATAACATTGTATCCTTATTAACATTAAAGAAAACAAAAATCAATATAGATCAACTTACAACAAAGAATAACTTTATTAACATTGTTTTTTAGTCTGTAACAGAAAAGACTTAAAGTGCATCAATTTGCCTGAAAAAAAGTAAATAAAATTAAATCCTTATTTAAAGTGTAATTTTTTTTGGAACATTTGATACTGAAAAATAAAATTAAATATAATCAATAAATAATAATAAATTGAAATTTATCAGTGTCATTGGACAGAGGGACAGTTTTTATTTTTGCAGCACTTGCGTCATCCAGCATGACAGAGACCATGTCTAATGCTGCAGGCAGTATCAGCTCCTCTGCTACGGAGTGTTTTTTTTTTGCACTGACCAATTTGGTACGCCACCTTATATGATGCTAACAGTGCTCGCTGGTTTACTGAAGTAGCATTCACAAAGCGAGACGATTGTTGGCAATATTCGGCACGTTTTCGCTGAAAAAACGCAAGCGGCTTAATCAGCGTGATTGGGGTGTAATGTCTTTAAGTGACGCCTTAATTTATTTGGCTTCATGCTGCCCGCTGCCAACATTTTTAGACACAGTAAACATACCGGTCTTTCTTCGTCTCCCATCGTAGTCACAGTGAAGCCAAGCGCAACATATGCTTCGTCATATTTCCTCGTCTTAGCTTTCGGGAGACTTACGTTTGTCTCATTATCTCCGTCTCTCTCCGCCTTTCTTTTCATCCCTGTTAAATATTGTTCCATGGTGTCTCTTAAGGGTTTGTTATCTGCACTTCATATCTCCTGCTATGTGCTGTGTGCTCTTGTTCGGTGCAACAAAAAAAACACTTCCTGAAAAAGCATGTTCCCCGGGGTCTCGCGCGCCCCCCCTGGCATTGCTCAGAGCCCCCCCAAGGGGTCGCGCCCCACTATTTGAGAAGCACTGCTCTACAGCGAGTAGAGGAACAGACAGAGATAATGAGACTTTACAGACAGATGATTGAAGGAAGTGTCTGTGTTCTGCTCCCCCAAAGTGCTGGGTTAGACCAATCAGGAGCCCCACTAGCAGGTTGAAGTGCTGGTTTAGACCAACCAGGAGCTCCACTAGCAGGTTGAAGTGCTGGGTTAGACCAATCAGGAGCCCCACTAGCAGTTTGACGTGCTGGGTTAGACCAACCAGGAGCTCCACTAGCAGGGTGAAGCCATTTCTTGGACTTTAGGGGACTCTAGGAAACTAGGAGTTCCAGCCAGTGAGAGGCCAAAGGAGGTACATGCTGGTGATCCCCATACAAGTTGGTACTGCTGCCATTCCCCATCACCACCTAACAGAGTAGAAGAACCGACAGTTAATGAAGGATGAGTTAGAGAAACAGGGGGAATTAGACTTTACAGACAGATGACAGAAGGAAGTGTCTGTGTGTGTGTGTGTAGACTGAAAAATAACACTTGTAAATGTTACTCGCCCTGCTTTTCTCTTATCACCACACACAGTTGCTTCTTGGTAGTGACATCAGTACTTTCAACAGTAATCAATGAGTAAGACTCATTCCCAATATCCTTTATTAGTTCCTCATGTATTGCAGGCCCTATAACTACATTTATGAGCGCTGTGCATTTGTCTTCAACAACACATCCCAGGTGATTTACAGTTGCAATGCTGGAGTGAGTGGCATGCAATATGTGCAGTCATCTGTAACACGGAACCCAAACCGGCTGCGCGCGTGCGCCATCGTGCGCCATCGTGCGCCATCGTGCATAAATGTATTTTGTCCCCCCACACCAAACGTGATCACGACACGCAGGTTAAAATATCAAAACAAACTCTGAACCAATTACATTAATTTGGGGACAGGTAGAAAAGCATTAAACATCAAATCAAATTTTATTTGTCACATACACATGGTTAGCAGATGTTAATGCGAGTGTAGCGAAATGCTTGTGCTTCTAGTTCCGACCATGCAGTAGTATCTAACAAGTAATCTAACAAAGCTAGCTTGCACTTGCTAGCTAATTTGTCCTATTTAGATAGCTTGCTGTTGCTAGCTAATTTGTCCTGGGATATAAACCTTGAGTTGTTATTTTACCTGAAATGCACAAGGTCCTCTACTCCGACAATTAGTCCACACATAAAACGATCAACCAAATTGTTTCTAGTCATCTCTCCTCCTTCCAGGCTTTTTCTTCTCTGGACTTTATATTGCGATTGGCAACTTTCATAAATTAGGTGCATTACCACCACCGACCTCATTCGTCTTTCAGTCACCCACGTGGTTATAACCAATGAGGAGATGGGACGTGGGTACCTGCTTCTATAAACCAATGAGGAGATGGGAGAGGTAGGACTTGCAGCGCGATCTGAGTCACAAATAGAACTGACTTCTATTTTAGCCCTTGGCAACGCAGACGCTCGTTGGCGCAATAATTTAATAATATAGATTTCTACATTTATTTTGCAATGCTCGCATACGCTCGCGCATGCGATGCGAGCAGTGTAGTCAGCCTGTAAGTCTGATTGTTCTCCTGTGGTGCTCTTTATCCATTTCAATTTACCCTGTTCTCTTTCCCAGTCTTTGCAATATTTCCACCCATATTCTGTCCATTTACTTGGCATTCTGAAAGTGGAACCGTGTCTCGCCAGTAAACTAGTGTGTCAAATTGGTTCGTTCCTTTGTCCTCATCTCTGCACATTACTCCTGCCCTCCTCTGACTTAAACTTTCTGGCCGATGTTACTAGCTAGCTTGCTACATGCCCAGAGAGAAAGCACATGGTTCGATCCTCTCTCCCTCTCTCTGAAACTCTCTCCCTCTCTCTGATACTTTCTCCCTCTCTCTGAAACTCTCTCTGATACTCTCTCCCTCTCTCTGAAACTCTCTCCCTCTCTCTGAAACTTTCTCCCTCTCTCTGATACTCTCTCCCTCTCTCTGAAACTCTCTCTGATACTCTCTCCCTCTCTCTGAAACTCTCTCCCTCTCTCTGAAACTCTCTCTGATACTCTCTCCCTCTCTCTGATACTCTCTCCCTCTCTCTGAAACTCTCTCCCTCTCTCTGATACTCTCTCCCTCTCTCTGAAACTCTCTCTGATACTCTCTCCCTCTCTCTGAAACTCTCTCCCTCTCTCTGATACTCTCTCCCTCTCTCTGATACTCTCTCCCTCTCTCTGAAACTCTCTCCCTCTCTCTGATACTCTCTCCCTCTCTCTGATACTCTCTCCTCTCTCTGAAACTCTCTCCCTCTCTCTGATACTCTCTCCCTCTCTCTGATACTCTCCCCCTGTCTCTGAAACTGTTGGGTGATTATTTACCAGTTTCTCTAGCTTCCTGTGTTGGCTGTAATGATTGGTAGGACTGGGGGCGGTCAGGATGCAAATGTAGCTGTGCTGCTGTTCGTTGTTGAATCTCACGTCACTGAGCTGCCTGTTGCAGCAGAAGCGCTCTACACACCCCTCCGGTTCGCCCTTCCCTTCCAATGATATATGAAGCTCCTCCCACTCACTCACTCAGCAACAGCAGCCTGCCTCACTGGCTGACAGTCGGCAGCAGGTCACTGTGAAATTAATATATAATGACAATTTAGAAGTAGCCCAAAAACCCGCAACCAATATAATTTTCACCCAAGACATCGTTTTCAAAGTAGCCCAATTTGACTGGAAAATGACAACCCCGGTGATAAGACTACTACCACACACACACACACACACACACACACACACACACACACACACACACACACACACACACACACACACACACACACACACACACACACACACACACACACACACACACAGGCCGGTGTTCGAGATCATCAAAACCGTGCTGTATCGGGTACATTTATGACCCGACTGACTGATCTACAAATAATATTCAGTAGTTATTTATGATGCAAGGTGATTGGTAGATTAGTCAATCTCGCCTTTAAAGTGCGCTGTAATGTCAAAACGTTTTCCGTTTGGAGTAAACGTTTTTTGTTGGAAGACCGACAAAACTTTTTGCAACAGAATCAGCGTAATGAATACACCCCAGGTCCCCGTTCATCTATTTTTTTATATGTTGGAGAGGCATGTTAGGACAATTGTTAGGATTAATTAAATTGCCAACTTCAAAGACTGTACAGTAATGTTTAGAAACTCTGTGCTAATGCTATCCGGAATCCTTGGGACGTCCCTACCCTAAACCCTAACCTTAACCAAACCTTGCCTTTTGGGGCTCCCGAGTGGCACAGCGGTCTAAGGCACTGCAATCTCAGTGCTAGAGGCATCACTACAGACCCTGGTTCGATTCCAGGCTGTATCACAACTGGCCGTGAATGGGAGTCCCATAGGGTGGCGCACAAGGCGTCATTGTAAACAAGAATTTGTTTTTAACTGACTTGCCTAATACAATTTTAAACGTCAGCAATGGGCTGTGGACGTCCCAATGATCCCGTAAAGCAATGAACAAAGTAACACAGACGGATATCCTGCGCGCACAGTTCCGTCTCTGAGTATACCAAACGGATGTAGGCATCCAGATATTTATATCCCTTATAATACCGTGTTGTTGTATCTGTGCAGACCTATGCTGAAACACTGTTCATGTGGGAGACCACACGTATGCGGAGGGAGACTAACTACCGTAGATCGGCTCGTTAACGTTAGTTGTGAAAGTGACTTGATAGCACAGTGATAATGGTGGGTTGGTGTGCTGTACCGGGTTGTAACACACAGGAAGATGAAGATATTCTTTATCATTGCTTGCCGGCGAATGATGTGCAAAGATGCAGACGGTGGTTAGCAGCCATACAAAAGGATGTCAATTTACCAGTGGAAAGGCATAAACATTTCTTAGTGTGTGAACACCACTTCAGACCAGAGGAATATGAGAATGATTTAATGGCAGAGACGATGGACGCCAAACATAAGAAAAAGCTGAAATCCACCGCGATTCCCACTATATTTCCATGGACTGATTACATTTTGAAGAGAATTCAGCCACACAGAAAACGTTTGAATGCGGCCGGAAGTGGCATGTTGCTGGTAGGTTTGCGAAACGCCCTGAGAAACCCTACCACCAAAACGGAACATTAGTGCCCCAATTACGGAAAATTCGGCATGCTAAACATATAGTATAATTTTTTTTTTTTTTTTTCAAAGCCTCAATTTCCCAGTATTGGTGACCAATGAAAATGTATCATATCTGTGTCATAGTTTCATAATCAAATATCACATGCCAGGGCTCTTTGTCAACTACAACACTTGCAATGTAGTACTTGCAACTATACTAGTGCAGTGTTGTGATGCAGGTCTAATGCATATGCTTACACTTTTAGCATCATAGAATTAGGAGTTGGAATGGACAAACTACATTACATTGTCAAAAGTATGTGGACGCCTGCTCGTTGAACATCTCATTCCAAAATCATGGACATTAATATAGAGTTGATTCCCCCCCATTTTCTGCTATAACAGCCTCCACTCTTATGGGAAGGCTTTCCACTAGATGTTGGAACATTGCTGTGGGGACTTGCTTCCATTCAGCCACAAGAGCATTTAGTGAGGTCGGGGACTGATGTTGGGCGCAGTCGTTCCAATTCATCTCCAAAGGTGTTCAATAGAGTTGAGGTCAGGGCTCTGTGAAGGCCAGTCAAGTTCTTCCACACCAATCTCGACAAACCATTTCTGTATGGACCTCACTTCATGTACTAGGGCGTTGTCATTGCTGAAACAGGAAAGGGCCTTCCCCAAACTGTTGCCACAAAGTTGGAAGCACAGAATCGTCTAGAATGTAATTGTATTCTGTAGCGTTAAGATTTAGCCAGCCAGCTTTAGTGGAATGATTCTATACGACTTTTCAAATTAACTACCAAATGTGCCAACGTTCCATACGAACAATGCAGTCAATCCACAATTATACCAGAGAGGAAGAGGCGAAGCGAGAGGTTTCACTCGCCTAAATCTGCCCAGAATACATGTAAACCCAATGCGTTTCTATGGGCTTATTTTTGTACCTAAGCTTGTCGCTTTTGGGACAACAACTCCCATTGTTAGGGCGGAGACATGAGCATTTGGATACCAACGTCATTATATACAGATTTCAGGCTATACACACTGGCTGAAATCAGTTGATGTTAGACTTTAGACGAGTTTTAAATGCAACAAGTTCTGATATTGTATCATATTATAAGCTGGGTGGTTCGAGCCCTGAATGTTGATTTGGCTAACAGCCGTGGTATATCAGACCGTATACCACGGGTATGAAAAACATTTATTTTTACTGATCTAATTATGTTTGTAACCAGTTTATAATAGCAATAAGGCATCTTGGAGGTTTGTGGTATATAATCAATAAACCACGGTTAAGGGCTGTGTCCAGGCACTCCCTCGGGCATTACTGCTTAATTTCACACCTTTCCAAGAAAACCAACATTGATACATTTATGGTCTGTTTACATACTGTATATTTTAGAGGAAATGTATAAGGAAAATTGGTATAAAACCTGTATAAACTGTATTTATACTTAAATGACAATTTAAGGTGACAATGTTTCTGTAATATCACATGCCTAACTTTTATTGTCCTGCATAAATAAAAAGCATGAAATGCATCACCTAGGCCTTTACGGTCAGTGCTGTCCAGCATCCTTGGGACATCCCCATCCTAAACCCTAACCTTATCCCTTACCTTAACCATAACCCTTACTTAACCTTAACCCCATTTTAAATGTCAACTTCAATGGGGTAGAGACGTCCCAAGTATTCCAGATAGCACGGACCATGCCTTGACTGCAGTCATTCCAATTAGACTGGTTTGGATTTCTCCCCAAAATGGCTTCTATTATCATACCATTCTGGAACTTTGAGGGTTTATGACATAGCCCCTCTAGTAATTTAATACCATCTCTATGGGAAGCATACATGGAGAATGTTATGACAACTCTCCCTCCTTTTCTCTTGTCCCCATTGTAGAGTGCAGTTGGCAGACTTGGTGCCAAACCAAAAGTTGAGCCTGGTACAACAACAACAGGAGCAGCATCCCAGAGGTCAACATCAGTGGCCCAACAACCTGCTGTAGTTCCTGTTGCTTTTTCAACACAGACTGTGAAGGTCAGACTGCAGCCTCTTGTGTATATGCATTTGCAATGAGTCCCCCAATAATATGCTTAAAATGCACAGTGTTGTTACAGGTCTGATATTCTGAAAGCTTGGTGGTGTAGCAGATGGGGAACTGCGAAACTCACTCCTAATCCTGAAGTGTCGCCCCTTGCGCCATTGAAGAAGCATCACAAGGGCGGTCATGTGTTTGTGAGGCAGAAGTCCTTACTTCCCCCTGAATTAGGGGGAAGCAGTACTTGCTAAGTAAGCAGGGTGGTATTTTTACAGGAGCATGCTTGGAGAATGGCCACTGTGTTATGACAACTCTCCCTCCTTTTCTCTTGTCCCCATTGTAGAGTGCAGTTGGCAGACTTGGTGCCAAACCAAAAGTTGAGCCTGGTACAACAACAACAGGAGCAGCATCCCAGAGGTCAACATCAGTGGCCCAACAACCTGCTGTAGTTCCTGTTGCTTTTTCAACACAGACTGTGAAGGTCAGACTGCAGCCTCTTGTGTATATGCATTTGCAAAGAGTCCCCCAATAATATGCTTAGAAAGCACAGTGAAAAACTGAAATAAGGGCAATAGGAAACATAAAAATAATAACTCACGATCTACAGCAATCCTTTAAGTGGACCACAAAAAAATATGAAATACTTAAAAATGCTTAATAAGTGACAACAAATTATTTAAAAATAACTTTATTCCATTAGTCAACAATATGAAATGCTTAATAAGTGACAACAAATTATATAAAGATAACTTTATTCCATTACTCAACAATATGAAAGCAGATCTAATTAAATGGAATTATCTTCCCATAAATCTTACAGGTAAATTAAACCTCTTCATAATGGCATGGCTGCCAAAGATTTTGTATTTATTTTAGGTAATGCCAACTACCCCACCAAAGACATTCTTTAAAAAGTATATTTGGTCATAACAGACTTTATGTGGGCAAATCAAATTCATAGAATAAAAAAAAAAGTTTGACATATTCCTAAGTTTGAGGATGGTTTTAACCTTCCAGACTTGGAATTGTATCACCTCGCCACCCAGGGCTTTTACTTGCAACATACAGTATAGTTAAATGCACTAACGTGGAACAATGGGTACATATTGAAGATGCACATTCTCATCCCCAGCATGTTTGTACGTGTCTATTGTAAAGGATAAAGCTAAGAACATGAACAACTTTATAGTTAAGAACACTATAACAATATGGAAGAAAATTAAACATATTTTACAAGAACCAATATCACTTCCTAAAACACAACCTTATGGCACCATCCTTTGAAAGCTTTTCAGATTTCACAGATAAATTGGTCCACATGGAAAACTAAAGGCATAGAAACCGGAAATGACTTGGTAACAGGAAATAAATGTATTTCAATGACAGAATTAAAAAGTAATGTTGGACTGACTAATGGAGATCGTTTAAATACATGTAACTTAAAAGTTACATATTACAACATTGTTGATTTGAAATCTTTAGGACATCAGAGCAACCTTGAGGGAATCTTATTTGAGTCAGAAAATGATGTTCATATGACAGATCATATATACAAACTCTTGCAGAGAGCATAACTACCAGAGAGCATATTTAACTGACAATCTGTTAGAAACCAGAGAGCACAACTAACTGACAATCTGTTAGAAACCAGAGAGCAGAACTGACAATCTGTTAGAAACCAGAGAGCACATCTAACTGACAATCTGTTAGAAACCAGAGAGCACAACTAACTGACAATCTGTTAGAAACCAGAGAGCACATCTAACTGACAATCTGTTAGAAACCAGAGAGCACATCTAACTGACAATCTGTTAGAAACCAGAGAGCACATCTAACTGACAATCTGTTAGAAACCAGAGAGCATATCTAACTGACAATCTGTTAGAAACCAGAGAGCATATCTATCTGACAATCTGTTAGAAACCAGAGAGCAGAACTAACTGACAATCTGTTAGAAACCAGAGAGCACAACTAACTGACAATCTGTTAGAAACCAGAGAGCATATCTAACTGACACTGTTAGAAACCAGAGAGCATATCTAACTGACAATCTGTTAGAAACCAGAGAGCACAACTAACTGACAATCTGTTAGAAACCAGAGAGCATAACTAACTGACAATCTGTTAGAAACCAGAGAGCATATCTAACTGACAATCTCTTAGAAACCAGAGAGCATATCTAACTGACAATCTGTTAGAAAAAAAACAAACAAACTTGGAACCAAGACTTAAAAATAACTGATGTTGGCACAAGATGGAGGGAAAGTTGGAGCAGAACTAACAAAATTACAGTTAAGGAAAATGTATGCTTAATCCAGTATTAGCTAATGTATATAATTGATTATAAACTGGGTGATTCGAGCCCTGAATGCTGATTGGCTGACAGCCATGGTTAATCAGACCATATACCATGGGTATGACAACATGTATTTGTACTGTTCTAATTACGTTGGTAACCAGTTTATAATAGCAATAAGGCACCTCTGGGGTTTGTGATATATGGCCAATATACCACGGCTAAGGGCTGTGTCCAGGCACTCCGCGATGCGTCGTGCGTAAGAACAGCCCTTAGCCGTGTTATATTGGCCATATACCACACCCCCTCGTGCCTTAGTGCTTAATTATACAAGTGACAAAGTTCACAAATTCTACAGCACAACGGCAGAGTCATGTCTTAAGTGTAAAACTAATAATGACTCAATAATCAATGCTTTCTGGGAACGCTATAAAGTCTGGAAGTTGTGGGCGGAGCTAGAAAGTTGGCTGTCAGGAGTATTACAATGTTAACGTACTTTTAATCCGTCTGTCTGCATATTTCAAGACATGGCATATGGGGGTGTAATGAGATACCCGGTGGGTTGGCTGATTCTCTTTTCATCACTCATCTTGAAAAAACATATACTACAAACTTGGAAATCAATCAATCCGCCATCATAAACACAATGAAAAATCATGTGAAGTCATGTGGCAAACAAGAATGCAGGCACTAGGGATGGGGGTGTGGCCAGGCGCGTGGCCAGGCACTCGGGGATGGGGGCGTGGCCAAGCACTCTGGGATGGGGGCGTGGCCAGGCACTCGGGGATGGGGGCGTGGCCAGGCACTCGGGGATGGGGGCGTGAGCATGCAGGTCTGGGCAGAGGAGATGTAGTCGTTGTTCGTGTGTGTATGTTTTGTATTTGGTATAAAAAATAAATAAAAATAAAATATTATAAACAAATCAAAAGAAGAATGCACAGCGTTGTGTTGCAGCTATGATATCCTTGGGAGTGTAGCAGATGAGGAACTGTGAAACTCCCTCCTCAGCCTTGAAGTGTCGCCCCCCTGTGCAATAGAATGCCTTTTTCAAAAGCACAATGGGTTGGAAAGCTTCACCAGGGAGGTCAAGTGTGTTAGCAAAGCAGAGGACCGGAGTTTGAATCTTGGTATCAAGGGGAAGCCGGACTCGCTAATAGCAAGTAGCGCAACGTCCTTTATAATGGTGTCGTTGGACTCTCGGATCTGCTGTTGTGCTTAACTCAACCGCTTGGTCGCTGTGGAGTGAGTGTAGGGGGGGATGTAGCCGATGGGGTTCTGTGAAACTCACTCCTCAGTCTTGAAGTGTCGCCCCTTTACCCCATTGAAGAAGGCCTTTTTCAGTGGTGCAATGGGCTACGTGTGTTATGACAACTGCCCCTCCTTTTCTCTTGTCCCCATTGTAGAGTGCAGTTGGCAGACTTGGTGCCAAACCAAAAGTTGAGCCTGGTACAACAACAACAGGAGCAGCATCCCAGAGGTCAACATCAGTGGTCCAACAACCTGCTGTAGTTCCTGTTGCTTTTTCAACACAGACTGTGAAGGTCAGACTGCAGCCTCTTGTGGTATCCAGGGGGACGTTTCCCCTAGGTACAGATCAAGGATCAGCTTTTAAGCTTGGGCGATATACCATATAAACCGTATACCGGGTATATGGAAATAGCCAGGGGATGGGTTTTCAATACATTTTCATATTTGTAGCTACTTTTTCAGTAAATACCTGCAGTCAACTAGTGCAATACGTTAGGAGATAAAAACAGATCACCTTCATTTCACCTGTTACATTATTTCACATTATGAAGCTTACCGTAGTTCCCCAGAACTGTTGAGTCAGTCACGTGTTTGTTTGTAAAGAGCACAAAAGGAGAAAGCTGTGTATTGACGGGGTCGCGTTTTATATTGAAAGTGTTTTTTTGTTTCAATAGAATGCTCAGGGACGTACAACTATAGTTTTCCTTCAGCGAAAATACATTAGTGCAACATATTCGGCAGAAAATAGTTTATCAGATGACAACAGAAGTGCAACGCTATTTAACTTGCAGCCACACAAGTAAATGAGCTTACAATGAAAAAGCAAGGTATTTTTTTGCAAAAAAACGATGCATGGGCATCATATTTCCTAATGTTTTGTTTAAAGTTAATCTAGCATTTTACCTGAGAAAGGTAGGCTGGCTACACTCAGAAAAGAACCGTGAAAAAAAGTAGCTACATATTAGTCAGAGCGTTGTTTGCTGATAGAATACCGTTCGTAAATTCCCATCCTAGCGGAGAAGTGCAACGGAAGCACATAAATTGGTTGATGCCGAGCAGAAATTTGTTTACATCCCTGTTAGTGAGCATTTCTCCTTTGCCAAGATAATCCATCCACCTGACAGGTGTGGCATATAAATAAACTGACTAAACAGCATGATTATTATTACACAGGTGTACCTTGTGCTGGGGACAATAAAAGGCCACTCTAAAATGTGCAGTTTTGTCACACAACACAATGCCACAGATGTTTCAAGTTGAGGGATCACGCAATTGGCATGCTGACTGCAGGAATGTCCACCAGAGCTGTTGCCAGAAAATGTTAATGTTAATTTCTCCACCATAAAACCGCCTTCAACGTTGTTTTAGAGAATTTACCAGTACGCCTAACCAGCCTCACAACTGCAGACCACGTGTAACCACGCCAGCCCAGGACTTCCAAATCCGGCTTCTTCACCTGCTGGATCATCTGAAACCAGCCACCTGGACAGCTGATGAAACTGTGGGTTTGCGCAACCGACGGATTTCTGTACAAACTGTCACTAACCGTCTCAGGGAAGCTCATCTGCGTGCTCGTCTTCCTCACCAGGGTCTTGACAAATGCTCACCTTTGACGATGGCGGTTTGCTGATGTAAACGTTGTGAACAGAGTTCCCCATGGTGGCAGTGGGGTTATGGTATGGGCCTATATAAGCTACGGACAACGAACACATTTTGCATTTTATCGATGGCAATTTGAATGAGCAGTGATACCGTGACGAGATCCTGAGGCCCAATGTTATGCCATTCATCCGCCACCATTACCTCATGTTTCAGCATAATAATGCACGGCCTCATGTTGAAAGGATCTGTACACAATTCCTGGAAACTGAAAATGTCCCAGTTATTCCATGGCCTGCATACTCACCAGACATGTCACCCATTGAGCATGTTTGGAATGCTCTGGATCGACGTGTATGACAGCGTGTTCCCATTCTCGCCAATATCCAGCAACTTCACACAGCCATTGAATAGGAGCGGGACAACATTCCACAAGCCACAATCAACAGCCTGCTCAACTATGTGAAGGAGATGTGTCGCGCTGCATGAGGCAAATGGTGGTCACACCCAGATACTGACTGGTTTTCTGATCCACGTCCTCCCTACCTGTTTTTTTTCAAAGGTATCTGTGACCAACAGATGCATATCTGTATTCCCAGTCATGTGAAATCCATAGATTAAGGCATAATTCGTTTATTTCAATTGACTGATTTCCTTATAATGAACTGTAACTCAGTAAAATCTTTGAAATTGTTACATTTTGCGTTAATATTTTTGTTCCGTGTACAATAAGAAGCATTTTAGATCTGCGTTTACAAAACACAGTAAAGATATTTATTGTGCGTTTTATATTTTTCCTGCATGTGTACTAAACCGGTAAAACCGTAAATCCCGGGATGAGAGAAAGACTGTTAGATTATCTGTATACCGCCCAACCCTAATCAGCTTCCCCAATCTTAACCATAATTGTGGAAAATTTAGAACTTAAGAAATATCATCTTCCAGGGGCAACTTTAACCCTACACCCTCTTGCTCATATGCATTTGCCATCATTCTACTAAAAAGATGCTTAGAATGAACAGTATTTTTTTAAATGTAACCTTTATTTAACTAGGCAAGTCAGTTAAGATCAAATTATTATTTACAATGACGGCCTACCCCGGCCAAACCCAGATGACGCTGGGCCAATTGTGCGCCGCCCTGTGGGACTCCCAATAAACGTCCGGATGTGATACAGCCTGGATTGCAGTGTTGCAGGTGTGATCTGAGTAAACCATGGTAACATGCATAGAGAATGGCCGCTGTGTTATGACAACTGTCCCTCCTTTTCTCTTGTCCCCATTGTAGAGTGCAGTTGGCAGACTTGGTGCCAAACCAAAAGTTGAGCCTGGTACAACAACAACAGGAGCAGCATCCCAGAGGTCAACATCAGTGGTCCAACAACCTGCTGTAGTTCCTGTTGCTTTTTCAACACAGACTGTGAAGGTCAGACTGCAGCCTCTTGTGTATATGCATTTGCAATGAGTCCCCAAAAATATGCTAAGAAGTATTGTAGAAAATTCCCAGGTTTTCCAGAAATCCCAGTATGAGGTTTCCAGGATTTGCTGCATATTCCCTCTTGATTCTGTGAATTTTCCACCTAGGAAATATGGAAAACCCAGAGAATTGGGGAAAGTTACCAGAAGTTTGCAACCGTTCTTAGAATATACAGTGTTGTGTTGCAGGTCTAATATTCTTGAAGCATGGTAGCATGCATGGAAAATGATAGCTGTGTTGTTGTGAAACCCCCCCCCCCCCTTTGCTCTTCTCTACATTGTAGAGTGCAGTTGGCAGACTTGCTAGTGGGCAGACAACAACATCAGCAGGATCCCGATGGTATCGAACTTATAAAGATGCAAAAGTGAGTATGGTAGAAAAATCTATTAAATGACAAATTCCAGCCACAATCTTTTTCACCAATGTCTGTTCTGTGTCGATGGAAAAATGTGCAACTACATCTTTCTTATGGCCCTTTTTTATTTTAATGTAGGTCAGTTTTCGAGTCGGCTCATCGCTACGAACAAGAGTACTTACCGGACCGTGGGAGACAGTTGCAGATAATTTAGTGCGGGGTCGTTTCAAAGCTATCCCCAAAAACCTCATGGCAATCCCTGGCCTGGGCCACGCAATGTTGGAGGAAGTGCTGAAGTTGGTAACTAAAGAATGCGTCACCTTAGTTTCAATGCGTTTCAACTCAGTACTACGCCAGACTAGTCCCCTTTCACTTAAAACCTTCAACTGGACCACTGTGACCGATGAGTGGAAGAACTCTGCTCCGACCTTCCTCCGGTTTCTATCCGCTAGCTCAGCTACAGCGGGCTTGGATCCAAATACAACCAAATCAGCAAAACGTTCTATGGTGGCCATGGCTGGCGCCTTACTACTTAGGGCTCGTTCAAAGAATATGTGTGCAGCCATGTACAGGACCTCAATGTTGCTACGGCAAGGACGAACCAGGACAAGATGCCAAAACAAGCTTGCAAAAATGGGAGTTTGTGTTTCAAGTCACAGTAGCTTAACAAAGAGGAGAGAAATTACACTATCTTATGATAAAGACTTTGCTGCCTGCCATACCCGGACTGCTATTGAAGACCAACCAATAAGCCTATCGACCAGCCAACCCCATCCAGCGGTGAGTAGAGATGAACATCCGGTATGTTTTCCTAAATGTGACTACATACATTTTGTTGTGTTACACCCTGAATTTAAAATGGATTCAATTGAGATTGTGTGTCACTAGCCTACACACAATACCTCAATGTCAAGGTGGAATTATGTTTTTCATTTTTTCTAATTTAATTAAAAATGAAAAGTCTTGAGTCAATAAGTATTCAACCCCCTTGTTATGGCAAGCCTAAATAAGTTCAGGAGTAAAAATGTGCTTAACATGTCAAATAATAAGTTGCATGGACTCACCCTGTGTGCAATAATAGTGTTTAACATCATTTTTGAATGACTACCTCATCTCTGTACCCCACACATACAATTATCTGTAAGGTCCCTCAGTCAAGCAGGGAATTTCAAACACAGATTCAACCACAGACCAGGGAGGTTTTCCAGTGCCTCGCAAAGAAGAGCACCTATTGGTAGTTGGGTAAAAATAAATTGACATTGAATATCCCTTTGAGCATGGTGAAGTTATTCATTACACTTTGGATGGTGGGATTTCACCACGAGGCCAATGGTGACTTTAAAACAGTTCCAGAGTTTAATGGCTGTGATAGGAGGAAACTGAGGATGGATCAACAAGATTGTAGTTACTCCACATCACTAACCTAATTGACAGAGTGAAAAGAAGGACGCCTGTACAGAATAAAACATGTTCTAAAACATTGCCGATGACATGCATCCTGTTTGCAACAAGGCACTAAAGTAAAAATGCCAAAAATATGGCAATGAAATTAACTTTATGTCCTGAATACAAAACGTTATGTTTGGGGCAAATCCAACACCGCACATCACTGTCTTAGAGACTTACCCAGAAAGACTCACAGCGGTAATTGTTGCCAAAGGTGATTCTAACATGTATTGACTCAGAAGTGTGAATACTTATGTAAATTAGATTTATTCATCTTATTTTCACTAAATTTGCAAACATTTCTAAAAACATGTTTTCAATTTGTCTTTATGAGGGATTGTGTGTAGATGGGTGAGAGAAAATCAATTTAATCCAATTTTGAAATCAGGCTGTAACACAACAAGATGTAGAATAAGTCAACGGGTATGAATACTTTCTGAAGGCCATGTAGATAGTTGTAGCGTTATTCCATAGTGTGTTCTTTCCCAATTGTTTCAGCAGTCAGACAACTTATGCAGGACCCTTCCATCATGACTGTACTTTGTCAGGATGACAAAGTCCTGTGTTATTGTGTGGCTTAACCCACCAACTAAAATGGTGTTTTAGGGTTGTGTCGATATCGCGATACTTAAAAAAAAAAAAAAAATTGGAAAGAAAACACGAAGCATGCCAAACTCTTTGGTCCCTTTAAACCTGCTTTATGTCAAAATGTGTGCTAAAGCTTGGAAAATAAACATCTGACTCTTAGTGACAACATACTAATATTTCCAACTTTAGGACTGTTTTCCTCAGAAAAATAAAAACCGCTTCATCTTTTGTTTCCTTGCCACGATACCTCGGAGTATCGCGATACTGGTATAGTCACAACCATAGTAGCTATGGTTAGACCCGTGACAGCACTTGATTTAGTTGGAGTTCAGTTTTCACTTTTGGGACTATTCCATTGGTTCTTTCCATTGCACTGGTTAATAACTGCACATATGTTCTACATGTATACAGATGCCACCTTTGTCGCTGGAGGATGGAGATCCCGGTTGCTTCGGAGAGAATTTAGCAGAGACTACTGTTGTGTTGCCAGGCAGTGACGATGAAGATGCCGCTGCGCTGACGGATGAGGAGTTCTGGCAGTTCTCCAGGGAGCAGGATGAAGATGAGGATGATGAGGATGAAAAGGGGAACAAGACTGCGTACAAGAAGTCAGTCCAGCGGAAACGGGGAAAACAGGTGAGATTTTGGATTGAATGAATATCTGGAATGCAACCAAATCGGTAGACAGTTGTAACTGGTCATTACTGTACAAGAGGAAGGGTATATCATGGAGGGAAGGAGGGAGTATCAGGGAAGGAGGGTATATCATGGAGGGAAGGAGGGTATATCATGGAGGGAAGGAGGGTATATCATGGAGGGAAGGAAGGTATATCATGGAGGGAAAGAGGAGTATCAGGGAAGGAGGGTATATCATGGAGGGAAGGAGGGTATATCATGGAGGGAAGGAGGGTATACAGTGGGGCAAAAAAGTATTTAGTCAGCCACCAATTGTGCAAGTTCTCTCACTTAAAAAGATGAGAGAGGCCTGTAATTTTCATCATAGGTACACTTCAACTATGACAGACAAAATGAGGAAAAGAAATCCAGAAAATCACATTGTAGGATTTTTAATGAATTTATTTGCAAATTATGGTGGAAAATAAGTATTTGGTCACATACAAACAAGCAAGATTTCTGGCTCTCACAGACCTGTAACTTCTTCTTTAAGAGGCTCCTCTGTCCTCCACTCGTTACCTGTATTAATGGCACCTGTTTGAACTTGTTATCAGTAAAAGACACCTGTCCACAACCTCAAACAGTCACACTCCAAACTCCACTATGGCCAAGACCAAAGAGCTGTCAAAGGACACCAGAAACAAAATTGTAGACCTGCACCAGGTTGGGAAGACTGAATCTGCAATAGGTAAGCAGCTTGGTTTGAAGAAATCAACTGTGGGAGCAATCATTAGGAAATGGAAGACATACAAGGCCACTGATAATCTTCCTCGATCTGGGGCTCCACGCAAGATCTCACCCCGTGGGGTCAAAATGATCACAAGAACGGTGAGCAAAAATCCCAGAACCACACGGGGGGACCTAGTGAATGACCTGCAGAGAGCTGGGACCAAAGTAACAAAGCCTACCATCAGTAACACACTACGCCGCCAGGGACTCAAATCCTGCAGTGCCAGACGTGTCCCCCTGCTTAAGCCAGTACATGTTCAGGCCCGTCTGAAGTTTGCTAGAGAGCATTTGGATGATCCAGATGAGGATTGGGAAAATGTCATATAGAAAATATAACTTTTTGGTAAAAACTCAACTCGTCGTGTTTGGAGGACAAAGAATGCTGAGTTGCATCCAAAGAACACCATACCTACTGTGAAGCATGGGGGTGGAAACATCATGCTTTGGGGCTGTTTTTCTGCAAAGGGACCAGGACGACTGATCCGTGTAAAGGAAAGAATGAATGGGGCCATGTATCGTGAGATTTTGAGTGAAAACCTTCCATCAGCAAGGGCATTGAAGATGAAACGTGGCTGGGTCTTTCAGCATGACAATGATCCCAAACACACCGCCCGGGCAATGAAGGAGTGGCTTCAGTAGAAGCATTTCAAGGTCCTGGAGTGGCCTAGCCAGTCTCCAGATCTCAACCCCATAGAAAATCTTTGGAGAGAGTTGAAAGTCTGTGTTGCCCAGCGACAGCCCCAAAACATCACTGCTCTAGAGGAGATCTGTATGGAGGAATGGGCCAAAATACCAGCAACAGTGTGTGAAAACCTTGTGAAGACTTACAGAAAACGTTTGACCTCTGTCATTGCCAACAAAGGGTATATAACAAAGTATTGAGATAAACTTTTGTTATTGACCAAATACTTATTTTCCACCATAATTTGCAAATAAATAAATTAAAAATCCTACAATGTGATTTTCTGGATATTTTTCTCATTTCGTCTGTCATAGTTGAAGTGTACCTATGATGAAAATTACAGGCCTCTCTCATCTTTTTAAGTTGGAGAACTTGCACAATTGGTGGCTGACTAAATACTTTTTTGCCCCACTGTATCATGGAGGGAAGGAGGGAGTATCAGGGAAGGAGGGTATATCATGGAGGGAAAGGGGAGTATCAGGGAAGGAGGGTATATCATGGAGGGAAGGAGGGAGTATCAGGGAAGGAGGGTATATCATGGAGGGAAGGAGGGAGTATCAGGGTAGTAGGGTATATCATGGAGGGAAGGAGGGAGTATCAGGAAAGGAGGGTATATCATGGAGGGAAGGAGGGTATATCATGGAGGGAAGGAGGGTATATCATGGAGGGAAGGAGGGTATATCATGGAGGGAAGGAGGGTATATCATGGAGGGGAGGAGGGAGGGAGTATCAGGGAAGGAGGGTATATCATGGAGGGTATATCATGGATGGAAGGAGGGTATATCATGGAGGGTATATCATGGATGGAAGGAGGGTATATCATGGAGGGTATATCATGGATGGAAGGAGGGTATATCATGAGTGTTTTCTTGATGAACTATTTTATGATTTTTTGAACGATTGAAATTGACTCCTGATCTGTCCACACAGCTCTCTGCAAAGAAGTTCTTCAAAGTGAAAAGGAAAAATAAAGGTTTGTAAAACAATTTAACTAATGATATTCATTAGTAGTGTTGTCACGATAGCATCATTTTACTAATGATACGATACCAGGCCAAGTATCACAGGGGGAAAATTCAGTGGCCTAGACTCCTGTTCGCCCTGTCCCTCGGGCGCTTGTTCCCGTTATGCGCATGTGCTACATTAAAAACCTGTCACTGATATTCACACTTCTACTCAATACAACACGTTTTAAATGTAACTTCACTCTGTATAATGGAATACTGCATAGAATGGCTAATTTGTTCATATTTGCAAAGGCCTACCTGTGATTTGGCTGGAGGAATGGGAGGAAAGAATATACATACATAATGATCTGCATGTCATTGTGTCAGTCAGGGGGGAAACACTACATAATGATCTGCATGTCATTGTGTCAGTCAGGGAAAACACTACATAATGATCTGCATGTCATTGTGTCAGTCAGGGGGAAACACTACATAATGATCTGCATGTCATTGTGTCAGTCAGGGGAAAACACTACATAATGATCTGCATGTCATTGTGTCAGTCAGGGGGAAAACACTACATAATGATCTGCATATGTTTTCAATTGTATTGTAGATAAACATGCTCGCTTTAAAAAACAGAGAATATTTAAAAAAAAATCTGTCTTGCCCTTGGTTCAGTCCAGAGCTATCTGAAGTCATACACAACAGAGATGCTGCCTGGGCCAAAACTAGATTCACAGACTCGGGCCCAGACTGGCAGTCTTTTAGGAAATGGAGAAATCTGTGTGTCAAACTACTTCTCTGCAGGCTTTATATTTGAATGTATTTCAAAGCCAGCTCTTGAAAAGAGTAGTTTGGATGTAAAAAGAAACGTCCTCTCACTGTCAACTGCGTTTATTTTTAGCAAACTTAACGTGTGTAAATATTTGTATGAACACAACAGGATTCAACAACTGAGACATAAACTGAACAAGTTCCACAGACATGTGACTAACAGATATGGAATAATGTGTCCCTGAACAAAGGGGGGTCAAAATCAAAAGTAACAGTCAGTATCTGGTGTGGCCACCAGCTGCATTAAGTACTGCAGTGCATCTCCTCCTCATGGACTGTACCAGATTTGCCAGTTCTTGCTGTGAGATGTTACCCCACTCACCCCACTCTTCCACCAAGGCACCTGCAAGTTCCCGGACATTTCTGTGGGGAATGGCCCTAGCCCTCACCCTCCAATCCAACAGGTCCCAGACGTGCTCAATGGGATTGAGATCCGGGCACTTCGCTACTCATGGCAGAACACTGACATTCCTGTCTTGCAGGAAATCACACACAGAACGAGCAGTATGGCTGGTGGCATTGTCATGCTGGAGGATCATGTCAGGATGAGCCTGCAGGAAGGGTACCACATGAGGGAGGAGGATGTCTTCCCTGTAACGCACAGCGTTGAGATTGCCTGCAATGACAACAAGCTCAGTCCAATGATGCTGTGATACACTGCCCCAGACCATGACGGACCCTCCACCTCCAAATCGATCCCGCTCTAGAGTACAGGCCTCGGTGTAGCGCTCATTCCTTTGACGATAAACGCGAATCCGACCATCACCCCTGGTGAGACAAAAATGAGATGCAAGACTTGTCAGTGAAGAGCCCTTTTTGCCAGTCCTGTCTGGTCCAGCGACTGTCGTTTTGTGCCCATAGGCGACGTTGTTGCCGGTGATGTCTGGTGAGGACCTGCCTTACAACAGGCCTACAAGCCCTCAGTCCAGCCTCTCTCAGCCTATTGCGGGCAGTCTGAGCACTGATGGAGGGATTGTGCATTCCTGATGTAACTCAGGCAGTTGTTGTTGCCATCCTGTACCTGTCCCGCATGTGTGATGTTCGGATCCTGTGCAGGTGTTGTTACACGTGGTCTGCCACTGCGAGGACGATCAGCTGTCCGTCCTGTCTCCCTGTAGCGCCGTCTTGGGCGTCTCACAGTACGGACATTGCAATTTATTGCCCTGGCCACATCTGCAGTCCTCATGCGTCCTTGCAGCATGCCTAAGGCATGTTCACGCAGATGAGCAGGGACCCTGGGCATCTTTCTTTTGGTGTTTTTCAGAGTCAGTAGAAAGGTCTCTTTAGTGTCCTAAGTTTTCATAACTGTGACCTTAATTGCATACCATCTGTAAGCTGTTAGTGTCTTAACGACCGTTCCACAGGTGCATGTTCATTAATTGTTTATGGTTTATTGAACAAGCATGGGAAACAATGTTTAAACCCTTTACGATGAAGATCTGTGAAGATATTTGGATTTTTACGAATAATCTTTGAAAGACAGGGGCCTGAAAAAGGGACGTTTCTTTTTTTAGATGGTGAAAATCTATTGAATGATACTGAAAATGCTGGTCAGGAGTTTTCTATTTGGAAATTCACTGATAAAGAAGTCCTGGATGCTTTGTTAACATTAGACAACAACAACAAAAATCCACAGGGTCTGATCATTTGGATCCTGGTCTTCTTAAGTGTGCAGCTCCCCTTATTGATGGCTCGGTAGCCCACATTCTTTTATTTAACATTGTTATCAGGAAGTATTCCAAAAGCATGGAAATCCGCATATGTGCTGCCACTCCATTAAGAGTGGGGACACAAATGATCTTGACAACTATCATAAACACACACCACTCTCCCTCCCTCTCTCCCCCTGCCAGGAGCACCAGAAAGAGACATTTTTTATATAGTTATCCATATATGGATGTAGTTAGCCCTAGGGTCTGAATACTTATGTAAATAAGGTATCTGTTTTACATTTGTTTATACATTTGCAAACATTTCTAAAAAACAGTTTTTTGCTTCGTCATTATGGGGTATAGTGTGTAGATTGCTGAAAAAAGTTAATATAGAATAAGTCTAATGTAACAAAATGTGGAAAAAGACGAGGGGTCTGAATACTTTCCGAAGGCACTGTACTTTACACATTTTTAATAATATAATTGTTAATGTGTTCACAGTGAACCCTGGGCAAAATATCAGCGTGACATATGAAACAATGCATCTCATTTTCCACAGCTGTGCAAACACGTCCTCGTGGAACCAGTGTCGATGTCACTCCTGAGTAAGTCCACATATTCACTTCACTGATGATTCCACCAACAGGATGTCAAAATACCAACATGTCTAAAGGGGATCGTAACATAACCGGGAACTAACTACCGGTCGAGACATCCATCTTTTCTTAAAACTATACTCAACAAAAATATAAACGCAACATGTAAAGTCTTGGTTGGTTTCATGAGCTGAAATAAAAAAATCCTAGAAATTTTCCATACGCACAAAAAGCTTATTTCAATCCAATTTTGTGCACAAATTTGTTTACATCTCTGTTAGTGAGCATTTCTCCTTTGCCAAGATAATCCATCCACCTGACAGGTGTGGCATATCAAGAAGCTGATTAAACAGCATGATCATTACACAGGTGCACCTTGTGCTGGGGACAAAGGCCAATCTAAAATGTGCAGTTTTGTCACACAACACAATGCCACAGATGTCTCAAGTTGAGGGAGCGGGCAAATTGGCATGCTGACTGCAGGAATGTCCACCAGAGCTGTTGCCAGAGAATGTAATGTTCATTTCTCTACCATAAGCCGCCTCCGTCGTTTTAGAGAATTTGGCAGTACGCCTAACCGGCCTCACAACCTGTAACCATGCAGCCCACATCCAGCTTCTTCACCTGCGGGATCGTCTGAGACCAGTCACCCTGACACCTGATGAAACGGAGTTTGCACAACCAAAGAATTCCTGAACAAACAGTCAGACCCCAGAAACAAACACAAAACCGTCTCAGGGAAGCTTGTCGTCCTCATCAGGGTCTTAACCTGACTGCAGTTCGGCATCGTAACTTCAGTGGGCAAATGCTCACCTTGGATTGCCACTGGCACGCTAGAGAAGTGTGCTCTTTACGGATAAATCCCGGTTTCATATGTATCGGGCAGATGGCAGACAGCATTTATGGCGTTGTGTGGGCGAGCAGTTTGCTGATGTCAACGTTGTGAACCGAGTGCCCCAAGGTGGCGGTGGGGTTATGGTATGGGCAGGCATAAGCTATGGACAATGATTGCATTTTATCTATGGCAGTTTGAATGCACAGAGATACTGTGACAAGATCCTGAGGCCCATTCTCATGCCCTTCTTCCGCCGCCATCACCTCATGTTTCAGCATGATAATGCACAGCCCCATGTCGCAAGGATCTGTACACAATTCTTGGAAGTTGAAAATGTCCCAAGTTCTTCCATGGCCTGCATACTTACCAATGATAGGAGGTCATCTGTGCTCCTTTTAAGGTCCTTACTTCTGAATAGTGTCTGTTCCAGGTGCGTAGGAGTCAAAAATAAGAATACTGGAAGAGATGGAGACCCGCACACTGTCAAAAAAGGAATAAATCCAAAACTGAGTGCAAGAAAGTGCATAAATGAAAGGTGAAAACAAAACACAAATGTTTCGGTCTCAGGCCGTCATCAGTGTAAATCGTTGGCACACACACATGGCTTTCACTTCAAGGATAATTGCATATGTCACATGATCAACGTCTTTATTTTGCATTCAAGCGTCAGTTTTGGATTTATTATTTTTTTCGACAGTGTGCGGGTCTCCATCTCTTCCTACATACTCACCAGAAGTCACCCAATGAGCCTGTTTGGGATTCTCTGGATCAACGTGTACGACGGCATGTTTCAGTTCCTGCCAATATCCAGAAACTTCGCACAGCCATTGAAGAGGAGTGGGACAACATTCCACAGGCCACAATCAACAGCCTGATCACTTCTGCCCCAACTTTTTTATTTATTTTTTAAGCTGTCTGTGACCAACAGATGCTTATCTGTATGCCCAGTCATGTAAAATCAATAGATTAGGACCTAATCATTTATTTATTTAAATTGACTGATTTCCTTATATGAACTTTAACTCAGTAAAATATTTGAAATTGTTGCGTTTTGTTTTTATTTAGTTTAGTCTTAAGTGGCTTTAACATTAACAGCACTTTGATGAGCACCATTTTGTTAATTGTCACTTCACCTCTATCCACAGGAGTGGTGACTTGTGTGTGAACAGAGACTGTCTCCTGCAGCTCTTCTGCTTGTGCAGGAAGTGTGGATTTGAGTGCAAGGCCAGCTTGCAGGGCCAACAGAGGAGCTTCTCTGTCATTCAGATGTGCCCAATATGCAGTCACACCAGGATTTGGATGAGCCAGCCTTTTGCTGCTGAGGAAACCTCTGGAGAAAGAGAGAAGGGGCTACTGGATGGAGAGGTGGGTATTTAGTTATTTAACCTCCGTGACATCATCACAGAACCCTTTAGAGAATGATGCAGACATGCTGATAGTAAAATGTGTTTTTGTTTCTTTTCGTGAGGCACCATGTAAGGACAGAGACCAGGACCTGGATGACAGTTGTTCGTTGAGGATGGAAATCACTGAGGAGATGTGTGACTATGATGAGGAAGTCTGTCCTCTGAGGAAAAGGGGAAAGGAGAGATCAGATGAGAGATCAGATGAGACCGAGTGGGAGCCGTCTGATGAGGAAGACATTGTAATGGATTCTGATTCTTGTGAGGATTTGGAAACGGCAGGTTCCTCTGGTCTAACAGAAGAGGCCAACGTTGATAATTCTCAGAGCGGAATGGAGAAAGAAGAGAGACTTGTGGAGTGGTGCACTGACTGTGGAGCCGAGCCTGTACTCGCCTGCACCACACAGCGCCATAAGAAGCTGTACGCCTGTGGTGTGTGTGTGAGTGAGGTCCAACAAGCTGTTGGATTTGACCGATTCTACATGCAGTTCGAGGACCCGGCCAGCTTCAAGGAACATGTACAACGTGAACACACCACAAAATGTAATTGGTTGCTCTGTACAGACTGCGGCAAGCGTCACATCAAGAAGGATAATTTGTGTGTGTACAAGATCAAGAAGCTCCGCTGTCGAGACTGTGGTAAACCCTGTCTGAGTGATCAGGGTCTGTGGAGTCACAGACGTCTCCATCAGAAAGGCAGTGTTTACCCATGTAAGTTCTGCCTCATGCCATTCAGGACCAAACAGGACAAGCTTACCCACGAGGAAAACCATCGGCATCCTTATCATTGCTCAGAATGCTCAGAAAGATTCAAGAACATTAGACTACGGAACAGACACCTTCAGAGCCACAGAGGTCCAACGACAGCCGTCCACAGTGGCCAGAAGCCCCACGCATGCCAGCTGTGCCGACGCTTGTATGCCCAGCCGAGCCACCTCAAGTCCCACATGCGCATTCACACAGGGGAGAGGCCCTTCAAGTGCCATCAGTGTGAGGAGTTCTTCAATTACAGCGTCAGTCTGAAGAACCACATCCAACGCCATCATGGCCCCGGCTCTCAGGAGCAGGAGAGTCGGGAGACAAACTGTGGGACGAAGCAGGAGAGAGAGGAGGAGAGCGAGTGCAAGCGTCACTTTAAGAAGGATAATTTGTGTGTGTACAAGATCAAGAAGCTCTGCTGTCTATACTGTGGTAAACGCTGTATGAGTGAACAGGGTCTGAAGTGTCACAGACGTCTCCACCAGAAAGGCCGTGTTTACCCATGTAAGTTCTGCCTCAAGCCATTCAGGACCAAACAAGACAAGCTTACTCACGAGGAGTACCATCGGCATCCTTATCATTGCTCAGAATGCTCAGAAAGATTCAAGAACATTAATCTACGGGACAGACACCTTCAGAGCCACAGAGGTCCAAAGAGATACATGTGTGACATCTGCGACAAACGTTTCTTCCAGCTTAAACACCTCCAGAAACATACAGCTGTCCACAGTAGGCAGAGACCCCACACGTGCCAGCTGTGCCAACGCTCGTTCACTGAAAAGAGACACCTCAGGGCCCACATGCGCTCCAAATGCCAGCAGTGTGAGAAGTGTTTCAATCGCATAGTCCATCTGAAGATCCACATCCAACGGCATCATGGCCCCAGCTCTCAGAAGCAGGGAGAGAGAAAAGGAACTGGAGAGAGAGAAGGAACTGGAGAGAGAGAAGGAACTGGAGAGAGAGAAGGAACTGGAGAGAGAGAAGGAACTGGAGAGAGAAAAGGAACTGGAGAGAGAAAAGGAACTGGAGAGAGAGAAAAGGAACTGGAGAGAGAGAAGGAACTGGAGAGAGAAAAGGAACTGGAGAGAGAGAAGGAACTGGAGAGTCAGGAACCAAACTCTAGTACTGCGCAGGAGAGAGAGGAGGAGAGTCGGAGCACCATTGAATTGGGTGGGTTTTCCTGACTGACTACAATGCAGACACTTTCCAGATCTCACAACGCCTGGATAGGTGTTTAACATATCAGCTGACCACATCATATGATATAGCAATCTGATGGCCGACTAACCACTCGATGATGTGACACTTAACCATCGGTTGAGGCAATGCAACGTCTGAACTGTAGTCAGCCAGGAACGCACGCCACTTCAGACTGACCCAGAGAAGCCGTTGACGTGGAGAAAAAGGACATCGTAGTAGAGGGACTTGAAGAACCAAAACACACAACAACAAAAAACAGGAATGATTTGTGCCTTTTTTGGGGGGCGCATCCAGGTCGCACCAGAATGAACAGCAGACATCTACCATAGTCCATAGGAAAGTCTGTTATCGTTTTTTTTTAGGTTGACAAAAATGTTGATTATAAAAGATTGAGAAATCTGTTGTTGTTTCCTCATATCCTCCTCAATATGTTAAAGCATTGAGGATTTAATACTATAATAAGAAAAAAACATATTTATGATTTATGTCCATAAGGTTCAAGGTTTCTTGCAAAATATGTTTGCGTTTCAGTGTAGTGAGACTCGGATGGCAGATATGGTTGTAAGCAAGGTCATCATGCTTCTAAAATCACCATCTATTTATTAAAGTGGCTTTAAAACATGTCTCAATACACTAGACAAAATAAAAAATATAAAGATTCAATTATGCTTAGTGGATAACTGCTCAAGACAGGAACTGTATAGCATCATTATGGGGAAATTTAAACTTAAAAGAAATAATCAACTCAAAGTTTACTGTAGTTTGTTTATTTTTCATCCTCTCTGCTACAGCGCTGTGAAATCAGCGAGATCTCACAACAAAAAAAAAAACATCTAAATAAAAATACCTCCATTTATTGGACCCAATAATCACAAATCGTTGTTTATTATTTCAAGATGCGATCTGCTTCTCTGACCCTTCCCTTTTCATGCTATTTTAGGAGGCATTGAAGCTTATTGTTGAGTAGTGGTTAGTTGTAAGTAGGTTCTCTGCCAAGGTGTGTAAATGAAATAAATATGCAATCCATGTAAAAGAATAAATGTTATAAACATTGTGTTATTAAGGGGACATCGAAATGTGTATTAAAACAACAATGCTAACTATTAATGAGTTGAAAATGTACATTTGAAAGGTAAATATTATACATAAAATAATATCTGGAATACCAGTTTAATTTCCATTCCACTATATGGCACTATCTGGAATACCAGTTTAATTTCCATTCCACTATCTGGAATACCAGTTTAATTTCCATTCCACTATATGGCACTATCTGGAATACCAGTTTAATTTCCATTCCACTATATGGCACTATCTGGAATACCAGTTTAATTTCCATTCCACTATATGGCACTATCTGGAATACCAGTTTAATTTCCATTCCACTATATGGCACTATCTGGAATACCAGTTTAATTTCCATTCCACTATATGGCACTATCTGGAATACCAGTTTAATTTCCATTCCACTATATGGCACTATCTGGAATACCAGTTTAATTTCCATTCCACTATATGGCACTATCTGGAATACCAGTTTAATTTCCATTCCACTATATGGCACTATCTGGAATACCAGTTTAATTTCCATTCCACTATATGGCACTATCTGGAATACCAGTTTAACTTCCATTCCACTATATGGCACTATCTGGAATACCAGTTTAACTTCCATTCCACTATATGGCACTATCTGGAATACCAGTTTAACTTCCATTCCACTATATGGCACTATCTGGAATACCAGTTTAATTTCCATTCCACTATATGGCACTATCTGGAATACCAGTTTAATTTCCATTCCACTATATGGCACTATCTGGAATACCAGTTTAACTTCCATTCCACTATATGGCACTATCTGGAATACCAGTTTAATTTCCATTCCACTATATGGCACTATCTGGAATACCAGTTTAATTTCCATTCCACTATATGGCACTATCTGGAATACCAGTTTAACTTCCATTCCACTATATGGCACTATCTGGAATACCAGTTTAATTTCCATTCCACTATATGGCACTATCTGGAATACCAGTTTAATTTCCATTCCACTATATGGCACTATCTGGAATACCAGTTTAATTTCCATTCCACTATATGGCACTATCTGGAATACCAGTTTAATTTCCATTCCACTATATGGCACTATCTGGAATACCAGTTTAATTTCCATTCCACTATATGGCACTATCTGGAATACCAGTTTAATTTCCATTCCACTATATGGCACTATCTGGAATACCAGTTTAATTTCCATTCCACTATATGGCACTATCTGGAATACCAGTTTAACTTCCATTCCACTATATGGCACTGTTCCACATGCTGCTTCCATTCAGGGATCTGAGGATTCAGAAACAAAATAGTTTATGCTCGACACGCATTCGTGCATTGGTAGATGTGCTATACATTGTTATAAACAGTTCTGTTACCCTGCTATAGACTTAGTATTACTGTTAATAGCTGTGTAGTGTTGTCATAGAGGCCAACATTTGTCAGCGGTGGAAGTAGCTTTTTGCTGAAAGAAAATAAAAAGAATTTACTGGTGGTATGACACAGCATCCAATTGGTACAGTTGGAGGATTCCAAATCACCCCCGTTTGTAGGAAACAACGTTTATAGTTCCAACAGTACAGTAACAAATAGTTGTATAGTGTTGTCATAGCGGCCTTCAATGATAAGCACAATTTTCATCAGCGGTGGCCGTAGCTTTCTGCCTTAAAAATACCCCCTAATGACGCAAATCTGAATGGTATGACACCAGATCCTATTAGCAGAGTGTCTGAGGATTCAAAATCACCCGCTTTATTAGAGACAACTTCTAGAGAATAAACAGTACAGTGACAAATAGCTGTATAGTGCTGTAAAAGAGGTCTGTATTGAACATTTTCATTAGCGGTGGCCGTAGCTTTCTGCTGAAAAAAATACCCTAATCGGAATAGTATGACCACAGAACAATGAGACAGATATTTCACCGGATGTACACTAAATGAAAATATAAACGCAACATGTAAAGTGTTGGTCCCATGTTTCATAAACTGAAATAAAAAATCCCAGAAATGTTCTGTATGCACAAAAAGCTTATTTCTCTCAAATTTGGTGCACAAATGTGTTTACATCCGTTAGTGAGCATTTTATCCTTTGTCAAGATAATCCATCCACCTGACAGGTGTGGCATATCAAAAAAGAAGCATGATCATTACACAGGTGCACCTTGTGCTGGGGACAATAAAAGGCCACTCTAAAATGTGTAGTTATGTCACTCAACACAATGCCAAAGATGTCTCAAGTTGAGGTTAGCGTGCAATTGGCATGCTGACCGCAGGAACTTCCACCAGAGCTGTTTCCAGATAGTAAAATCTTAATTTCTCTACCATAAGCCAACATCATTTTAGAGAATTTGGCAGTACGTCCAACCAGCCTCAACCACAGACCACGTGTAACCACACCAGCCCTGGACCTCCATATCCGGCTTCTTCACCTGTGGGATCGTCGGGGAGGATTTGTCTGTAATAAAGCCCTTTTGTAGGGAAGAACTCATTCTGATTGGCTGGGCCTGGCTACCCAGTGGGTGGGCCTATGTGAAATCCATAGATTAGAGCCTAATGCATTTATTTAAATTGACTGATTTCCTTATATGAACTGTAACTAATCAAAATCATTGAAATTGATACATGTTGCGTTTTATATTTTTTTGTTCAGTATATAAATTGTGAAGCATCGAGTTGGCGTTTCCACACTCACTACCAAATATGGTGATCCCTACGGGCTGGCAGTGGGAGATGATGGAGCGAGATGGATTTTTCTCATCGATGCAACATTTGATCTCAATATAGTTTTCCATTTCCAAAACTAGAATCTGTTACGAACTAGAATCTGTTACGATAGCAAATTTCAATTTACCCCCCAAAAATGACTGCATTTTTGTCTTTTGAGCTTCTAATTATGAAATCTATGCAGCCTACTCAATCACTTTTTATAGCTACTGTTTACAGGCCTCCTGGGCCATATACAGTGTTCCTCACTGAGTTCCCTGAATTCCTATCGGACATTGTAGTCATGGCAGATAATATTCACATTTTTGGTGACTAATATTCACATGGAAAAGTCCACAGACCTACTCCAAAAGGCTTTCGGAGCCATCATCGACTCAGTTGGGTTTTGTCCAACATGTTTCTGGACCTACTCACTGCCACAGTCATTCTCTGGACCTAGATTTGTCCCATGGAATAAATATTGTGGATCTTGTGGATCTTGTTCTTTAGAAGGAATGCAATGGCGAATTGAAGTATTGCACGCGCACTTCACAGAGTAGGCGTTCCCTAACAGAAATATGCAAATACATGCTGGAACGTGCCAATAGGATCTCGCTAGTTCATGCTTGGCTCTGCCCACCTCCTTGTTTGTTTTGCCCACTTTGATTAATTTGCTCCCATTGGAAATGACAGGCTGTGGTCTATCTTGGGTTAGTTATAAAAAATCTTTGGTATGACACTGGGTCCCTATTAGACGAATGTCTGAGGATTCCAAATCACACCCCTTTTTGGAGACAACTTCTATAGAATGAACAGTACAGTACCAAATAGCTGTATAGTGATATAACCTCAGTTTAAATAGTACAGAAGAAAACAAGTAGATCAAATGTATTTTATGAAGCTCTTTACAGCTCTACATATACTCAGCCCCCCCCCAAAAACAAAAGAGCAAGCAATTGAGATGCAGAAGTACAGTGGCTAAGAAAAACTCCCCAGAAGGCAGGAACCTAAGAAGAAACCTAGAGAGAAACCAGGCTCGGAGTTGTTGGCAAAGTCCTCTTCTGGCTGTGCCTTGGGGAAACTTGTGGCCATTAAGTCCGTATTAATGTGGCCATTAAGTCAAGATGGTTATTCAAGATGTTCATAGATTACCAGCAAGGTCAAGCAATAACCACATTGGATACAGAGGGTGGAACAGTTCAACACCTCAGGAGTCCATGTCAGTTGGCTTTTCAGAGAGGACTGTGCCACCACAGCAGCAAGATTTGTTGACCTTTTGCAACTAAAAAGGGCGACCAGTGTAAATACAACCTATATTTATCTGTTTATTTTCCCTTTCATACTTCAACTATTTTTTACAACACTGTACATAGACAATATAACGTTTGAAATGTCTATATTATTTTAAAACTTTGAGTAATGTTTAGTGCTCATTTCTAATCACACCCTGCCGTGATTGAGAGTAACATAGGGCAGCGCACAATTAGCCCAGCATCGTTCGGGTTTGGCCTTTCTTGTAAATAAGAATGTGTTCTTAACTGACTTGCCTAGTTAAATAGGCTACACGAAAATAAGAGCGTTTCTGCAACTCACCGGTAGAAACGGGACATTTACTGGTTGTAAACTAGGTCAGGAAATTTTATATATATATATATATATATATATATATATATATATATATATATATATATATATATATATATATATATAGGCATAAGGTTAACAGTGTGGTTAAGGTAAACAGAAATAGTAGAAATGGACGGGGTTAATGACTTTGTGGCTGTGGTAACAACCAAGTAGATCCAGTTAACAATGGGCGATCAACAGCTTTTATTTTTGTGTCGACAACTAAAAGTTTAGTCATGGTGTGGTGCTCAGTACCTGGATGTGTGAACTACAAGCAAGCACAGGCTGCTGGGGTAACGTTTCATCGGTTACCTGCCAGAGATATTAACTCGTAGTCGACAGTGGCTGGCGGCAATAAACCAACGTAATTAGCCAGCTGCTACCTGACGACGTGATTTGTAACTTTGCCAGCTAACTGTATTATTTTCTATTGTATTATCTTCTATTGTATTATCTTCTTTTGTATTATCTACTGTATTATTTTCTATTGTATTATTTTCTATTGTATTATCTACTGTATTATTTTCTACTGTATTATCTTCTACTGTATTATGTTCTATTGTATTATGTTCTATTGTATTATGTTCTATTGTATTATCTACTGTATTATCTTCTATTGTATTATTATCTACTGTATTATTTTCTACTGTATTATGTTCTATTGTATTATGTTCTATTGTATTATGTTCTATTGTATTATGTTCTATTGTATTATTTTCTATTGTATTATCTACTGTATTTTCTATTGTATTATTTTCTATTGTATTATCTTCTACTGTATTATCTTCTACTGTATTATTGGCTGTATGTCTGTGTATTCCATGTGTAACTCTGTGTTGTTGTATGTATCAAACTGCTTTGCTTTACCTTGGCCAGGTCGCAGTTGTAAATGAGAACTTGTTCTCAACTAGCCGACCTGGTTAAATAAAGGGGAAATATAATAAATAAAACAGGTCAACTACGTTAGGTTACAGAGTCGCCGTGTAGTCACTACACTAGTTACCACAGCCACAAAGTCTACATTGTCTATATCGTAAACAAAACAATAATGAGTTTATTGGTTTTAATTTAAAAAAGTTAGGCATAAGGTTAGCAGTGTGGTATAACAAGTTAGGTTTAACATCAGATTTTAAGAAGATATGTATTTTTTTTTTTAAATGTGCGGGGTTTATTGAGTTGTGGCTGTGGTAACTAGTGACGACCTAAATGTAGGGACCCGGAAGCAGTCAAACCTGTAATCTCCTAATTTCTCTAGACTAGATTGTTGTCATCATGCCCGTGTGGTGTTCAGTGCCATACTGTGCTAATTACAAACAAGCCCAAAAACAAGGAGTCATCTTTCACAGTTTACCTACCGGAGATATACCCCGATGCCGTAAATGGCTTGCGGCTATCAAGAATAATATTTACAATGTCAACACACCAGTGGCCAAGTATCAAAACATCCGCGTCTGTAGTCAGCATTTTCGGCCAGAAGATTATTTGAGGGATTATCAATCTGAATTGATGGGGAAACCAAATCGACGCCAGCTAAAAACGGACGCGATACCATCGGTGTTTTCCTTCACAACAAAACGGAAGACATCCGATCAGCCAACACCAGCACAGAAGAAAAGATCTCGATTGGAGGTAACCTAGACTAAATTATCTAGTTAACAGCTAACACTGTAGTCCTGTATTTAATGTATCGGCCAAATCAACTGAAATCAACTCAGAGTTTGCTGAAATTAGTATATTTTCCACTCTCTCTGCTCAAGCCTTGCTGATCAGAAATTGTAAAAAAAAAAAAATATTATATAGAGATTATTATTATTATTATTGTTTTTACTTTCATTGTTCGACAGACTGTAAAATCCCCAGAAAATCTGCTCCTAGTGATTTTGATTTAGGAAATCTGCTCTCAAGTATTCCTTATGTTTCCGACCCCATATACTTTCCTCATCAGTATATTCATTCCTTGGAACATGGTGATCATGTTCAGCTTCGTGTAGAAGTGGAATTTCGATAGCATCAACATCATCGGCAATAACAAAGACCAATGCCATTGTTGTGTTTCTTGGAAATTGCAGATATCCGATTTGCTGTGGGTGCATATGTACCTACCCCGATTTTACGTGTCGGACTTCCGTTTACAGTCGGCTTCTTTCGCCTTACCACTCAAACGTGCCCAGTCAGTCCATGGTTTTGTGTCCGTGTGTGTGAAATAGTCAAATCCGTCTGGATTGATCAAGTGGTCTCCATTACTCTTGCCAGCCTATCATGGCCCGGTTTCCCAAAAGCATCTTAAGGCTAAATTAATCGTTAGAACCTTCGTAGGAGCATTGTTAACTCTCCGAGCTGTTTTGCAAAACCATCTTTATTAACATTGCACTTGAAAACATTTATAAACTAACATTCTGACCACACCTCCCGCTTTGCAAAATAAATGTACATGTTATTCAATCATTGCAATTTGTGACACAAGTCCCACCTCTTCAATTTCCTCATTGGTTTTTAGGAGCATATACCCACTTGGGTGATTGAAAGATGAACTTGAGGTCCAGACTCCAGTCCAGTTGGTGGTGGTAATGAACATTAAAGTTGGTTTCCAACCGCCATATATGAAGTCCAAAAAAGAAGCCTGAAGGAAGAGTTTCTAGTTATCTCTAACTCGGTTTACCGTGGATTCATTGTTGGAGTAGAGGACCTTGTGCATTTCAGATAAAATAACCCAATGTTTATATCCCAGGACAAATTAGCTAGCAACAGCAAGCTAGCTAGCTAAATTGCCATAAATGTTTAAAGCTTTTCGACATGTCCCCAAATTAATATAGTTGGTTCAGAGTTCGTTTTGATATTTCAACCCGCGTGTCCTGATTGCGTCTGGTGTGGGTGGTCAAAATCAAAATACGGGCGAGCGGTGTGCGTCGTTTTGCCTTCCTGCGTCACTTTTTACACAGAAGATCTCCGCTTAACAGAATCACATGGGTTTTATCCGTCTCTATGTGACCACCGACGACTTCAGAACAAAATTAACTACAAATTCAAACTTGCCAATGTCTTTGCAATTGATACAAACAACCGACGTATAAAAATATGCTTCAAATGAGAACCCGAAATGACTGCATTAAAATATAAAACAGTAGGCTATATACCTATTTCAATCATATTGAAGGCATTTAATGTCCAATCAATTGAGTTCTATTTTGTTACTTGTATGCTACTGTTTCTAATTTGTCTCATGGTGTGTAGTCTAACATTTAATATTTTCTTCACAGTATCTGAAGAGTATTGAAGCTCTCATCACACCAGAGGTGAGTCAGTGCCATATCAACCGCTACATTTGTTACTGTTTAATATAACAACAGAGCCTAGCCCTACCTCATTACTGTAGGGACTGATGGATGGTGCCATCCCTGTTTGAGGTCATGTTTCACGCGTTCCAAATGCCACCCTATAAAGGGCAATTCTTTTGATCAGAGCCCTATGGGCACTGTAAAAGGGTTCCGTTTGAGACGTAGACATGTTTACTGGGATGTCTTTACAAAGAAAAGTGATCACAGATGTATCTATACAGGTGGCTCCAATATTGCCTGGAAGGAAGAACAAAGGTCAGAATAAAGTAACTGGGTGTTATCCACATTCTTGTCAGTGGTAAACAGCACCTCACGTTTTCTTCATGTTTTTCTGTCTTGTATATACATTTTGTGAATAGTTAACGAAACATTTTCTGCATTGTACTGGTCACCGTTTTGTCTTGTTTTTTTGGATTCTACCTGCCTTCCACTGAACTTATCTCACTTATCAATTTTTTCTAAAATATCAACACTGGTGAAATTGTACAGGCATCTTTTTCATTCCACTTCAAGAAATGGTGGTAAATTAGCTATGACGATCCCACGTATTTTTCCAATGAGACTGTGACAATGAAGACAGGTAGAATTTCTGTCTCATAGAATGTCAGTGATGTTCCAATGTGGATGTTCACAGGTGTTCTGACGCGTCCCCGTGTCCAAGATTCTGGAACCAGCATTGACATCACACCTGAGTACGTTCAAATACTTAACAATCCTACAGCCCAGATGTATTTGGTCATTGACTGTCAATTTTCAAAGTGTTTGTAAGATTGTGGTACGATTTAAAAAAAAAAAACTCTACGTTAATTCCACTCCATCCACAGGAGTGCAGATGTGTGTGTGAACAGAGTCTGTCTGCTGAAACTCTTCCTGCTCTGCGAGAGGTGTGGCTGCGACTGTGATGCCAGGATCCAGGATGAACTGGGTTGCTTCTCTGTCGTTCAGACGTGCCCGTTCTGCAGTCACCACAGGAAATGGATGAGCCAGCCCTCTTTTGCCCAGGAAACCTGTGGATTGAATGAAGAGGTGTGTATGGATGGGATACAGTGTAGTGTACACAATGAAATGCAAACTCTGTACACAACATTCTTAACAAGATTCTGACATGCTTGTAATCCACAATAATGATATTCGTTTTCCTTTCCTAAGGAGGTTGGAGGGACATTGTCTCAGCCATGTGAAGACAGAGACCCGAACCTAGAGAATATTTGCTTGACTATGGAAATCACTGAGGAGTTGTGTGAACATGATGCTCGGTCCTCAGACGAGGAGAGTGAGGAGGACGAAAAGCCCAAGAAGCGGAATAAGCAGGAGAAATCAGATGAGACCGAGTGGGAGCCGTCTGATGAGGAAGACATTGTAATGGATTCTGATTCTTGTGAGGATTTGGAAACGGCAGGTTCCTCTGGTCTAACAGAAGAGGCCAACGTTGTTAATTCTCAGAGCGGAATAGAGAAAGAAGAGAGACTTGTGGAGTGGTGCACTGACTGTGGAGCCGAGCCTGTACTCGCCTGCACCACACAGCGCCATAAGAAGCTGTACGCCTGTGGTGTGTGTGTGAGTGAGGTCCAACAAGCTGTTGGATTTGACCGATTCTACATGCAGTTCGAGGACCCGGCCAGCTTCAAGGAACATGTACGACGTGAACACAACACAAAACCTCATAGGTTGCTCTGTACAGACTGCGGCATCTTTCCTCACAAGAAGGACCATTGGTGTGAGCACAAGATCAAGAAATTCCGCTGTGTAGACTGTGGTAAGCGCTGTAGGACTGAAATGGGTATCAAGATTCACAGGCACCTCCACCACTCTGACCATGTTTTCCCCTGTAAGTTCTGCCTGCAGCCATTCAAAACCAGGTCAGACAAACTGACACACGAGGAAAACCATCAGGATGAGAACTCTCCCTACCAGTGCTCAGAATGCTCTGAAACATTTGATGTCCTAATGGCAAGGAACAGCCACCTACGAACCCACAGCAACCTGAATAGAAACATCTGCCACACTTGTTACAAAGAATTTTCTAACAAAAACCATCTGGAGAGGCACATGATTATTCACACAAGGCAGAAGCCCCACATGTGCCAGGTCTGCCAACAGTCCTTCAACCAAGCGAGCCACCTTAAGTCCCACATGCGCCTCCACACAGGGGAGAGGCCCTTCAAGTGCCAGCAGTGTGAGAAGTGCTTCAATCACAATGTCAGTCTGAAGAACCACATCCAACGCTATCATGGCCCTGAGAAGAGTATCACAGGCGGAGGGAGAGGAGACTGCCACAGGCGGAGGGAGAGGAGACTACCACAGGCGGAGGGAGAGGAGACTACCACAGGCTGAGGGAGAGGAGACTGCCACAGGCTGAGGGAGAGGAGACTGCCACAGGCGGAGGGAGAGGAGACTACTTCAGGCTGAGGGAGAAGAGACTACCACAGGCGGAGGGAGAGGAGACTACCACAGGCTGAGGGAGAAGAGACTACCACAGGCTGAGGGAGAGGAGACTACCACAGGCTGAGGGAGAGGAGACTACCACAGGCGGAGGGAGAGGAGACTACCACAGGCGGAGGGAGAGGAGACTACCACAGGCGGAGGGAGAGGAGACTACCACAGGCGGAGGGAGAGGAGACTACCACAGGCGGAGGGAGAGGAGACTACCACAGGCGGAGGGAGAGGAGACTACCACAGGCGGAGGGAGAGGAGACTACCACAGGCTGAGGGAGAGGAAGAGGGGAAGGGGGAGAGAAGGTGTGTAGCTGTAGAAGACTTAGATTGATCACACCAGTGTTGTGCTCATAGGGCATACCGTAGCAAAACATTTTTTCAACTGGAAATAAAAATTAGCTATTTACTACTACTTTAACCAGTGGTTAGTTTGTGTTGATGTTATATCACATGTAGTTGTTGAAATATCATATTAGAAAATCGTTTTCTTATATTTTCATAGAGGATTTTTTGTATTTGCTGTCATGAGGATGATTAAAGTTCCATTTTGAAATACTGCCTTTATAGATTTTTCTGCAACCTTTAAGATTTGAAGTCAATATTCAAGTTCAATATAATATCCAACTACATCACCGATTCATAGTCCGCTCAGTTCTGGGACATAAACAGAATTGTTCAACAGAGTGGTTAACTGTACAGTTCAATATGCACGTGCTTCACATACGAATGCAGAAATGTATTTGTATTTATTATGGATCCCCATTAGTTCCTGCCATGGCAGCAGCTACTCTTCCTGGGGTTTATTTTGGATCCCCATTAGTTCCTGCCAAGGCAGCAGCTAGTCTTCCTGGGGTTTATTATGGATCCCCATTAGTTCCTGCCAAGGCAGCAGCTACTCTTCCTGGGGTTTATTATGGATCCCCATTAGTTCCTGCCAAGGCAGCTGCTACTCTTCCTGGGGTTTATTATGGATCCCCATTAGTTCCTGCCAAGGCAGCAGCTACTCTTCCTGGGGTTTTAAAGGATCCCCATTAGTTCCTGCCAAGGCAGCAGCTACTCTTCCTGGGGTTTATTATGGATCCCCATTAGTTCCTGCCAAGGCAGCAGCTACTCTTCCTGGGGTTTATTATGGATCCCCATTAGTTCCTGCCAAGGCAGCAGCTACTCTTCCTGGGGTTTATTTTGGATCCCCATTAGTTCCTGCCAAGGCAGCAGCTACTCTTCCTGGGGTTTATTATGGATCCCCATTAGTTCCTGCCAAGGCAGCAGCTACTCTTCCTGGGGTTTATTATGGATCCCCATTAGTTCCTGCCAAGGCAGCAGCTACTCTTCCTGGGGTCCAGCAACATTAAGGCAGTTTAAACAATTTAAAAAAACATTACCACACATTCACAGATTTCACAACACACTGTGTGCCCTTAGGTCCCTACTCTACCACATATCTACGGTACAAAATCCATGTGTATGTGTGTTTATAGTGCGTATATTATCGTGTGTGTGTATGCATGTGTCTGTGCCTATGTTTGTGTATCTTCACAGTCCCCGCTGTTCCGTAAAGTGTATTTTTATCTGTTTTTTAAATCTTATTTTACTGCTTGCATCAGTTACTTGATATGGAATCCTCTCTGCTTGGAATTGAATCCCTTATGCTAGCAAACTAGCTCATTTTAGATGAGAGTAGAAAATGTTTGCTACTAGTTATCTAAAAAAAAACATGTCCTTTTACCCAAAACTTTTTGTCCTTTCTCAATGTTATGAATTTTTTGTGATGTTGCCAATTATACTCCTAAATGTATCTTTGGTGCTTTCAAGATGAGGTCAAGCCCAGTCAGAGCAAGTTTTTTTCCAGAGTTCCCAGTTGTCTTGAACGTACAATCAGACTTCACTCTGCTTTAGCCTTACTAGTCAGGCGCGCCACAATACATTATAAATTCAGTGAAGGAAATTATGTGAGGAGCTTAGTGGATTCTTCCCAGGGTCAGTGTTTTCCGGGATCCTTGGGACGTCCATACCCTAATCCAAGGGGGGTGGGCAAAGTACCGTATCCAGGCTGCAAGACATTTACAACACTTTTTTTCTCCTCAATTACGTGGTATCCAATTGGTAGTTATAGTCTTGTCCCATCGCTGCAACCCCTGTACAGACGAGAGCCTTGCGTCTTCCCGAAACACGACCCAGCCAAGCCACATTGCTACTTGACACAATGCCCACTCAACCAAGAAGCCAGCTGCACCAATGTGTCAGAGGAAACACCGTACACCTGGTGACCGTGTCAGCGTGCATGCGCCTGGGCCCGCCACAGGAGTCGCTAGAGCGCGATGTGACAAGGAAATCTCGGCCTGCCAAACCCTGTCCTAACCCAGACGACACTGGGCCAATTGTGTGCCACCTCATGGGTCTCCCAGTCACGACCAGCTGTGACACAGCCTGGGATTGAACCCAGGTCTGTAGTGAGTGCCTTAGACCGCTGCGCCACTCGGGAGGCCCTCGCAAATTGATTTTAACAAACAATTGGTCCCCCCAAAAAATGCGTCCCTCTGTTGAATTTCAAAATCCCGATGTGGCCCTCGAGGCAAAAAAAAATTGCCCACCCCTGCCCTAAACCCTACCTTAACCCTTACTGTAACTATTTGAATTGCCAACTTCAATGGTGTAGGGATGTCCAAAGGAGGGGGGGTGGGATATGAAAAAAACACATTTCCATTTCACATCTGTACAGGTTACCCACTTACAGTGGAAAATAACTATATATGCGTCCCCTAATTAGTATTATTCATCAGGATTATATACCGTGCATCCAGCAGCAGTAGCCAGCAGCAACCGTTCAAGAAGTAAGTCTCTAAATAGTTATTCTTCTAGCTAAAGGACATGATATTTTGGAGGGCTCCCGAGTGGTGCAGGGGTCTAAGGCACTGCATCTCAGTGCAAGATGCGTCACTGCAGTCCCTGGTTTGAATCCAGGCTGCATCACTTCTGGCTGTGATTGGGAGTCCCATAGGGCGGCGCACAATTGGCCCAGCGTCATCTGGGTTTGGCTGGGGTAGGCCGTCATTGTAAATAATATTTTTTTCTTAACTGATTTGCCTAGTTAAATGAATGCTTAAAAAAATAGATGTGGTGCTGCCAGATAGTGTTAGGGTTCGTTCCTTGTGTCCTTATCAATCATTGGCTCATTGGTGAAATTAGCATTATGACAATATCTTTAATTAAATCATTCAAAAACCTTTATTAATGCAATTGCAGACAGAAGTTGACAAACAGGAACATAGCACGCATGTTTCAGAGTAAGTTCTGCACTTTAGGGAAAGTCTAAGTTGCTTTTATCATGCTTGTAGCCAACCCTCTGTGATGTCATTGCGTTCGTTTATTACTCTCTACTTATCAGACCAAGCCCATGCATCCACAGCTGCACAAACATATAGTTCGGTGTTATCTAAACGCTAGGCAATAAATGTCCACTCCCCAAAGTTGATTTGTTGTGGAATGTCTTGAATAGTCTCTTATCTCCCCACTCCCTGCAAAGCTATGTCTCAGTCACACATTTCCCATAGGGCTTCTTTATAAGAAGCAGAGAGAGAGAGAACTAAAACAATTGTGGAACAGTACTAAAACCTCTACAATTAATATATATTGTTAATCTGTAGTCTAGGAACCTATAAATGTAAGGAAGGAGGGGGTCTTATAACCCCTCCCCTTCTATTAATATAACATAAGCATAATCTATTATCATACATCAAACATTTAGTACAGCCTTATCATGACCCCTAGGTGATCTTCTAACAATAGCATTAGCTTAGCTAACTACTAGCCTTGACCGCAACCAGGACAGCTTGCTAGCTAATTAACATGACATTTATATTTGCATAGCTAGCTACCGTAGGGAGCCTACCTGCAGAGTTGTCAGGTCTAGCTAAAACTTCAAGACAAATGACCCCTCAAAACCCACAAGGCCTGAGAAATATCCCCAAGCCAAAAAATGTTGCAGCAAGAGAGGATTTGCCAAATCTATAGAATAGGTGTCTCCATAATGGCAATCTAAATTACAACTGGTAAAAATGTTTTACGTTGTTCTCTGCATTTCTCTCTTTGTTATTGGTCACACCAAATGATTTAATCTGAACTATAGAAGTGATTAATAGTGAATGGTTAAGACATACAGTACCAGTCAAAAATTTTGACACACCTACTCATTCAAGGGGTTTTCTTTATTTTGACTATTTTCTACATTGTAGAATAATAGTGAAGACATCAAAACTATGAAATAACACATATGGAATCACGTAGTAACCAAAAGAAAGTGTTAAACAAATCAAAATATATTAATAGCCACAACCTTGCACACTCTTAGCATGCAGAAGGTAGCCCTAGTTGGTAAAAGACCAAGTCCATATTATGGCAAGAACAGCTCAAATAAGCAAAGATAAATTACATTCCATCATTACTTTAAGACATGAAGGCCAGTCAATCCAGAAAATGACTCGACACAATCCTGTCTCGGAGCTCTATGGACAATTCCTTCAACCTCATGGCTTGTTTTTTGCTCTGCCGTGCACTGTCAACTGTGGGACCTTATATAGACGTGTGTGCCTTTCCAAATCATGTCCAATCAATTGAATTTACCACAGGTGGACTCCAATCCATTTTAGGATAAGGCTGTAACGTAACAAAATGTGGAAAAGGTAAATGGTTCTGAATACTTTTCGAATACACTATACCCAGTGAGAAAGCACATCGTTCGATCATCTCCCTAACTATTGGATTATTATTTCTCAGTTTCTCTCTCTTGCTGTGTTAGCTCTAGTAATGATTGGTAGGACTGGGGGCGGTCAGGATACAACAAACGAGGAAAACAAGAATTATGAGGGAGAAATATGTAGCTAGCTAAGGCTGGGATTAGTTCATTGTTCTCACATCACTTGTCATGACTGCCTGCTGCAGCGCTCTCCCAACTCCAATGACTGTGCTGGGATAGTCAAGTAGCAGGTCACGTACTGGATTGGCGCTGCACAGGAAAAGTACCAAATTGTCATACTTGAGTAAAAGTAAAGATACCTTAACAGAAAACGACTCAAGTGAAGGTCACCCGGTAAAATACTACTTGAGTAAAAGTATACAATTATTTGGTATTTAAATATACTTAAGTATCAAAAGTAAAAGTATACATAATTTCAAATTCCTTATATTTAGCAAACCAGATTGCACCATGTTATTGTTTTTTTTTTTTTTTTACAGATAGTCAGGGTCACACTCAGACATCATTTACGCATGTGTGTTTAGTGAGTCCGCCAGATTAGAGGCAGTAGGGATGACCAGGGATGTTCTCTTGATACAGGCGTGAATTTGACCATTTTCCTGTCCTGCAAAAGCATTCAAAATGTAACAAATACTTTTGTGTGTCAGAAAAAAAAATATATGGGGTAAAAAGTGCATTATTTTCTTTAGGAATGTAGTGAAAGTAAAAGTTGTCCAAAATATAAATAGTAAAGTACAAATACAAAAATGTAAGTAGTACTTTAAATTATTTTTTACTTAAGTACTTTACACCACTGGCGTTGCAATGGATAGCTGCTATTTTACAGGCTCTTGACCAATTCTGATTATATATATATATATATATATATATATATATATATATATATATTTTTTTTTTTTTTTTGCTCTGATCTTGACTTTTTTGTACCCTAATGTTTCCACCATCGTTTCATATGACCGAAAACAACTTCTGGACATCAGAACAGCGATCACTAGATTTCTACTTCAACGAGTCGGCGGCGCAAGACATACTGCTCACCCTGAACCAGGACCTAATCCCAGAGACTCGGAAAAGGAAAAGACAGCATAAAGCATTTTAAAAAAGAGGCCGACGTGCGGGAAACCTGATGAAACTACGTCGACGAGTACATAAACTGCCTATACCCTCTGTTCTATTGGCGAACGTACAGTCACTGGAGAACAAACAGGACGAGCTCCGTTCAAGACTATCCTATCAACGGGACCTTAAGAACTGTAATATCCTATGTTACTCGGAGTCGTGGCTGAACAAGGAAATTGATCATATATATCTAGCTGGTTTTTCTATGCATCGGCAGCACCTCAGATTAACAACAGCTGGTGTGAACTCAATCGTATCAGGAAACGCAAATACAGCGATGAGTTTCCCTCTTGATTTCATTCAAACTAGAAATAACGAGGAGCGCCCACAATGTGTTTTGTGCGGGGAAGTGCTTAGTAATGAGTCTCTCAAAACAAACAAATTAAAACGACATGTCCTGACCAAACATTCACAGCATGACGGTAAACCCAGGGAGTTCTTTCAGAACAGGGCAGAATGCTACGGGAAACATTGCTTCCACAGTGGAAGAATAAGTCAGCTAGCAGGGCAGAAATAAGTGAGTACTATCTCTCGATGTGAGTTTCTCTTTCAAACAATCCCCTTGTACACAGCTAATAGCTAGTTAGCTAACGTTAGCCAAAGCAAGCCAGCTAGCTAGCTACTGCAAACCTAAGTAACAATACATTTTACTGTAGAAATTATTGTTGAAAGCAATTATTGGTGGGAACTGATGCTGTTAAAATACAAGTAATCATTTTTATTCTGGAATAAATTGAAGCGAGATGCTTTTTGTGCCAAACACACTCACACAGTTCTGGATTGTTCATCTACAGCAGGTCTCCTGACTGACTGAGAAAGCAGTAGATGTTCTGGTCCAGGTCGGCACCACATACCTATGTGAGTCAGGGTTCTCAACTCTGGTGTACCTAAAAAACAAGTACAGATACAGACTCCATGCTAAAAATGACCTCAGGGTTGCACTGTAAAAACCTGAGCCCAGAATAGACATGCTTGTTGAAAACTTCAGTTACACACCTCTCATTAGGACTGTGTGTGTGTGTGTGTGTGTGTGTGTGATCTGTTATACATCGGTGTGATGTGATCAATCAGTTTATTCCAGTTTAGAAAGAAAACGATTTATTGTATTTTAACAGGTACAGTTCCAACCTAGACAGATATGTAAGGGTTTTTAATGAGGGAAAATAAAAATGAATAGCTATTTACATGGATATTTAATTTAAATGTTATTTGTTTTTGTCTTTCATTTCTTTTAGGCATAAGGGCAATGAAATATACCGATATTTATATATAGTTGCATGTTTTCATGAGCTTGGGTCCCAGGAAAACACAGAACTTCTAATTTGGGTCCCAGGCTGAAAACGTTTAAGAACCCCTGAACTAGAGGCGACAAAACTGTAGATCACCTTTACTCTACTGACGTGACATTTAGCTATATTCACGATTCTGACAATGCTTTATTATGTATTGGTGTCTTGGTAAATGTTTCACGTCAGTATCCTAATTGCTAGCAAACTCCCCAACCTAGGGAAAGTATAGGCTGAAAGTTTGATGCTGCAAAGTTGTGGGAGGCAACCCAACTGGCTCACCGTGTTTCCCAAAGCCTTGGGTTCACCTGATTTGAAAAGTGGGGTCATGAGAAAAGCTCTCAATGAAATAAAAATACGTTGCTAAGTTCATAGAACCGGGGTTACGTGCGTAACCACAGACAGATAAATGCTCTGCTTCTTTTGTTGTTTTTAATGCTGTTCTATGCTTTTAAATGTCTTATGTTTCCCTGTACGGTGTCCTTGAGTGTCAAGAAAGGCGCCTTAAATAAAATGTATTATTATTATTATTATTATTAAATGCGGTTGTGTTAAACAGAGTACTTTCTGTTTTTCTCCTGCAAATGTGGCTCTAACTTTTGCTATTATGACCACATTCCTGAAAGATACAATTCTCAGGAACACGACTTGTTAGAACAGAGAGTGGACAGGCATAATCAGACTGGGGTGTAAAGCACCACATCATTGAAAGCAATGTCAATTCTGTTATTTTCTACACAGAATATCACACACAATTATCGCCTGGTGATCTTCCGATCACTTCCCAATACCTTTCTGAATCATTTCAGTCACTTCAAATCATACTTCTCTCAGATTGACATACTTTTGACAGATAAAGGGATTTGTAAGACTGTCATAGCCCCAAATAAAAAAGTACAACTTTGGTTGTTGATTGGGTTACCGCTTACCAATAACTCTTTTTATGTCGCCACATTCTATAATCTAAAGGTAAGGTGTACGATGGCAGTGAATATTCAGTTTCAATCTAGCAAATATTGGACTACGCAGGCTGCAGCACTAGATAGCCCCGGCACCAACTGACAAGGCTCCTATAGACCAGATACCTGTAATGACTACCAATGTCGTCTATCGGTCCTATGGCCAATCACAGATAAGCGAGTAGCCTCTGTCCATTGACAAGTGCTACTAAGTCTGTCAAAGGGCATGGACTGAAAAATAGTAATATACAGTGCCTTTGGAAAGTATTCAGACACGTTGACTTTTTCCACATTTTGTTGTGTTACAGCCTTATTCTAAAATTGATTAAATAAATAAAGATCCTCATCAATTTACACACAATACCCCATAATGACATCACAATACCCCATAATGACATCACAATACCCCATAATGACATCACATAATGACAAAGAGAAAACAGGTTTGTAGAAATGTTTGCTAATTTATTAAAAATAAAAACAGCAATACCATATTTACATGAGTATTCAGACACTTTTCTATGAGACTCTAAATTGATCTCAGGTGCCTACTGTTTCTATTGATCATCCTTGAGAAGTCCACTTGTGGTCCACTTGTGGTAAATCCAATTGATTGAACATGATTTGGAAAGGCACACAGCTGTTTATTTAAGGTCCCACAATTGACAGTGCATGTCAGAACAAAAACCAAGCCATGAGGTCGAAGGAATTGTCCATAGAGCTCTGAGACAGGATTGTGTCGAGACACAGATCTGGGGAAGAGTACCAAAAAATGTCTGCAGCATTAAAGGTCCCCAAGAACACAGTGGCCTCCATCAGGGAGGTGACCAAGAACCCGATGGTCACTCTGACAGAGCTCTCATGACAGCTCGCTTGGAGTTTGCCAAAAGGCAACTAAAGACTCTCAGACCATGAGAAACAAGATTCTCTGGTCTGATGAAACCAAGACTGAACTCTTTGGCCTAAATGCCAAGCGTCACGTCAGGAGGAAACCTGGCAACATCCCTACGGTGAAGCATGGTGGTGGCAGCATCATGCTGTGGGGATGTTTTTCAGTGGCAGGGACTGTGAGACTAGTCCGGATCGAGGCAAAGATGAACGGAGCAAAGTACAGAGAGATCCTTGATGAAAACCTGTTTGAGAGCGCTCAGGACCTAAGACTGGGGCGAAGGTTCACCTTCAAACAGGACAACAACCCTAAGCACACAGCCAAGACAATGCAAGAGTGGCTTCAGGACAAGTCTCAATGTCCTTGAGTGGCCCAGCCAGAGCCCAGACTTGAACATATCTGGAGAGACCTGAAAAGAGCTGTGCAGCAACGCTCCCCATCCAACCTGACAGAGCTTGAGAGGATCTGTAGAGAAGAATGGGAGAAACTCCCTAAATGCAGGTGTGCCAAGCTTGTAGCGTCCGACCCAAGAAGACTTGAGGCTGTAATCACTGCCAAAGGTGCTTCAACAAAGTACTAAGTAAAGGGTCTGAATATTTGTGTAAATGTGATATTTCCCTTTTTTTTTATTTTAATAAATTACCTAACATTTTTAAAACAGTTTTTGCATTGTCATTATGGGGCATTGTGTGTGTAGATTGATGAGAAAAAAATATATATTTAATGAATTTTAGAATAAGACTGTAACCTAACAAAATTGGAAAAAGTCAAGGGGTCTGAATACTTTCCAAAGACACTGTATAGACCCAAGATTGTTCTGCTAAGAGGACATAAGTTCTACATTCGTTTTTTTCAGAGTGTAGTGGTTGAAACATGCCCTGCAACCGATTAGTCGGAAGGAAGATACGATTCAAGGGGCAATGGGTCTATCTATGATTGACTGTATGACTATTATAAAAACACATTGGTAGTGTGTTTAGGAGCAGTGGTCACCATCCATCCTCTTGAAGATCTATTCTCCGGTAGGTTTTCACTCCATCACATATCACAACAGATTCCACCAAGCAAGTTCTTGCTGAGAAGCTAGGTGTAGTTGAGAAGCTAGGTGTGGTTGAGAAGCTAGGTGTAGTTGAGAAGCTAGGTGTGGTTGAGAAGCTAGGTGTGGTTGAGAAGCTAGGTGTAGTTGAGAAGCTAGGTGTAGTTGAAAAGCTAGGTGTGGTTGAGAAGCTAGGTGTAGTTGAGAAGATAAGTGTAGTTGAGAAGCTAGGTGTGGTTGAGAAGCTAGGTGTAGTTGAGAAGATAAGTGTAGTTGAGAAGCTAGGTGTGGTTGAGAAGCTAGGTGTAGTTGAGAAGATAAGTGTGGTTGAGAAGCTAGGTGTAGTTGAGAAGCCAAGTGTAGTTGAGAAGATAGGTGTAGTTGAGAAGATAAGTGTGGTTGAGAAGCTAGGTGTGGTTGAGAAGCTAGGTGTAGTTGAGAAGATAAGTGTAGTTGAGAAGCTAGGTGTAGTTGAGAAGCTAGGTGTGGTTGAGAAGCTAGGTGTAATTGAGAAGCTAGGTGTAATTGAGAAGCTAGGTGTGGTTGAGAAGCTAGGTGTGGTTGAGAAGCTAAGTGTAGTTGTGTGCGTGCAGTAAGCGTGAAATACTAACTCTTCTACCTTTCCTATCACAGGATGTGTGTATGGTAATGCCAGTGTTGGAGAAAGCTGGTGATGCTGGTGATGACAATGTAAATAAAACCACTTGCACTTTATACCATTGGTGACTACGCCGCTCTAGACTTCCTATCTGATCATGTTCAGCCAGCACACCTCTTACTTTCACCATTGTCTGTTTGTCTTCTCACAGGAGCACCTTACAGACCTTGAGCACATGTAAAACAACAACTTCTAAGGAAGATACATAACCTTCACTGTAACCTTGTTTACTATCTGTTTATTATGTTATGTAAATAATTGAGGAGAATTTATGAAGAATGACAACCTTTCATTGCAGTCTGGTTTCTTTGTTTACCTTTAACAGCAGAAAACATTCCCAAATGTATAAACAGGTGGTTGTGCTCCTGCACCTATTGAAAACGGTACAACAATGATATAAGATGCATTATGTATGCCTTTTGTTTAGATGACAAGACAAAGTAGCCTACACACCTGTGGAAGATGTTCACTTTCAGGGTCCAATTCCAGCTACAACTGACAGGTTGAATAACATCTGCCCGGAGTAAGGGGGTGGGCTCTAGACCATCCTATCAGCCAATCAGGACTGTGTATGTAAATATCTAATTTCATATTCAAATTTGTTTCCTAACAACCACATGATCAGACTGAGTGGCCCAAGGAGCCACAGTGAAAATAAATGATAAAACACACAGTAATTTATTAGACATTAATTGATCATAAAAAAATAAATCCAAAGACTGCATTGGGGCTTTAATAATTTGAAGTTTCAAGTTCCATGGGATGATGTCAGAGTTCGACGTCCCAAACATTACAGAGACCCTTTTTAAATGAATGTAAAAACATCCAATCACACGTTTATAGCTTGCTGGTAGCCAATCACTGGAGTCCATGTGTTATGACATTTGTATCATGGCGGTGACATGATTCTAGCCACAAGGCAAAGCCGGTCATAACACATGGGCCGTGCTCGAGAGGATCGAAACCGCAATGTAACATTCAATCAATCAATTAAATTTGATTTATAAAGCCCTTCTTACATCAGCTGATGTCACAAAGTGCTGTACAGAAACCCAGCCTAAAACCCCAAACAGCAAGCAATGCAGGTGTAGAAGCACGGTGGCTAGGAAAAACTCCCAAGAAAGGCCAGAACCTAGGAAGAAACCTAGAGAAGAACCAGGCTATGAGGGGTGGCCAGTCCTCTTCTGGCTGTGCTGGGTGGAGATTATAACAGAACATGGCCAAGATTTTAACATGTTCATAGATGACCAGCAGGGTCAAATAATAATAATCACAGTGGTTGTCGAGGGTGCAACAGGTCAGCACCTCAGGAGTAAATGTCAGTTGGCTTTTCATAGCCGATCATTCAGAGTATCTCTAGCGCTCCTGCTGTCTCTAGAGAGTTGAAAACAGCAGGTCTGGGACAGGTTGCACATCTGGTGAACAGGTCAGGGTTCATAGCCGCAGGCAGAACAGTTGAAACTGGAGCAGCAGCATGGCCAGGTGGACTGGGGACAGCAAGGAGTCATCAGGCCAGGTAGTCCTGAGGAATGGTCCTAGGGCTCAGGTCCTCCGAGAGAGAGAAAGAAAGAAAGGAGAGAAAGAAAGAGAGAGAGAGAAAGAAATTAGAGAGAGCATACTTAAATTCACACAGGACAATCATTGGTTAATCGTGACTGACTGTCTGATTTACAAATATAAATGAGTCTTTATTTATGATGCAATGTGATTTGTAGATCAGTCCTTCGACTGTCACCTGAAGTCGTGTTGATACACTCGAACACACCCATGGCCTCTCAAGTATTATCGCTCAAGTATATCCTGCCCACAGCCTAAATAACACATTTTCAGTTCTTGTATTTTGGGATTAAAAATAAAGTTTACCAAAAATATTGTCCAGCTGTACTGAGAAGGTTTAGGTTTCCAAAATATTAAGTATTAATATATTATAGTAATAATATAATATATATATATATATATATATATAATATATTATTAAGTATTAAAGATGTTGAACCTGTTGTCATGTTATTTTTGTTTGCTTCGTCAACAAACAAAAAAAAGATCTCAAATTAATTTGCGCATCATCTCCTCTATTTACGGTTCACTACTTTCATCTCTTACCGTCATAATTCCTCCTATTTTACTGTGTGGCGTGCATGAGCTCTGAGGCGCTGAGAAGCTAGCAAAAATAAGCAAGACCTAGCAAGAATAAGCCTTTAACTCGGCGATTTCCCTTCAAAATTAAAGTCCCATAAGGAAGATTTTTCTTTTGTAACATTTTATTAGGAAATGTTATAATTTTGTTTGACTATATAAAACATTTTCAAAAGTTAATAGGCTTAGTAGCACAAATAATATTATAGCATTGCCGATATTGTAAACAGCATTGGAAGTAATGATTACTAGATAGTTATTATGGTAACACCCGTAATGCAAACAAAACATTCTTTATAATGCCACTGTTAATAATAATAATTATTATTATATAGTAGGCCTATAGGCCGCTAAGGTCATAATTAAAATAAAAATAACTATAATTGTACTAAAAATGGTATAACATAAATATTATAATTATAATAAATGTTCAAATTGTTTTTATCCCATTGTTATTTAGCCCATTCTTATTGAATGGTGTTCAGTACGTTTTTCATATTAGACATACATATTGCACCGTACATAATCGATTGTGTGTCCATAAAACCAGGGTCCAGCCTACTCACCAGAGTCCATAGCATACAAAACAGATGAACCAGGGTCCAGCCTACTCACTAGAGTCCATAGCATACAAAACAGAGGTGTGTGAACAAAACTGTTTGTGTGGGCCCCTGGACACTATGGGCCAGTTTCCCAGACACTGATTAAACCTAGTTCTGGACTAAGAAGCACCTTCAATGGAGAATCATCATTGAACAAGCTTTTTAGTTCAGGACTAGGCTTAATATCTGTCTGGGAAACTGGCCCTCAATGGTACAAATATAGCACTGTACAGGAAAAACTAGTGATTGTGTCCATAAAACTAGCGTCCAGTGTACACTTTTGTAACTGTTACTTTAACTCTCTGCTGACTAACTAATTCAGGACTATATCGTAATCACAATGGAATACATGTATCATTTTAGCTTTCTCTTTGTTTGCTTCCTGTATGAAATCAAACGCCATTCCATAGCAGACTTGCACTCTTGGATTGCCTTATAATGGAGGTGCCAAATTCCGACTAATAGCATGTGATTAGGTGAGAAGCTAACTGCTTAAGCGAAACAATGTGATCTGTAGATGGAGTGTTAACTGATGGCATGGTCTGTAAATGATCTACATTATCCTAATGATGATGATTGGATTTAAACTGATTGGACACACTTTAAATGGCCGTAAAATGAGCACCGACGATGCTCTGGGTGTAAACTCTGTGGATTTGGAAACTAGAAGTGTTCCTGAGTAGAATGGACCCCCCTTTTAGTACACACAAAAAACATTGTTGACCATTTCGGCTTGAAAAAATAAACAAATAAATCACATAATATCTAATAGAAGTATTTTTAATTACTCTTAACATATATCGATAATTCTGGACATTTTCCATAATTTTCGCCCTAATTATTCATTCACAAAGTATTCATGACATAACTCTTATTCTGAAGGATTCCAAAAATCCGTGATCCGGATGTACTTATAGTTATCCTTGCCTGCTTCACAGCGGTGCATGCAGCTATCTGCTCAGAACTACACGGATCAAATTGTTCCAAGCGTATTTACAAATTTCAAAACATTATTAGCATATTACTTAGATACAAAGTTGAAATCTTCTGCAGAAGAAAAACCGAACTCTGTTTAGTTTTCGCAAACGTTAGAAAATGTTGAGCAGTGTTTCTCTCCGGGCTCAGATCGCTTCCATCATAGAGGTACTTTCTAAAACTGCGGTCGCAGAAATTAGCAAAGTAGTCGACGACGGCATAGTTGTGTTACGTGTGGAAATGTGTCGACGGGAAAATGAAATCAACGTCCTGAAAAACAATGTACAACAACTTGACCGCGAGCTTCGAAGAGCTCGAGGGATTCAACCTCGAAGACGCATTCATCACGGTCGATCAGTCGCTGCTGATACTCTTAGGAGAGGTGGGTCGACGTAGTGGCACTAACTCACTTTTACTGTCAATAGTTTTAACTGTGCAAGTCACCATTTAAGGTTCTAGCAATATATTACATTCGCAGGTTAACAATGCAACTAGGCTTGCTTAATCAGCCTCCTCGCGTTCTCACCGCACTTAGCCCCGGGCTAAAAATGTGCCGTCTGAAGGCCTCGTGTCCTCCAGTCATGTATCTGACTGGCCGATGGGAGAGGAATAGCAAGGACTATCATTAGAAGCAAATCAGTGGCCTTGTGGTTAGAGTGCAGGCCTACGCCCTGAGATTGGAAGGTTGGGGGGGTTTGAACAAACGATGTATATATAGTCCTGGATTGTCATTGCTATGTATTGACCATTGAGAGGCTTTAAAGCCACCGGTCGGCCATATTGGCTCTCCTCAGTAGGAGCAGTCCTCCATAGGAATACATGGAATTCTACACTATTTCAATTAAATGTTTTAAGGACAAAATGACATGCATTTAAGTATTTGTATTGTTGTAGTGGGGACAGTAACAGTACTAATCTCAAAAAACTACTTTAAGGAAGACTTTTTTTTATGTATTAGAAAAAATATATAATTTAAAACTGCTTTAAAGGTGTCTGTAATAAAATACATATAGCAAAAAGGAATGTGGACATTAATAAATGCGTTTTCTATAACTTCCAAAATAATTCTTTACAACTGTGGGGGAAAGCCAAGATGGAGGCACGGTGGCTTCAACACAGCACCCGCTATTAGTCATCTAGTGTGTATATATAAATCATTGATTTGAACACACTGTTTAGCAGTCTCATTAAGGAGATGGATTGAGAGTAAGGCCCTACAACAGACAAGTATCCTGTCCACGGGTTGTACTCAGTGGTTGATTTTGGAGATGGGGGGTTGCTAGTTTGGGGTCGTGGAGGAACCTAACCGTTTTGGGGGAATGACTGTGAGAAGGTCAGTTCTGGTGACCTTTTTAGAAGGAAATCCTACTCCAAAATAACATGATGCTGACCTCTCAAATATAATTTCCCCCTTCAAGAAATGAGCCCAATATAACATATCGGTCAATATCAGGTGGCCTAGTCATTAGAGCATTGGGCCAGTAACCGAAAGGTTGCTGGATCGAATCCCCGAGCTGACAAGGTAAAAATCTGTCTGTGAATTTGTTCTTAACTGACTTGCCTGGTTAAATAAAATCAATTGTTTAACCTTTTATGCAGCATTTTGGCAATAAATAAATAGACTTGAGGGTCGCCCATCTGCATTAGCTAGATCAGAAAGTCTAAACACAGGCTATCTCGTTGCTAGTTATAGCAACATATTGACGATTCCAGTGTCCCAAAAAAGTGTTCCGCTGGCACTCAGTCAACCAAGGATTATGTACTGTGAATATGATGTAAGCCTCGCTGTTACACCTGACCCATGTCACATTTAGCCCTATGAATTCAACGCCCCATTGGCGCCCTCTAACGGGTATACAAAATTCAGTTTATAAAATGGTGCATTTGACTAATTTATTGGATTTGAGAAATGAATGTAGCCATAAATAACACCAGAAAGGCTCCATGATCATCATCTTTTAACAGTGGCCATCAAACCTGCTTTCAGAGGTGGGTTTTCCTGCAACTCTATTAAGATTGTAGGCTACAATGACGGGGCGTGCATATTTCTCTCCCTGTGCCGCACTCGCAATTTGATGGAGCCTTAGAGAAATATTCTATTGTCTCATAGAAGGAGACAGGCTGAACAATTGAGTAAGTGAACTGTTCTACTATTGGGGGGGTGTTGTCTGCTTTTGCTATTGGCTGTGGAAAATTCAATTTAACCCCTAGGTGTATTAGTACATCCCACTATAGGAACAGGACGCTCTTGCCCTATGGGCCGTTCTGGCTCGGACAAGGCTTACTCACTATAAAGATAGTAGGATTGTGAAATCCAAATCATTTATTATTACAACCCTTGAACCCAATCGCCCACACACTCAAATCAAACTTTATTTGTCACATGCGCCGTATACAACAGGTGAAATGCTTACTTACAAGCCCTTAACCAACAGTGCAGTTAAGAAAATATTTACAAAAATAAACTAAAGTTAAAAAAATAAGAACACAAGAATAACAATAACGAGGCAATATATAATCCAAATCCATTTAGATTACTGTTAAAACAAACAATGTAGGATTTTGATGACTGAATATTTTCACAGGGACTGGTAAAAGCGGTACCACTTGTGTGAGGAAGACCTCGCTTGAGAATGTGCAGCCTGAGGGAGATGGTGATGAAAAGGATGAAGGCGTTGGACCTGCGGATGAGACTCTGGTCAAGATTGAGCCAGGAGGGGAGGGTGAACAGGAAGAGCAGACTACAAGGAGAAAATACAAGGATCATCTTGATGCTGAACTGTCAACGTACGAGAGAGACAGCCAGCCGTGGATGTCCAGTACACAAGAAGACAATGATATGGAGACGAACTCACTGTGTCTCCCTGATCACTCTCCTGGAACTTCCGGAATGACGGCAGCCTCATGCAGAAGTGTTTCATTACCAGGGAAACCATATTTGGAGTCAAATGTCAGAGAGGATGTGATTTTACAGCTCAGACAGCAACAACGTTATCGACAGTCAGACGCGCTCAGGAGAACACGCGACGCAACAGTACAGTCAAACCCAGACCCTCAAAGTGTATTGGGTTCTGACACAAATTATAATACGGCAAGGAGAGCGAGTAACAAAAGATTTTGCCAGGTTAATAAACACTTCATTTGCACAATGTGTGGAAAGAGTTTTGAACGTTACAGTCATCTGGAAAGGCATCTGCGAATTCATACGGGTGAGAAACCGTATAGCTGTGACCTATGTGGAAGATGTTTCAACCAGAAGGGTAGCCTCAAAGGGCATCTGAAGACTCACAGAGGTAAGAGACTAAAATCACTAGCTAATTTTGGCAGATAGTACACTATTATACAACAGATCATTCCATGTACACTCCAAATGGTACCCTTTTTCCTATGTAGTGCACTACTTTACTTTTACCAGACCTCCATAGGGTGCTATTTAGGACATGACTGATGCATCAATGTTTTATCAATATAATGTGATCTTTCCACACAGTATCGATGGATGGACTAGCTAACAACGAAGAGAAGCCTCGCCTGGAGCGGTGTAACGGAAAGGACGAAGTGTTCCAAGCTGCTCCTCAGATGCCCATGAAGTCTGAGCCAGGGGAGGAGAAGGATGCATTCCAGACACTAGATCATAAAGCGGAACAACAGACTGCAGGGAGAGCAGAACAGCAACTGGATGATGAATTGTCAATGTACGAGAGAGACAGCCAGCCGTGGATGTCCGGTTCACAAGCAGACAATGATATGGAGACGAACAATTCAGAATATTTCAGCAGTTCAGGTCAGAACTCCCAGTGTCTCCCTGATCACTCTCCTGTACCTCCTGTCCCAGGAATGGTGGAGGCGTCATGCAGCAGTGTTTCATCTCCAGGGAAACCATATGTAGATGTCAACGAGGATATGATTTTACAGCTCAGACAGCAACATTATGGACCTTCAGACACACTCTTGATAGCATGTGACGGTACAGTACAGCCAAACTCACAGGTCATGGACGGGGCTTCTCTAAACCATCCTCCCATCTTCTCCAGTTTTCCAAGGAAAGTGAAAACCTTCGAAGGAGTCACCAAGGACAAGAAGTGCTTCATCTGCTCATTCTGTGGGAAAGTCTTTGAGCGTGTTGGTCATCTGGAAAGGCACCAGCGAATTCATACGGGTGAGAAACCGTATAGTTGTGACCTATGTGGAAGATGTTTCAATCAGAAGGGTAGCCTCAAAGGGCATCTGAAAACTCACAGAGGTAAGAGATGAGAATAATATTGATGTTTTTTCATACTTCTAATACATGGAAAAAGGTTAACTCTTAAGTGTGTAAATCAGTCAATTATTCTGTAATTAATAGACAGAATGCCTGTTTATATAATTAAGGCTGCATCCTTAATGGTGCCCTATTCCCTTTATAGTGTACTACTATTGACCAGGACCCAAAGGGCTCTGATCAATAGTAGTGCACTAAATACAGAATAGGGTGCCATTTGGGATGCATAAAAAGGTGTTTTCCTGTTCTCTGTCAGGGGTTTAAGTTGACATTAAACAGTTCATGTTGGATGATTTACATTGTTTGAATTGCCATGTTGTTAAAATCTATGCTAAAATACTTGATACTTTTTTTCCTGTCAAGCAGACTGTGCTGACATGCTAACGGGTCAACCTTCGCTAGATGATAAAAAGCCTGACATTTATCCTAGACCCTCGGAGAACCCAGAGGAACCGAGGGATCAGCCCTCACCTGCTGAAGCACAGCCTATCACTGGGCACAGTGAGGAGGAGGAGGAGGGCAGGGGGCAGGGGTTGGTGGGGGAAGCAGAGAAAGATAAGCAGTTTGAATCCCAGATACTCAGTCATTCAGGACCTCCACACCAACAAAGCACAGAGCGACCAGGTTACCAGGATGACCCAGAGTATGTCATGGATGAGAGGGAGAGTCAGCTGTGTAGGTCTTTCACAGAGAGGCACAGTGATACTGAGTCTGGATCACTACATCCAGGTTGCTCCTCCGATGCGACAAAGCAGCAGAACTCCCATCCGGTTTCACCCAGTGTCAAATACCATCACAGTCCTTTCGATGGACTGCACCACCACCACGGGTTCTATACGTCAGCTTCTAGAGAGGTGGAACTTGAAGACTTGTCTTTTCAGGATGAGAAAGACAAGTTGGATGTGATTGAGCAAGAGCAGTATGCAGGGATGGTTCTACATGCAAGGAACAGGGAGGATGGGGATGGGACAATACTACCCAGGTTTCAGGACCGGGTACCACCGCCACCACTACCTGTAGAGGAGGAAACGGCAATGAGAGCGTACATCACAGAACCAAACTTCAGTCAAGAGGGGATTTTATTTGCCCTTGGCATAGACAGTTTTGACAGTACAGAGGGCAGCAGTGCCACTACAGACCACACAAGAAATAGATGTTTCATATGCTCCTTTTGTGGAAAGAGTTTTGATCGCCATAGTCATTTTGAAAGACACCTGCACACTCATACTGGTGAGAAGCCCTACAGCTGTGAGATATGTGGTAAGAGTTTCACTCAGAAGAGCAGCCTGAAAGCTCATCAGAGACTTCATACAGGTTAATCAAGGGCCAAAGCGTATTTGTTTGCGTTTCAAATGGCACCCTATTCCCTATATACATACAGTGGCAAGAAAAAGTATGTGAACCCTTTGGAATTACCTGGATTTATACATAAATTGGTTCATAAAATGTGATCTGATCTTCATCTAAGTCACAACAATAGACAAACACAGTTTGCTTCAACTAATAGCACATCAATGATTGTATTCAATATGGACAAGAAAAATACATAATTTAAACATTCACAGTGTAGGTTGGAAAAAGTATGTGAACATCTAGGCCAATGACTTCTCCAAAAGCTAATTGGAGTCAGGAGTCAGCTAACCTGGAGTCCAATCAATGAGATGAGATTGGAGATGTTGGTTAGAGCTGCCTTGCCATATAAAAAAACTCAAAACATTTGAGTTTGCTATTCACTAGAAGCTATGGACCATGCCTCGAACAAACGAGATCTCAGAAGACCTAAGATTAAGAATTGTTGACTTCCATAAAGTGGGAAAGGGTTACAAAAGTATCTCTAAAAGCCTTGATGTTCATCAATCCACGGAAAGACAAATTGTCTATAAATGGAGAAAGTTCAGCACTGTTGCTACTCTCCCTAGGAGTGGCCGTCCTGCAAAGATGACTGCAAGTGCACAGCGCTGGATGCTCAATGAGGTTAAGAAGAATCCTAGAGTGTCAGCTGAAGACTTACAGAAATCTCTGGAACATGCTAACATCTGAGTCTACGATATGTAAAACGCTAAACAAGAATGGTGTTCATGGGAGGACACCACGGAAGAAACCACTGCTGTCAAAAAAAACATTGCTGCACGTCTGAAGTTCGCAAAAGAGCACCTGGATGTTCCACAGCGCTACTGGCAAAATATTCTGTGGACAGATTAAACTAAAGTTGAGTTGTTTGGAAGGAACACACAACACCACACCAACATCAAAACCTCATCCCAACTGTAAAGTCTGGTGGAGGGAGCATTATGGTTTGGGACTGCTTTGCTGCCTCAGGGCCTGGACAGCTTGCCTGGACACCGGTTCACACCAGACATCCCAAGAATATTGCTGAACTGAAACAGTTTTGTAAAGAGGAATGGTCCAAAATTACTCCTGACCGTTGTGCAGGTCTGATCCGCAACTACAGAAAACGTTTGGTTGAGGTTATTGCTGCCAAAGGAGGGTCAACCAGTTATTAAATCTATACTTTCCCCACCTTGCACTGTGAATGTTTACACGGTGTGTTCAATAAAGACATGAAAACTGATCATTGTTTGTGTGTTAGTTGAAGCTGACTGTGTTTGTCTATTGTTGTGACTTTAGATGAAGATCAGATCACATTTTATGACCAATTTATGCAGAAATCCAGGTAGTTCCAAAGGGTTCACATACTTTTTCTTGCCAAGAGAGAAATTGATTATAATTTGGAACGCACCCTTAATGAAAGTTGTTTCGTCCTCATCAAAACTCAATCAAAACCGGTTAATGAGTATGGGACATTTGGCTGCTATTGGTAACAGTTTAGAAGTCCAACTAAATTGTGATAAGATGTCAAGTTTGTTTCCCAGTACATTTTGTGTATTTTTTTTTTTTTATCCTTTTTATTTAACTAGGCAAGTCAGTTAAGAACAAATTCTTATTTACAATGACGGCCTACCCTGGCCAAACGTGGACGACGCTTGGTCAATTGTGCGCCGCCCTATGGGACTCCCAATCATGGCCGGATGTAATGCAGCCTGGATTCAAGCCAGGGACTACAGTGAAGCCTCAAGCACTGAGATGCAGTGCCTTAGACCGCTGCGCCACTCAGGAGCCCAAAGGATGGTAAAGATATTCAAATGCTGGGGCTATGGAAAATGAACATTTTAGTAGTTCTTAGTTTATAACGTCATCAGGTATCTCTCCAATAATGTATATAGAAGGGGGGGGGAAAGTGTTTTAAGGAAAAACTATTTAATTATTCAATGTTTTTCTTATCTTCCTGCATTAAGCTAATGGATCATTGATCCAATTGAACATATCTTTTTGTTTTGTATGAATATGTTGACGGTAAGGTTGTTTATTACTCAATGGGTATGTTTACATGCACAGTAATAATTCAATATTAAACTGATTATGGCAGTAGGCATATTACGCAATAGTCGTGTAAGGCGTTTTATCTTAATCGGCGTAAGGTCAAAATCAAAGTAAGCATACGCCGATTAAAACACCTGGTTTTCTGACGCCTTAAAAGGATCGGACCCTTTTTTTTCTTTCTTTCAATTTTCGCCTAAAATTAGATACCCAAATATAACCCTTTATTTAGCTCAGTACCCGAAGCAAGGATATGCATGTTCCTAATACCAAGTTTGTGGAAATGTGAAATTAACGAAGGAGAATATAACACATTAGATCTGGTAAAAGATAATACAAAGAAAGAATTTGAATTTTCTGTTCCATCATCTTTGAAGTGCAAGAGGCCATTATATCACTTAGCAGTATAGGAGCAATTTAGATTTCGACCACTAGATGGCAACAGGGTATGTGCAAAGTTTTAGACTGATCCAATGAACAATTGCATTAATTTTCAAATTGTTGTATCAAGTCTGCCCAACTATGCCGAATTGGTCACTTGATAAATTTTCAAGTACATAACTATAGACAACATACAAAAATGATATGGTAATACAAAATTTAAGTTTACACACTCCCAGGAATGTCATAAATGATGGATAATTAACTTCCCTACAGAAACACTAACCTTCACACATCTAGATGGTGGGGGAACCCAGTTCCTACATTTGAATATAAAAATGTATTTTATCAAATAAAACTGCTACATTTTATCTCTGGGACCCTCAGGATGACAAATCAGAGCAATATTGTTGTGTTGTTGTGCACTATCCTCAAACAATAGCATGATATTTTTCACTGTAATAGCTACTGTAAATTGGCCAGTGCAGTTAGATTAACAAGAATTTAAGCTTTCTGCCCATATATGACATGTCTATTGTCCTGGGAAATGTTCTTGTTACTTACGTCATGCTAATCACATTAGCGCACGTTAGCTCAACCAGACATGAATCAATAATTTCAAAGCCCATTTCATAGAGAATGTTACAAACTGGACTACATTTAGTAGCTTACTTTGAAGAGATGATGATTGGGTCTAAACAAGGGGTTTTGGCCTTTGGTAGTCTTAATTCAGTGTACTTGTCTTTAACTGCCATTTCCTGAAAGTCAAGACTCTTACCACAAGCCAACTCCTTTTCATCAGCTTCAGAAGCATCAGTATTCACCGCTTTGTGTGGTGGTTATCCTTAGATATATTATCCAGACTTGCCCAGAGGGAATTGTTGATATGCTGTACATTTTTTATTCTAGGTAACATTTTATTTGGAAAAATGTAAATGTCTTTATTTTACTGATGGAAAGATGAAAAAAAGTATTTATCCACAATCTGCTCTGGACTAGTCTGGTGCTGGACTGTCTTAAAATGAAATCAAAATATTTAGGCTGGTTTTATCCAGTGTCCAGAAAAATGTATGTATGTGGTATGTGCATATTTAATGATGTATTGCCTCATTTGCATATTAGCAAAAAAAAAAATTGGTCTACATTCAACTGGTAAAAGTTGATTTAAGAGTTAAACAAAATCTCTATTAGGGTATGGTTCCTGGACTTAATCTGCATTCTACCTGTGTGTTTGATCTGCATATGCTTGCGCCAGCCGAGCGAGCCTCACTCTTTAGTGCGAGTGAAGTGAGTTTGGAACAACGGAATGTATGAGTCTTAGAAGTAGTTTTCCCTTACGAGCTTTATATGCCCGAACTCAAATCAAATATGCCTCACAAAAATAACATGGTCACTCTGGTAGAATGTTTATTTTTATTGGCAATTATTTTGCATTTATCAGTGCAATCAGGTAGCCTGATTTAAGATGTCCATGGAAACAGGATTATTAGGGAAATGGCTCTTCTTGCAAAGCATGTAAACGTTTTAATCAAATTATTATATTAATCTGACTATTCACAATCGCATTATTGTGTGCATGTAACCGTACTCGTTGAGTAGTTCAAATGATTTAGTTTTTTTACTCCAGTGTTCAAAAACGTACTCTTAAGTTTGCTTTGTTGTTTTGTATCTGCTGGTGTATTCTTTAATAAATGTAAAATTCTGAATTCCAATCTTGTGGGTTCACTGTTTAACTAATTGACAGTAAAAAAAAACATCTTTATATGAGATTCCTATTTCTGCCCGTGCAAATTTGGTGCTCACTTTTCTAGTATTTACAGTAACAAAAAATGTGACCATTAGCTTGGAGCCAAACCTTTGTGACGCTAGCCACAATAAGGATTAGTCACAATAGTGGTGTTTGCGTTTTTCTTCAAAATAAAAGTTCCCCATTGAAACCGATGCAAATGAATACAAATAGTGGAATAATGCCACATTTTGGACTAGATGCTAAACAAGGTTGGAACGTTGTTATATAAATTAAACGAGACAATTAGTTAATTTGTCTCCGTTCACACCAGTGTCAAAGTCCCGCAGTATGTGCTACGGCGCTAATATTTGTGTTAGCTTTTCACTTATGTTCTCTGGGTGTCACTGAGTAGGCTAATACCCTATTTCATGGATCCAAGATCCATGTGCAAGGCTGTGCAAAGAAATGGGTATGCCCCCAATTCAATTCTGAAGTCTAATACATTCACTGTGCGATTTCAACTGATTTGTTTACTTTGCTGGGTCAAATTAACTAATTGTCTTTTGTCTAATTTATTTACCAACATTCCAGCCTTGTTTAGCATGATCTAGTCCAAATATGGCATGATTCCACTATTTGTATCCGTTTGCATCAGTTTCAATGAGGTACTTTCATATTGAAGGTGAACCGCAAATCCCACTATTGTGGCTAATCCTTATTGTGGCTGGGTTTATTTTGCAGACATATTTAAAGATGCAATATTAAAATTTTTTGGGGTGACCCGATCAAATTCACAACGAAATTTGAGTTATAGATCTGTCCTTCTCATAGAAACCAAGTCTTAGAAGCGGTAGGTCTGTTCTATACGCACTATTTCTATGCTTCCAAACATTTTGTTTTTGCTATATTTACTTCGGGTTTTGTACACAGCTGAAAATACAATATTTTTGGTTTAGATGGTACAATGATTCTCTACACAATACTTGCTTGTTTTGTCACAAAAACTTTGCAATCAAGAAATGGCAGAGCGATTTCTGCATTTTGGTTGATGGGTCTATGGCTGATGTAGCTAGCTTTTAGAATAAAAAATTGTTAACATTCATAGACTTGTAACCATAGACATTAAAACCTGTAGATAGTGTTAGCGCTGACAACATCCACGTATTCCTATGGAAAAATCCAGATGGCGCATGAAGCCGGACGTATTTTGAATTTGAAGTGCGTCATGAATGCATTGAAGTATAGTAAGAACACAAATGGCGCCAATGATCATGTTGAAAGTGGCCCTAACTAGCAAAGGATCATGGTCGATGTCATCATTTTCATCCTGCCTGAGAGTCAACCGGGAGCCTCCTCGAAGTCTGCCGCCCATGATTGGTCTACAAATGTAGTAGTCAGAATGGTTCACTATCTTATTAAATATCCTGGGTTGTAGCGAACTTGAAAATAATTCACCGTGCACATCGAACTTCATCATAATAAACACATTTAAGAACCCAAAACGGGCATCTATAAAGATGTCGTTTGGCTGTTCTGGCTATTTGTAATTTACATCGGCTTTCTAGGGCAGACCAGGGGTTTTGGCACCGCTAGGCTGCTACGCAGTAGCCAACCAGCTGAGCTCGTGACTTCACGCTCCAGACCGGATACTGGGGGCCTACATGTAACATTGGGCCATTCGAGGGGATCACTTTTGTTGGTAACCGCCTTTCAAAGTGTTGCATTATGTGGTTAAAAATTGTCAGACTAGTGCCTACGCGTTGACTGCATGAACTTTACAGAAATCATGTGATCAAAGGTCATGAAGTTTTGACTGCATTCGACTGCAAATTTCTGCAGTTGCTCTTCACCGACTTCATCCTGCAGCCATCGCCTGCATAGTGGGAGGCTGTCAACCAATCATGGTGGTGTTTCTGTTTGACCCACGCAAATGTGACCAAAGACATGACTGAAACAGGAACCAACTTACTTTAGGCTACACAGTGGATCGTTTATATACAAATGAATGTGATATTTGAGGCTCTCTCTAAGTAATTGATTGTACAATGAAAATATATGACTTCAGGTTGTGAATGTGTGATATAAAGTCAAAGTCACCATTATTAGTCAGTTGTACAACCGAATGCCTTCAACCGAAATGTGTCTTCCGCATTTAACCCAACCCCTCTGAATCAGAGAGGTGCGGGGGGCTGCCTTAATTGACAGAATGGTTGGAGACATGTTTATTTTAACATTATAAAGAAAAACTTTTATAAACAATGGCAATATAAACATGTTTTAATCTGAGTCTTGCTGTTGGAAAACCACATCAGTGTCCGACTTTCGGCTGTCGCAGATGCTCCTCCCCAGACTTCACTCCACTACTTTCGTCTCCATTTGGTTGCTTTCTCCTTACTACTCAATTGCGCCCATTAACTCGTTTTAAAATTATCCTCAAACTGTAGACCTGTTTTCAGCTATTTTCACGTCTCTCCAGAGATGTTCGATTGGGTTCAAGTCCGGGCTCTGGCTGGGCCACCCAAGGACATTCAGAGACTTGTCCCGAAGCCACTTCTGCGTTGTCTTGGCTGTGTGTTTAGGGTCGTTGTCCTGTTGGAAGGTGAACCTTTGCCCCAGTCTGAGGTCCTGAGCACTCTGGAGCAGGTTTTCATCAAGGATCTCTCTGTACTTTGCTCCGTTCATCTTTGCCTCGATCCTGACAAGTCTCCCAATTCCTGCCGCTGAAAAACATCACCACAGCATGATACTGCCATCAACATTATTTTGTGAGTGGACGAACGTGCACGGGTAGCCTACAGGAGCGCCTTTTTGAAGTGATTGTATGGCATTCAGATAAAAACATCATGACTGGTTGTGTTTATGTCACATTAAAAGGTAATAAATACAGAGTGGTCTCCAGAGTGGCGCAGCGGTCTAAGGCACTGCATCGCAGTGCTTGAGGCGTCACTACAGACCTGGGTTCAATCCCAGGCTGTTTCACAGCTGGCCGTGACCGGGAGACCCATTAGGAGGCGCACAATTGGCCCAGCATCTTCCGGGTTAGGGGAAGGGTTGGCCCGACCGGGATTTCCTTGTCCCATCGTGCTCTAGCAACTCCTTGTGGTGGGCAGGGTGAATGCTGGATGGTGTTTCCTCCGACACATTGGTGCGGCTGACTTCCAGGTTAAGCAAGCAGTGTGTCAAGAAGCAGTGTGGTTTGGCATGGTCGTGTTTCGGAGGACGCATGGCTCTCGACCTTCGCCTCTCCCGAGTCTGTAGGGGAGTTGCAGCGATGGGACAAGACTGTAACTACCAACTGGATATCACCAAATTGGGGAGAAAAAGGGGTAAAAGTACAACAAAAATAATGAAATTAAATTAATAGGGATTCTATAGGTAATTCTATGATCTACTTTCATTACTGTAGATGGATAATTCATTTGAATTTAATGCCTTTATGATGAGACCACAATTATTTTTGCAAAATGCCAGAATATGTCAAACTACAGATGTCTAACTATAGTGCCAAATTCAGATTTTACCTAAATATGGAGCGTTAGGCCGTGATTGGCTCAGTGTTCTGTCACTCATGGGGATTTTACGTCACTGCCAAGTGTAAGAGGAGACATTGAAAATTCTAGACCTTCGGGTGTTACATTAGAAGTGCCCATCCAACAAGGCTCAAAGTCATTGGCCACAGATAAAATTACATCAAATCACGTTATATGTACAGTAGCTTTGATTGGACTGATCTTGTCAACATCATACTTTCAACTTTCACAATCTTAGCTAGCAGTCATCATCATGAATCAAGTCGACAATCTATTGGCAAATCCTTTTTAATCCTTGTCATATGAAGAGAAATAATGATGAGAAATTATAGATAGAACGTATCGATGCTCATTGGACATAAACATTACACAACAAGTTGGAAATCCCAAATTCAACAAGTGGTTTGGAAGGAATCAGTGACCGTGGCTGTGTGGTCCCAAATCTGGGATTATGGAGCTCTTTTCCAAGTTTAAAATGATAAACATTACAACATTGGCCATGCTGTCAATGATGCATGACTTGTGCCGCGCTCAAAACAACTGTTAACTCGGGACTGCGAAAACCTAACTTCAGTGAGTTCAAGACAACTGGGAAGTCGGGAATAAACGAGCTCCGACTGGGAAAATACATTTTGAAAGGTCATCCAACACAAAATTGTAAATTCGGCCTCCCGTTGTTTTGAAAGCACCATAAATCCAGAGAATGCCAGACTTTGATAGCAACATTTGCCCACGAAGGACCGCCGCGCGCCACCTTCCTGTTCAAGTGAGCAGAGCACAAGGTGAGTCCAAAAATGCCTCGTATGTTGTTGCATAAATGATGTAATATGCCAGGGAGATATGTATACTGTAGCTAAAAAAAGTAATACTAAGTGTATGTTGTGTAGTAAGATGTTAGTAGCCCATGTGCCTCACCCTAATAATTTGGTCTATTTACCCCTCTTAATTTCGCCTACTGTTCTAACTTGGTGGTGCACATGTAGCCTATAACCTGTTTTAGAGAAATGTAATCATAGAATATTGTAAGAGCTTTCATTGTCAGCTTATACACCCCCTTTATTTATCCTACGGTTCTGACTTGGTGGACAGGGAGAATGTTCTGAATTCTATTGCTGTACATTTCAAAAGTGCTAAACACATAGTTATATTGACTAACGTTACGTCAGTCCTAGCTCGCTCATTAATGTCTAAATCGAAATTAAGGATTGTCTCTTATCGTCCCCTTATGCCATTGTTTGTACATCTCAATTGTCATTAGAAACCATTTTTTTTTAAGCAAGTCAGCCATATCAGCTATGTTTTTTTTAAAAGGCAGAAAATGAGGCTGAATGAACTGTTTCCCTGCCAGACAAGGCTCCGCTGATAGCCAGGTGTAGCAGTGGTAAAATGTTGGGACAGCTTTATGTAGACCCTAACAGTTTGTGGACACCGTTTGTCACCGTTATAGTGCAATTAATGCATTGTTTAGTGTTGTGTAGTGACTTTGCTGGCACCAAGATTGACATGCTAAAATCGCCACTGACAGAGTGATGTGTACAGGACATTTCTTAAAAGTGACAGTATATGAGCCATTCCGCCAAATCGGTGCCATTTGCATGTTGTAACTTTTCAAAATTAAACATCATTCTTTATATATTTTTTCAGCACTGTATCTAATAACACACGTTTAACTATTCAAAATGTGTAATGGTCAATCTCAAGCAATTTTCTTTATTTTTTTACAAAGTTTCTAAATAGAAGATGGTTGCATTTTTCTCAGTTCTGGTACCAAAATTATTACCAGTTTATTAACAGTTTAAATATCAATTAAATGTCATGCCCACTAGTTTCTTTGTTTTTCCATCAGTAAAGTGGGTATATTAAAGACATAATTGGTTACATGTTCAAAAAATATATATCTGTAGCTAAAAAGTCACAACATATGCAGGCGAAATGTATTTAAACAAACATGTATAAACACAAAACTGTTTTTTTTTATTTTTAAGCGAGACCCCAACCTCAATTTTATCAAAAATCTAAATTTATCAAACAATTGTTTAAATGATGGACCAAACATAATTGAAAAATAAGAGATTTATCTTAATAAAAAAAACAAAAAAAACAAGGAATGAACATTGGGTCACAGGAATGAGTGCTTGTGTGTGTGTGTGAGAGAATAACTGGATGTCACAGAACTTCCTTCAATTAAACAAAGATAAAACAGGATTTTAGCCATCACTCATTTACACATAATCCATTTCATACACTAGCACTGACCCTCATCCTGATCTAGAAGTGCTTGGCTCTGGATTTAACAGCTCTGTCTGGTGAAAGCTGGGGGGCTACCTGCAGGTGTGGTGAGGTGCTTTAGGACTTCTATCCTGGACTTGATCCTGTAGTAAGTCTCCCTAAACGTTTTTGCGACGTCTGCGCTTTTCGCTCTTACTAATGTTATTGACTGTTTTCTTCCTGCCTGATGCTATGTCCTCCCTGTATTTCTGCTGTTCCTTCTTTAAGTATCTCTCTCTCCTTTCTGGGTCGGCGTGGCGTCGAGCGCGACAGCGCCGCTGCTTCTCTGCAGCACTTAATCGATTGGCTCCCTGTAAGTAATGGGTTCACATTATAAAACTGAAAACACCTTTAGTAATTCCAACTGTAAAACTTAAAATTAAGAGAATTGTATTATAATTAATCAATGTATATACCAGATACACATTTTAAATGGCTATTTCATTCAAACTTCTCCCTCCTGTTACTCTTATTCAGCCCAGTTATCCTTCATATGAGTAACAGGCCTGAAAGTAAAAGGACTGAGTTTTTAGCATAGCATTTGCTGCAAGAGGGACTGGTGCACTTCACAAAATAGATGGTATCATGAGGAAGGGAAATTATGTGGATATATTGAAGCAACATCTCAAGACATCAGTCAGGAAGTTAAAGCTTGGTCGCAAATGGGTCTTCCAAATGGACAATGACCCCAAGCATACTTCCAGTTGTTGTGGCAAAATGTTGTGGCAAAATGGCTTAAGGACAACAAAGTCAAGGTATTGGAGTGGCCATCACAAAGCCCTGACCTCAATCCTATAGAGAATTTGTGGGCAGAACTGAAAAAGTGTGTGCGAGCAAGGAGGCCAACAAACCTGACTCAGGTACACCAGCTCTGTCAGGAGGAATTGGCCAAAATTCAATTTATTGTGGGAAGCAACTGCCCTGAGACAAAGCTGAAAGTAGCCCACCAAGATCTCCTCCACCGCACGAGCCCGAGGGGGGCGCAAAACCGGACAGGAAGATCACGTCAATGACTCAACCCACTCAAATGACGCACCTGTCCTAGGGACGGCATGGAAGAGCACCAGTAGGCCAGTGACTCAGCCCCCATAATGAGGTTAGAGGCTGAGAATACCAGTGGAGAGAGGGGAGCCAGGCAGGCAGAGACAGCAAGGGTGATTCATCACTCCAGTGCCTTGCCGGGCCAGACTACACTCAATCATAGGACCTACTGAAGAGATCAGTCTTCAATAAAGACTTAAAGGTTGAGACCGAGTCTGCGTCTCTCACATGGATGAGCAGACTATTCCATAAAAATGTTGCTCTATAGGAGAAAGCCCTGCCTCCAGCTGTTTGCCTCGAAATTCTAGGGACAATAAGGAGACCTGCGTCTTGTGACCGTAGCGTACGTGTAGGTATGTACGGCAGGACCAAATCAGAGAGATAGGTAGAGGAGGAAGCCCATGTAATGCTTTGTAGGTTAGCAGTAAAACCTTGAAATCAGCCCTAGCCTTAACAGGAAGCCATTGTAGAGAGGCTAGCACTGGAGAAATATGATCAAATGTTTTGGTTCTAGTCAAGATTATAGCAGCCATGTTTAGCACTAAAAGTAAAAACTGAAAAGTTTGGCAGGTAGCCAAGTAGCAACAAACAGCACAGCAGCAGGGAGACAAGTTTTTCGACTTCCGGCGCCGACAGAGATGGCAGCCTCGCTTCACGTTCTCAGGAAACCATGCAGTATTTTGTTTTTTTATGTATTACTTCTTACATTGTTACCCCGGGAAATATTAAGTTTTATTACATACAACCGGGAGGAACTATTGGATATAAGAGCAACATCAACTTACCAACATTACGACCAGGAATACGACTTTCCCAAAGAGGATTTTCGGTTTGCTAACCCAAACACAACAACAGACTGGATAGCACCCGGCTACTCAAAACAACGGCGGCGCCGGAGAAGAGGGAAACACGCCGGTCTTTTGGTCAAGCTACGTCGACGGGCGCATCGTGCACCTCTCCCGAGTATTTTAATCGCCAATGTACAGTCTCTTGACAACAAAGTAGACGAAATCCGATCGAGGGTTGCCTTTCAGAGAGACATCCGAGACTGCAACGTTCTTTGCTTCACGGAAACATGGCTCACTCAGGACACGTTATCGGAGTCGGTACAGCCACCTGGTTTCTCCACGATCGCGCCGACAGAAACAAACTTCTATCTGGTAAGAAGAAGGGTGGGGTGTGTGTCTTATGATTAACGAGACGTGGTGTGATCATAACAACATACAGGAACTCAAGTCCTTTTGTTCACCTGACATAGAATTCATTACAATCAAATGCAGACCGCATTATCTACCAAGAGAATTCTCCTCGATTATAATCACAGCCGTGTACATCCCCCCTCAAGCTGATACATCGACGGCACTGAAAGAAATTCATCGGACTCTATGTAAACTGGAAACCACATATCCTGAGGCTGCATTTATTGTGGCTGGGGATTTTAATAAGGCCAATTTAAGAACAAGGCTCCCGAAATTTTACCAGCATATCGAATGTGCCACCCGGCTGGTAAAATCCTGGATCACTGTTATTCCAACTTCCGTGATGCATACAAGGCTATTCTCCGCCCTCCTTTCGGCAAGTCTGACCATGACTCCATTTTGTTGCTCCCAGCCTACAAACAGAAACTGAAACAGGAAACGCCAGTTCTCAGGTCTGTTCAACGCTGGTCCGACCAATCTGATTCCATGCTGCAAGATTGCTTCGAGCACGTGGACTGGGATATGTTCCGGATAGCATCTGAAACCGTGGATTGATGGCAGCATTCGCGCAAAACTGAAAGCGCGAACCACTGCTTTTAACCAGGGTAAGGCTACCAGAAACATGACTGAATACAAACAGTGTAGCTATTCCCTCCGCAAGGCAATCAAACAAGCTAAGCGTCAATATAGAGACAAAGTAGAGTCACAATTCAACGGCTCAGACACAAGAGGAATGTGGCAGGGTCTACAGTCAATCACAGACTACAAAGAAAACCAGCCCGTCGCGGACCATGACGTCCTGCTCCCAGACCAACTAAACAACTTCTTTGCTCGCTTTGAGGACAATGCAGTGCCACCGACACGCCCGCTCCAAAACCTGCGGGCTCACCTTCACCGCAGCCAATGTGAGAAAACATTTAAATGTGTTAACCCTCGCAAGGCTGCCGGCCCAGATGGCATCCCTGGCCGTGTCCTCAGAGCATGCGCAGACCAGCTGGCTGGTGTGTTCACGGACATATTCAATCAGTCCCTATCCCAGTCTGCTGTTCCCACATGCTTCAAGAGGGCCACCATTGTTCCTGTTCCCAAGAAAGCTAAGGTGACTGAGCTAAATGACTATCGCCCTGTAGCACTCACTTCCGTCATCATGAAGTGCTTTGAGAGATTAGTCAAGGATCATATCACCTCCATCCTGCCAGACACCCTGGACCCACTCCAATTTGCTTACCGTCCCAATAGGTCCACAGACGACGCAATCGCAATCACACTGCATACTGCCCTAACCCATCTGGACAAGAGGAATACTTATGTAAGAATGCTGTTCATCGACTACAGCTCAGCATTTAACACCATAGTTCCTCCAAGCTTGTCATTAAGCTCGAGACCCTGGGTCTCGACCCAGCCCTGTGCAACTGGGTCCTGGACTTCCTGACGGGCCGGTCCCAGGTGGTGAGGGTAGGAAACAACATCTCCACTCCGCTGATCCTCAACACTGGGGCCCCACAAGGGTGCGTTCTCAGCCCTCTCCTGTACTCCCTGTTTACCCATGACTGCGTGGCCAAGCACGCATCCAACTCAATCATCAAGTTTGCTGACGACACTACAGTGGTAGGCTTGATTACCAACAACGACGAGACGGCCTACAGAGAAGAGGTGAGGGCCCTCGGAGTGTGGTGTCAGGAAAATAACCTCTCACTCAATGTCAGCAAAACAAAGGAGATGATCGTGGACTTCAGGAAACAGGAGAGCGAGCACCCCCCTATCCACATCGAGGGGACAGTAGTGGAGAGGGTCGAAAGTTTTAAGTTCCTCGGTGTACACATCACGGACAAACTGAATTGGTCCACCCACACAGACAGCGTGGTGAAGAAGGCGCAACAGCGCCTCTTCAACCTCAGGAGGCTGAAGAAATTCGGCTTGTCACCAAAATCACTCACAAACTTTTACAGATGCACAATTGAGAGCATCCTGTCGGGCTGTATCACCGCCTGGTACAGCAACTGCTCCGCCCACAACCGTAAGGCTCTCCAGAGGGTAGTGAGGACTGCACAGCGCATCACCGGGGGAAACCTACCTGCCCTCCAGGACACCTACACCACCCGATGTCACAGAAAGGCCAAAAAGATCATCAAGGACAACAACCACCCGAGCCACTGCCTGTTCACCCCGCTATCATCCAGAAGGCGAGGTCAGTACAGGTGCATCAAAGCTGGGACCGAGAGACTGAAAAACAGCTTCTACCTCAAGGCCATCAGACTGTTAAACAGCCATCACTAACATTGAGTGGCTGCTGCCAACATACTGACTTAAATCTCTAGCCACTTTAAACATAGGAATTGGATGTAACAAATGTATCACTAGCCACTTTAAACAATTTTGTATATAAGATTTACGTATCCAACATACTCATATCAAATGTATACACTGTACTCTAAACCATCTACTGTATCTTGCCTATGCCGTTCTACCATCGAATCAAATCTCTAGCCACTTTAATAATTATAACTGGATGAAATAATGTATCACTAGCCACTTTAAACAATGCCATTTATATAATGTTTACATATCCTACATTACTCATCTCATATATATATATATATGTGTATATACTGTACTCCATACCATCTACTGCATCTTGCCTATGCCGGTCAGCCATCGCTCATCCATATATTTATATGTACATACTCGTATTCATTCCTTTACTCTTGTGTGTATAAGGTAGTTGTTGTGAATTTGTTAGATTACTTGTTAGATACTACTGCATGGTCGGAACTAGAAGCACAAGCATTTCGCTACACTCGCATTAACATCTGCTAACCATGTGTATGTGACAAATAAAATTTGATTTGATTTGAAGTCTGGAAGTCACGATGTCACAATATACCCTTTAATTCTTGAAGACAATAATTTATGAATGCCTCATGAGCTTAGTCCATCTGTTATACCCCATCAGAACTCAACATATAAGCTTATTTTACTCCATTGTTTGTAGGTTCAGTTTGTGTTAATGTTATATAATGACTATATTATATCAATTAATGACTTACAACCTCGCTTCCGAATTCCAGTTTGTTATGCTAAGAATTTGTATAGTTTTTAAAGTAGGCCTATAACATTAGAAAATATTGTTATTTTATTCTCATTCAGGATTGTTTTATTTGCTGTCATGATAATGATTAAAGTTCCATTTAGAAGAATTGTCTCTTTCTTTGAATGTTCAGGAACTTTAAGATTTAAAGTCGATATAATCTTCATGTACTGATTTAATCTATACATAATTTATTTCCATTGTTAGAGCGGTCACTCAAATATCTTGTCAATGAAACAGATTATCTTTGGACCGCTACTGATTGAAAATTCCATCTCAACATTAGGATGTTTAAGAGTTTAAGAGTCTTCTTGGCAATAATATCCACTTCCTCATTCCCCTCTACTTCCACATGAGTTGGTACCCAGAGAAACATCACAAATACCACATCTGTTTCACCCTATACAAGCACTGCAAAACCTCATTACAATACATCCTGTCTGCTCTGGGACACACATGAATTTAAGCTCATCAGTGCTGTACAGGAGTCAGAGCCGATGCCTACCCTGTCTGGCCTCACCTCCTCCACCCACTCGGCAGCCAATAGTAAGGCCAACAACTCCATTGTGTAAACAGATAAATTATACGTTGCTATTTTTGTCACTGCCACTTTAAACTCAGGAACACTAAAAGCTGCTCCTGCCCTCCCTGTTTTAGGGTCTTTAGATCCATCTGTGATATATTAAAGAAAGCATAGTACGGTGTTCTTAAATGTTCACTTAAAACTGAATCTACTCCTTCCTCAACATCTCTTACCCTCTCAAGCAACCCCAGATCTAGCCCTGGTTGAGGGAGAAACCAAGGTGGGATAGCAGGAAGAACCACAGAGGGGTTAAAGACCCTCCCAAACAACCCCGTCTCTCTCGCCATTGCAAAATCTTGTATTCAGATTTTGTTCATGTTCCCAGCACTCTAGGAGCATTTGTATGATGTGTAACCTCATGTCCTTGTAGATTTACCCAATATGTCAAGGCTTGCTGTTGTCTACTTAACTTTTAACGGTATCTCTCCCAACTCTACCTGCATCGCTGGCACCGGAGAGGTCCTGAGTGCTCCACAACATATTCTTAGGACTTGGGCCTAGATTACATCTAGCTTTTTTAAAGATGTCTGAGCTGCTGATCCATATCCTATACTTCCAAAATCCATTGATGACCTTAACAGCGCCACCCCTTTTTTTTTAAATCTTCTATTTATTTATATTTATTTTCTCTTTTTTTTGGGCTCCCCGGAAGTGTGGGTTTGTGCTCCCTGATTAACTCAAAGTTAAGTTGTTGGCCACTGACAAGTATTGTGATTCTACATATAAACCCTGAATTGCTGATGCTTTGTATTGGCCATTGAGAGGCTTTAAAGCCACCGGTCAGCCATATTGGCATTCCTCAGTAGGAGCAGTCCTCCATAGGGGCAGCAGGTAGCCTAGTGGTTAGAGCGTTGGACTTATAACCGAAAGTTTGCAAGATCGAATCCCTGAGCATACAAAGTAAAAACCTGTCGTTCTGCCCCTGAACAAGGCGGTTAACCCACTGTTACTAGGCCATCGTTGAAAATAAGAATTTGTTCTTAACTGACTTGCCTAGTTAAATAAAGGTAAAATAGTAATGAATGGAATTCAACAGTATTTCAATTAAATGTTTCAAGGACAAAACTACATGTATTTTTAGTTGTTGTAGTGGGGACAGTAACATTAGTACAAAAAAAATATGTTTATATATTCATTTTTATGTTTAGCTTACATAATATAGTTTAAAAGTATGCATTAAGGTGTTTGTTATAGAATAAATGTGTCAAAAACGAATGTAGACATTAACAAATGCATTTCTATAGATCTATATACATATACATACAGTACCAGTCAAAAGTTTGGACACACATACTCATTCAAGTTTTAAAAAATAATAATGTTTTTACTATTTTCTACATTGTAAAATAATAGTGAAGACATCAAAACTATGAAATAACACATATGGAATCATGTAGTAACCAAAGAAGTGTTAAACAAATCAAATCAGATTTGAGATTCTTCAAAGTAGCCATCCTTTGCCTTGTTTACAGCAATGCACACTCTTGGCATTCTCTCAACCAGCTTCATGAGGTAGTCACCTGGAATGCATTTAAATTAACAGGTGTGCCTTGTTAAAAGTTAAATAGTGGAATTTCTTTCTTTCTTAACTGATTGGCTCAAACGCATTGTGTTGTGACAAGGTAGGGGTGGTATACAGAAGATAGCCCTATTTGGTAAAAGACCAAGTCCATATTATGGCAAATAAGCAAAGAGAAACGACAGTCCATCATTACTTTAAGACATGAATGTCAGTCAATCTGGAACATTTCAAGAACAATGAAAGTTTCTTCGAGTGCAGTCGCAAAAACCATGAAGCGCTATGATGAAACTGGCTGTCATGAGGACCGCCACAGGAAAGGAAGACCCAGAGTTACTTCTGCTGCAGAGGATAAGTTAATTTTTGTGTGGCCCCACCCCCATCAAAGTTCCTCACCCCTGATCTAGTCCAATGTTCCTCTTAGTTTTCATACATTTTCATTCTCTTTTGTAGATATAGCAAACTTCACTTGAGTTCATGTTTAGCTATATTACCTATTCTCAGTAATAAAAAAAAACGTTGTAATAATCTTTCTGTTTGGATGTTAAATAACGAGACAGAGGCATTGATGCGAGTAACCAGTCTTGTTCAGTACATCGCAAGCACACCGGTAAAAACACAGGAGTTTCAGTAATTAACATTGACCAGCAGGTGTCATCACTGTGCCATCCTCCAGTTTATAATACAACTTTAGTTTATAGTTAAGTCCTCTTTTATTTGTTGTCTTTAGTAACTTATCTCTTTTGTGAGTTTTGTTGTATGTTTAAGTATTGTTGTACTAAATTGACGGAGCAAAAGTTTAGTTTCATGAATTGTAGGTTATCGACGTGAGGGACCTTTATTGTGAAGGACGAAGTAATACATTTACCCTAGACGTCATTTTAGGCAGGCCCAGTTCAGCCAGAATTATTAACGGAAGCTGGCGGCAGAATCGAACATCTCGTTAGCTAACTCTTGTTAAAACGACCTGATGGTAAGCTACTGTAGTTAGATGAATGTTGTGGAAAGACTTTTTTAATTGGTAATAAATTGGTATAAAATGGGCGACCTTGACTCTGGCATAGTATATGTGCGCGAGAGAGGACAGCTTCGTCGCGTCAATAACATTGTGCTCGCGGAGACGAAGCCGCCTTCATCATCATCATCATCATCACACAGAACAACAAACCCTCTTGCGTTGAAAAAGGAGCACTTCGTCTTCACCTATAACAAAGAAGGCAGTTTGAGGTACACTGCCAAATCCCTCTACGACATTTCTCTGTTGTTTGTAGCGTACAACATCAACCATGTCGATTCTCTCGAAGGATTTCCTGAACAAGTAGGGGACAGACTCTTCGCCGCCGCGGAGGAAAAACAGATCTTTTCAGATCCCGATGCAGCCCCAAGGGCTCTGCAGTTGTTCAGTGATGCATACGGGGACATAGTGCTCGGGTCACTTTGTTTACGGCATAGGTAAGGCATGGTTACACCCCCCCTCTCTCAGTATTTGCAGGGGACAAAGCTTGGTTATAAGCACCTTCCATGCTAGCCTACTTACCCCACCTTGTGGTACCACCAACATTATGTAACCTTCGACCTACAGCCCATTTAGGAACTTGCGATGCACTTCATTGACAGTTCGTACATGGGCTGGCTACCTGTTGTCTTATTCCCTCACAGGTTTCCCTTGCTGTCTGAAAAGCTGGAAGAGATCAAAACGTTTCACAGTCTGAAGTGCCTGGATCTGTTTGGCTGCAGACTGGGAGACAGTCACGACATCTTCCAACATCTCACATCAGATGCATTGTCCAGGTATGAATCCATTGTTTTTGTTCTATTGTACAGTACAATGCCCAATTTAATTCACTGAGGCTGGCCTGCAAGTGTGTGATTGACCCGGACAGATTTCAAATGAAAGATCGCCAACCCTAACTCTGGTGGTTCGCCTAACCATATTGGGCTCCCGAGTGGTGCAGCGGTCTAAGGCACTGCATCTCAGTGCTAGAGGCGTCACTACATACCCTGGTTCGATTCTGGGCTGTATCGCAACCGGCCGTGATTTGGAGTCCCATAGAGTGGCGCACAATTGGCCCAGCGTCATCCGGGTTAGGCCGTCATTGTAAATAAGAATTTGTTCTTAACGGACTTGCCTTTTTAAATAAAATAACCCCCAATCGTAACCTCAACCAATTTAGGTCAACCAATGCCTAAGATTTCGATTGTGCGTGCTGAGTATCCACTTCCTTGTAAAGTTAGTCCTGTGTCTGTGTCTCCCCAGCAGCCTGGTCCAATTGTAGTTCTCCTCTCCTTTTTCTCAGTAGCCTGGTCCAGCTGTCCCTGGGTGGTAACAGCCTGTCAGACCAGGGTCTCCAGAGACTGACAGCCCCTGTCAGGATGAGGAGGAGGGGGCTGAGACATCTACAGATACTGGACCTGTCCTGTGAGTAGTCTGTTATGGGGGCATCTCAATAGTATAGCATGGCTTCCTAGTCTCATCCTTAGTTATTTGCACGGCTAGGAAGGAAATCTGAATCATGAAAGATTGTTCTTAGGGATGGCATACATGTTTTCATCTGTCCTGTTCTTTCCAGCTAGTGAAGATGGAGGGGAGACAAGGACAGGATGTCTTGGATGGTCCAGGGTGACCCACAGCGTAGCTCTAAACCAATTGTTTTCACTTCTGTTTCCAACAGACAACCCGATCACTGACAAGGCAGTTGGATATCTCACATGCCTCCCAAAGCTACAAGGTCTTGACGTATCAGGAACTAACATAAAGGTGAGAAGGTTTTGACTCTGTACTTCTCCCTGTCACAAGACCAGGGCCTCCAGATAACATATTCCCCTGGTGGTCCTGGTGCCTCCAGGTTTTTCAGTTGGGTGGCACCAGCCTATGTAGGTAATAGAACATTTTAGTATATAAAGTAATTCAGTGTTTTATTAAAAAGTGTAGTTGTCATATTTTCATGTTGTGATTTTTAAAATATTTGAGTGTGCAACATAATCCAGTGATGCATTTTGACTTGACAAACTAGACTACTTGTTATATTTGACTGTTAAAATAGAGCTCCAGAAATGTCACATTTTAATTATTTTTGGTTCAATAGAGATGACTTAGCCTGCATCTTAATCTGCACTAATATCGTAGGCTCATTTTAATTGGGGCTAATTCGCCACCTGAGTAAGTGAAAACTCAAAACACGTTAGTAAGATCGCCAACCCTAACTCTAAAGATAATACCCGCTGCTAGTAGCCAAATATTAATCTAACAGTACATTTTGAATGTCTCAAATATTGCAGTTGTAGCCTCTGCAATCCCAGTGAGGCCTCTGCAATCCCAGTGAGGCCTCTGCAATCCCAGTGAGGCCTCTGCAATCCCAGTGAGGCCTCTGCAATCCCAATGGCCAATGCGCATTTCGCATGGTCCGTATGGCTTTGAGATATAAAATATGTTGGTTGTAAAATAGTTGCTAATGAGCTCAAAAGTGAGAGCTGAGGAAAAAATGACCTACAGAAATCTGAACCTCCTTTCTTCAACGGTGACAACACGATAGCTGTGTTTTCCGTAGGATAGGGTTTCGAAATGTAACATTTATTTTTTGTCTCCCGAAGCATTTGATATCCCGGTAGCTCGCTGGTACACAGCAGCAGGCCCCCCAGTGAAAAGGGACGGACAGACACTTTTTCATTACAGGAAAATTCATGAGAATAATGTACTACTTTACTGTTTGACCAAATCCATGTTTTTGGCTATCTATAAAACAGGAAAGTGAGGTGACCGTGTAAAATGTGCGGCTCTCACCGTCTGGAGCCCTACACAACACCATAAACTAAGATTCTATTCGGATCCTAACTGACCTCTTTGTTTCCTATCTGGAACATGTCTTCCACAAGATGACACCATTGATCCCTAACAGAACTGAGGGTGAAATGTATACTATTTGATTCCCAGGTTGACCCGTCATTCAAGCAGACCGTGAGGAACACCATGGGGTTGGTCCTGTCTGAGAAACTACTGGAAGCCTTCGACCACTCCTGTTGTAAAACACAAGGCTGGGCAGAACAGGTAACACTCCTGCTGTAAAACACAAGGCTGGGCAGAACAGGTAACACTCCTGTTGTGAAACACAAGGCTGGGCAGAACAGGTAACACTCCTGTTGTAAAACACAAGGCTGGGCAGAACAGGTAACACTCCTGCTGTGAAACACAAGGCTGGGCAGAACAGGTAACACTCCTGCTGTAAAAACACAAGGCTGGGGGAACAGGTAACACTCCTGCTGTAAAAACACAAGGCTGGGCAGAACAGGTAACACTCCTGCTGTAAAAACACATTTCTGGTACTAAAGTCATTTATTGATAACTTGGTTTATTTGTATGGCATATATGTTTGCGACAGGTAGTAAACCGGTGGGAGTTGAGTGCAACAGAACTGCCCAAACTAAAGAAGATCCAAGAGTCAAGAACATCAGCTATTCGCTTTTGTAAGTGTTTAACATCTTTTGTATTCACATCACTATTTTAATTGAAAGACCATTTTTAAAGCTAACCAGGTCCGGATCTGCATGTTCTTCAGCCAAATCGGACAGTCGTAGCCATGCCATACACGTCAGAGGTTAGGGGAATTGGCTATAAGCACATTCACGATCTGAACCAGGCTATTCTTTCAAAGCTAGTCTGTCTCTGCAGTGGCCAGTTTGGTGCTGTTTCTTTAATAAACAAGATCTGGCTGTCAGTACAGGTGCTGTTGTTGTTTGTAAACAACACAAATACTATTTGCTCTTCAGTTGGCAGAGAGAAGTTTGTCCGAGGAATCCTGAGCGCATCACCTCTGATCCAGGATAAAGAACAAGACAAGACCAGGGAGAGGATACATTTGTATAAACCAGCAACGAGCGCACACACACATCCGGCCCAATGCACGGGGGCTAAAAGTGGACAAATTAAGCACTCGTCACTCAACAGCATTGAAATCGCAGGGTCCACCAACGGACATGTAAAACCCTGTTCGCAGAACAAGAAGAGGCCTCGTGAACACCAGGTTGGGGACAGTGGTCATCACAGCCCTCCTGTTAAACGTGCTTCTTCATCGCCAGCTCTCACAGCAGGCGATTTGGATCTGCTCAACAGTTACTGATGCTTCGTCTTCTTCTCCGTAGCCGAGGTCCACAGTCTTCAAGTGTGTGTGTGTGGGTGGGGGGGCGTGACAATGCACTGCTCAATTTGAATTCTTCCTGATGCCATGCATCCAGCAGAGTTCAGCTTCCACCTCCTAGGTGGGCTTTGGTGGGTTTTTGTTTAAGTGGACCCCAAGCACTCCTTAGCTGGAGGAACACTTGGAATGTTTTCTTAGTAAATCTGTTGCTTATTTACATTTTTTTTTTACTGTTTACAAATAAAAAGTATATTGTTTATTATTGTAACTGTTCCAAGATTCTGATCATTGTTGTGGATCCAGTCTCTGATGACTGAATGTTCACATGGCCAGAGTACACACCTTCCATTTGGTTCAGAGATTAGGGGATGGGGATGGATGTAGCAGTCAGTCTAGCAGGTTAAACTTTTGGGGCAGGTGTACTCGTCAGACCAGTCGTAGCAGTGCTGGCGTCCGTCACGGCATAGACAGCGAGGGATGCAGGAACAGTACTGGAAGTCCACTGGTATGCAGGGCCACCAGTACACACCACAGGGGCTACAGCCAGCATCTGTAGAGGGGAGATGAGAAGCACAGGCCACCTCTCCGTTACTGTGTCTCTCTGAATACAGGAGGTTGGTAAACACAGTCTATTACATACAATTTGATACTGAAATAATGTTTTGTTTTAATGAAAAACTTTATCCACGGATCAGATATAGCTAATTTTCCTTTTTTTTTTTAAGAGTTTATTCAAGGAATTGCAAGGAAGTTAACTCTCCAGATATACCGGGGAGGAACATAAAAATATACAAATTACCCAGTCATTTATATACTTCACCTACACAAAAAAACTGCTTACCCCTCAAAGGGCAGCAAGCCTACATTAGTGGTGAAGGTTACTAAGCTCTACTCCCCAAATAAGAGCAGGTTGTAACCAGTTTTCCACAGCCCATGTGTCTTAAAATAGCAGAACAGGAGTTCAGCCTGGTTGCTAAGGAGACAATAACGAATCCCTCCTTCGTGGTTACTGGACAGCAGGGGAAACAACCAGTGAGTAGCACCGTTCAACTCAAGAATTTTCGTAACATTTAGACCGTAACATGTACTACCGCTAACCTGGCGATTTTATATATATATACACAGTTGAAGTGGGAAGTTTACATACACCTTAGCCAAATACATTTCAACTCAGTTTTTCACAATTGCTGACATTTAATCCTAGTAAAAATTCCCAGTCTTAGGTCAGTTAGGATCACCACTTTATTTTCAGAATGTGAAATGTCAGAATAATAGTAGAGAATTATTTATTTCAGCTTTTATTTCTTTCATCACAGTCCCAGTGGGTCAGAAGTTTACATACACTCAATTAGTATTTGGTAGCATTGCCTTTAAATTGTTTAACTTGGGTCAAACATTTTGGATTTTGCCCCATTCTTCCTGACAGAGCTGATGTAACTGAGTCAGGGTTGTAGGCCTCCTTGCTCGCACACAATTTTTCAGTTCTGCCCACAACATTTCTATAGGATTGAGGTCAGGGCTTTGCGATGGCCACTCCAATACCTTGACTTTGTTGTCCTTAAGCCATTTTGCCACAACTTTGGAAGTATGCTTGGGGTCATTGTCCATTTGGAAGACCCATTTGCGACCAAGCTTTAACTTCCTGACTGAGGTCTTGAGATGTTGCTTCAATATATCCATGTAATTTTCCTTCCTCATGATGCCATCTATTTTGTGAAGTGCACCAGTCCCTCCTGCAGCAAAGCACCCCCACAACATGATGCTGCCACCCCCGTGCTTCACGGTTGGGATGGTGTTCTTTGGCTTGCAAGCCTCCCCCTTTTTCCTCCAAACATAACGATGGTCATTATGGTCAAACAGTTCTATTTTTTGTTTCATCAGACCAGAGGACATTTCTCCCAAAAGTACGATCTTTGTCCCCATGTGCAGTTGCAAACCGTCGTCTGGATTTTTTATGGCGGTTTTGGAGCAGTTGCTTCTTCCTTGCATTCACTACAGACCCTGGTTTGATCCCGGGCTGTATCACAACCGGCCGTGATCGGGAGTCTTATAGGGCGGTGCACAATTGTCCCGGGGTAGGCCATCATTTTGTAAATAAGAATTTGTTCATAACTGACTTGCCTAGTTAAATAAAGGTTAATTAAATATGACGGTAAATCTGTAGGCGACGACTCCAGCATTAAACTTGACTCTGCAAATTTGAATAATACAACTCACAAGGCCCAATCTCATCAGAGCAGTCCCCACAGTCGTTGAAGCCGTTACACTTCTTGTCAGTGAAGACCCAGAACTTGGGGTTTCCACATCGAAACACAAGACCACCTGGCAGGTTGTTGGGGAGATCACCTGAAAGGAAAAGTATGGACATGTTTACTTAGAGCAGAGGTTCTCAACCTGGAGGTTCTAGTCCCCCTGGGGTTCTTAACCCAAGGTCCTTAGGAAATTGAATAGCACTGGTTTTGCTAATATAGGTTATCGGTATCGTTTTTTTGGGGGGGCAAGGAAAATATTGGATATCGACCAAAAATATAATATCGGTGCATCACTACTTATTACTGATGAATGTGTTTCTTTTTTATGATCGTGTTTGATAAAATTGATAAAATAATGGTTAAATAAAAATAAATTACTAAAATGGAAAATAAATGAGAACATTATTGGAACAGTGACTAACTGCACATGTGTGTGTCCTCATCGTCTCCTTTGGGGCAGGTCACGACCCTGTTACAGAGGTCAGAGGGCGGGATACAGGTCACTCTGTCATCACACAGGAAGCCTGTCGAATTGTCCGCTGTCCTACAGACACGGTTTACTGCAGGGGACATTACAAACCCTCATTACTAGAACTGGGGATTAGTATCCACAAAGCATCAGAGTAGTATCACTGATCTAGGATCAGTTAGACCTTTTTAGACCATAATGAAAGAACAGGGGGCTGATCTTAGATCAGTACTTTTACTCTGAGATGCTTTATGAATAGGGCCCCAGTCTTCACAACAAATAGGCCTACAAGCCCAGGATGTTACTATTTACTGCCATCTTGTGTCAGATATTAGTAACTGCATACAATAGCACCCCTTTACATGGATAAACAAGACAACAGTAAACATGTCATCCCCTATGATTGATGCAGCGTCCCCCTTGGGCCAATCAGTAACAGATCTCTATGGCAAGACTCATCATTCACCAAAGTTGTCAAAACCCAGGCCAGTGGTGTCTGAGATATCACGTGGGTTAGCTAGACTCGTTTCCCTAAGCATGTGCGCCAAATTTCAACACTCGTGAGTCAAACAGATCAAGAGATATAAACATCTGCCTGATATAGCGCCACCGTGTGGCTGATATGAATGTTCTTGCATATGTTGAGTCTTGACAGTGTTTGCAACTGGTTTACCAAATATCCTTGACTCCTTTATGTGCCAGACCAATGTTGTTTTAAGTACTAGTCTGGATGATATTACGTTGAGAGACCTTTGTCCATAGATGCCACATATCAAGTTCCGTGCAGATTGGACATTCGGTGCCAGAAGAGTAGCGTTTGAAGTGTTTTTCACAAAATTCTAAATGGCGAAAATCCATCAATGGTGGACCTTATGGGTCCCTGAGTCAAATGTGTTCCTTGTAAGGAGAGGGACTTATGTACGGAATTTCATGGCTCAAACGGGGTGAGTGTTGTGACCTTTCAAAGGTAGCATTTTCAATCTCTTGTTATAAACTGGGTGGTTTGAGCCCTGAATGCTGATTGGCTGACGGCCGTGGTATATCAGACTGTATACCACGGGCATGACAAAACATTTATTTTTACTGCTCTAATTACATTGGTATAAAGTTTATAATAGCAATAAGGCACCTTGGGGGGTTTGGGATATTTGGCCAATATACCACGGCTAAGGGCTGTGTCCAGGCACTCAGCGGTGCGTCGTGTATAAGAACAGCCCTTAGCCGTGGTATATTGGCCATGTACCACACCCCCTCGGGACCTATTGCTTAATTATAGTGCCACCATCTGGGCAATCAGTGTGATTTTGTAAAACATGCATCATTCACCCATCATTTTCACTGCATCATTTGACTTTGACTTTGACTTTGACTTTGACAAGTTTCGTCAGAATCTTGCCATTGCTGTCTGAGATATCGCATGTGACTAGGGTACTAATGGATGGAGACATATCCACAGTCCCTTCCCCAATAATAGTGATCCAGCAGAGACCAGTGTGTTTATTTATCTTACCAGGAGGTGGTTTGGGAATCCCGAAGATCAGAGCGAGTATAACCCCTACCACAGCCAGGACTGTTCCCACAGCTAGTAATATACTGGAGAGACAGACAGCTCGTCTGCTGCAGCACCGACAGCTAGGCCTGCAGCACTCTCCACAGCAGTCTGTGGACAGACAGACGAGAGAAAGAGCACAGCCCAGCCACAGATCCTGTACAAGTTATTTCTCAAATGGCATCCTATCCTCCGTTTAGTACACTTCTGGCCAGAGCCCTGTATTGTTAGGATTGCTTGGGAGGCCCTGTGTTTATCATACTGTAACCATAATGTGTACCATAATTGCACCATACATTTAAAGCACACTATTTCTAGGTGATAACAGACATATAATTAATTTGTCTTACCTTCATCAGGTGACCCCAATGAATGGTCATCGAACAGCCTCTGACATGGAATAGAAAAGTGATACATTTGAAGTCCCAGGAAATATTTGCCAACATAGAGGAAATCGTTGTTTCCGTATTGATGAAATTAAAATGATTCCATGGATGTTTACAAAAAAAATGTTCCAACAGACACTTCTTGAGACATTACCTGTTGGGGGTGGGTCCGGTTAGATTTCATGTTGTAGCTCTTCAATATTCCCTATTCAACATATCTAAGCACTACTAAAGCACAGCTAAACTAGTCACATTATACCATTATGGTAGGTAATTATAGGTAGGTTGATAGGTTCAGTGATATATGATCAGTTGCGGGTTCAGTGATAGTTACTTGGTTACCATTGAGGCATTGTGGAAACAACAGTTTCCACTCAGTCACCTCACGCCAGCTCAGACATGCCCACAGTGACAAAGGTAAACAGAATCTATCCTTAAACAGTGGGCCATGCCCATGTTAATAATAAACTGGGCACCAAGGCTCAATGGACTGAAGTCTGAATGGGGAAATAGTTCTAAATCAGTTTTAGTGGTTTGTTTATAGTCACTTAGAAACTTAAAAGCCTTTGAATTGTTCCTCCCATAGCTACTGTGTGTTTGAGGGTGTACGGTTGACCTAACAGTCAATATGGGAATACGGCTTTAAAGGAAATGCTAGGTATTGGAGGTATCACTATCAAAATAATGTTTAGACAAGCATTAAAAGAGAATTGGAATTGGAATTTCAGTGTACTTCCTGAATTGACTGGCATTGAAATGGAATTGAGCCCAACTCTGATCTCCGCCATGTTGGTTTGGCCCCTAGAGGTTTAGATGTTGGACTGGTCCAGCCTCCTCCGCTTGGAGGGGATGACCAGAGAGGATGCTGGGTAAGGAGCTTGTGGTTCTTGGCGTACTCAATGTATCCATTGAGGCTCAGTTTCTACAAAGACTGAAACGTTTTATTTTCAATATTGAATGACTCTGGTTCCTTCATATCTCCATAGATTGCAAACTACTTTAATGACTTTTTTATTGTCAAGATAAGCAAACTTAGGGATGACATGACAGCAACAAACACTGACACTACACATCCAAGTATATCGGACCAAATTATCAAAGACAAGAATTGTACTTTTGAATTCCGTAAAGTCAGTGTGGAAGAGGTGAACAAACTATTGTTGTCTATCAACAATGACATTGCCACTCCTATTTGCCACCTCTTCAATTTAAGCCTACTAGTGCATCCTCAGGCCTAATGGGAAGCTAAAGTCATTTCGCTACCCAAGAATAGTAAAGCCCCCTTTACTGGCTCAAATAACTGCCCAATCTGTCTGTTACCAACCCTTAGTAAACTTCTGGAAAAAATTGTGTTTGATCAGATACAATGCTATTTCGCAGTAAACAGAATTTCAGCACGCTTATAAGGAAGGACACTCAACAAGCACAGCACTTACGCAAATGGCTGATGATTTATGATAAAATGATTGTGAGGGCTGTTTTATTAGACTTCAGTGCAGCTTTTGACATTATCGATCATAGTCTGCTTTACATCCCCTGCTATAATGTGGATAAAGAGTTACCTGTCTAACAGACACACAGAGGGTGTTCTTTAGTGGAAGCCTCTCAAATGTAATCCAGGTAGAATCAGGAATTCCCCAGGGTAGCTGTTTAGGCCTCTTGCTTTTTAAAATTTTTACGACATGAAGCTGACTTTGAGTAAAGCCAGAGTTTCTATGTATGCGGATGACTCAACACTATACACATCAACTACTACAGCAACTGAAATGATTGCAACACTCAACAAAGAGCTGCAGTTAGTTTTAGAGTGGGTGGCAAGGAATAAGTTAGCCCTAAATATTTCAAAAACTAAAATAATTATATTTGTAACAAAACACTCACTAAACCCTAAACCTCAACTAAATCTTGTAATAAATTATGTGGAAATTGAGAAAATTGAGATGACTAAACTGCTTGGAATAACCCTAGATTGTAAATTGTCATGGTCAAAACATATTGATGCAGTAGTAGATAAGATGGGGAGAAGTCACTGTCCCCAAGTCCAGAACAGACTATGGAAGGCCCACAGTACTAAATAGAGCCATGACTACATGGAACTCTATTCCACATCAAGTAACTGACGCAAGCAGTAAAATTAAAAAAACAGATAAAAAAACACCTTATGGAACAGCCGGGACCGTGAAGCAACACAAACATTGGCACAGACACATACATGCACACACACGATAACATACGCACTATACATACACATGGATTTAGTACTGTAGATATGTGGTAGTAGTGGAGTAGGGGCCTGAGGGCACACAGTGTGTTGGGAAATCTGTGAATATATTGTAATGTTTTTAAAATTGTATAAACTGCAATAATTTTGCTGGACCCCAGGAAGAGTAGCTGTTGCTTTGGCAGCAGCTAATGGGGATCCATAATAAATACAGTTGAAGTCGGAAGTTTACATACACCTTAGCCAAATACGTTTAAACTCAGTTTTTCACAATTCCTGACATTTAATCCTAGTAAAGATTCCCTGTCTTAGGCCAGTTAGGATCACCACTTTATTTTAAGAATATGAAATGTCAGAATAATAGTAGAGAGAATTATTTATATAAGCTTTTATTTCTTTCATCACATTCCCAGTGGGTCAGAAGTTTACATACAATTAGTATTTGGTAGCATTGCCTTTAAATTGTTTAACTTGGGTCAAACGTTTCGGGTAGCCTTCTACAACCATACCACAATAAGTAGGGTGAATTTTGGCCCATTCCTCCTCACAGAGCTGGTGTAACTGAATAAGGTTTGTAGGCTTCCTTGCTCGCACACGCTTTTTCAGTTCTGCCCACAAATGTTCTATAGGATTGAGGTCAGGGCTTTGTGATGGCCACTCCAATACCTTGACTTAGTTATGCTTGGGGGTCATTGTCCATTTGGAAGACCCATTTGCGACCAAGCTTTAACTTCCTGACTGTCTTGAGACGTTGCTTCAATATATCCACATCATTTTCCTACCTCATGATGCCATCTATTTTGTGAAGTGCACCAATCCCTCTTGCAGCAAAGCACCCCCACAACATGATGCTGCCACCCCAGTTCTTCACGGTTGGGTTGGTGTTCTTTGGCTTGCAAGCCTCCCCCTTTTTCCTCCAAACATAACGATGGTCATTATGGCCAAACAGTTTTATTTTTGTTTCATCAGACCAGAGGACATTTCTCCAAAAAGTACGATCTTTGTCCCCATGTGCAGTTGCAAAACGTAGTCTGGCTTTTTATGGCGGTTTTGGAGCAGTTGCTTCTTCCTTGCTGAGCGGCCTTTCAGGTTATGTCGATATAGGACTCGTTTTACCGTGGATATAGATACTTTTTGTACCTGTTTCCTCCAGCATCTTCACAAGGCCCTTTGCTGTTGTTCTGGGATTGATTTGCACTTTTCGCACCAAAGTACATTCATCTCTAGGAGACAGAACGTGTCTCCTTCCTGAGCGGTATGACAGCTGCGTGGTCCCATGGTGTTTATACTTGCGTACTGTTGTGTGTACAGATGAACGTGGTACCTTCAGGCGTTTGGAAATTGCTCCCAATGATGAACCAGACTTGTGGAGGTCTACAATTTTTTTTCCTGAGGTCTTGGCTGATTTCTTTAGATTTTCCCATGATGTCAAGCAAAGAGGCACTGAGTTTGAAGGTAGGCCTTGAAATATATCCACAGGTTCACCTCCAATTGACTCAAATGATGTAATTTAGCCTATCTGAAGCTTCTAAAGCCATGACATAATTTCCTGGAATTTTCCAAGCTGTTTAAATGCACAGTCAACTTAGTGTATGTAAACTTCTGACCCACTGGAATTGTGATACAGTGAGTTGTAAGTGAAATCTGTCTGTAAACAATTGTTGGAAAAATTACTTGTGTCATGCACAAAGTAGATGTCCTAACCGACTTGCCAAAACTATAGTTTGTTAACAAGAAATCCGTGGAGTGGTTGAAAAACAAGTTTAATGACTACAACCTAAGTGTATGTAAACTTCTGACTTCAACTGTACAAATACAAATAGATACTCAGTTTCTACAAAGACAACAGAAACATTTTCAATTTTGTTTGTTCATATCCATTTGTTTTTGCATTTCTGCAAAGAGTTATGAGATATTAGAATACTAACACTTATATTTTCGGCCTAGGGGAAGAGACTTACCTCAGCTGGGATGTATTGAACTACAGCAGTTGCCATGGTATCACAGCAGATCCACATGAGAACCAGAATAGACAGGATCTGAAAGATCCATTGTGCGAGCCAGGGGTTCCTAGTGAAGATGAAGAATAGGCGCCCCGTTGCAGTTTTTGTGGGACTGAAAAATTTGAATGTATTGGCTTTGGAATGTAAAAGAAAGTTATTAACCGGTTCCTATGCTTTTTAAAATAACGGTTCTGTTCTGGAACAGTATAGATCACATTTGTTCCTGGTTCTGATTCTGTTCCTCGTAAAATGTCACCATTTTCCACTATTCGGTACCAACCCCTGCTTTACTGGTTGAGAACAGAAAACCCACACAGAGAGATTGAAAGAACAGGATCAGCTAGTCTGCAGTACCCCTGGAGCAGTTTCAGGGGTTAAGTGCTTTGCTCAAGGGCCCAATGACAGAAGACGTGTCCTGTGAGAATTGACCTGGAGAGACAGCTGAAGAGGTTGCAGTCGTCCTCGTTGATGCTGCGGTCCACATACATGTCCCTCTCCTGGACGAAACTATGCTGGTAGTCCTTGTACACCGGCTTCTCAAGCCTGGAACTGTGGCAGGAGATGGAAATGTTTTAATAAAAATTGTGTTTCACTTCATTCAGTGAAGACTCACACTAAGTAAATCCAAGTTGTTGCAATACAACATTGTGCCATGATTTATTAGATAACGTCTCTGATCTTGTGTGGACAATGGTACCGTGAGGCCTTATGAGCAGGTAGCCTAGTGGTTAGAGTGTTGGGTCAGTAACTGAAAGGTTGCTTGATCAAATCCCCGTGCTGAAAAGGTAAAAACAAAAATCTGTCGTTCTGCCTCTGAACAAGGCAGTTAACCCACTGTTCCTAGGCCATCATTGTAAATAAGAATTTGTTCTTAACTGACTTGCCTAGTTAAGTAAAGGTAAAAAAAAAACTGATTTCCCCCTTAGTTTCTTCTTTCTGGAGCTCAAACGTCCCCAAACTCAATCGTTGATTGTCGATAGACTTTCCCTTAAAACAGTGCGTTATAATAAACTGAGCATGTTTAATGAACAGGGAAATCATTTTAGTGGGTGACGCAGGCACTTCTTGGATACTTACACCCCTTCCTTCCAAAGTTCTCCTTTCGCCAGTTGCTGTGATTTAGAGGATTTTAAAAACAGACCTAATGGTCAATACGGTAAACATGACTACAAGTTAAAGTATTGGAAGTATCACTCTGTCAAAATAACATAGACAGACAACAGCCAGTTGACTCAATCTTGTTTATTTCAAAACCATTCCTCATCAGGAGAAAACCAAAGTAAAGTTACAACTACCCACAGCGCTGTCATGTCTAAAGCAAATATGAAGTCAAATATTCTACAATAACGCTGAAAAGGGCTGCTTATAAAACAGAAAACCACCATCCAACCACTACAGATTAAACACGACCACAATAAGTGAAGGGGATAGATAGAGGTAATGGTAGATGCACATATCCCATTATTTACCCGTGTAATTTCACCAAACTGTAAGTTTCTAAATGAAACTTGTGCTACGTCCCCAAAGGCCCCCCTATTCCATTTATAGTGCACTATTTTTTGACAACACTATCTAGGGAATAGGGGGCCATTGGGGACGCATGGAGAGTTCATCAACAAAATAATAATTATTCAATAAAACATCAAATGAGGGTCTGGAATACATACATACACCAACAAAGAAAGTCTTAAAAAGAAGCTAATGTAACCGCGTTGCCATCATTGTGATAGTGCCTCACTTTATGCCAATTCACAGAACAACAATAAACACCCCCAATTCTTATGCCAATCTCTAGAGCTTGAGAGAGGAACAAGACAACAGCCAATACAAAAATGTGCTGGAAGCAGTTTTTACAATTTAGACTAAAAAGGGTTCTAACATTGTGAAAAAGTAAGACTGACTTGGGCTTTCAAAAAAAAAAAAAAAAAAAAAAAGTCCAGCTTGGGTTTGCAGACCCAGATTACTCCTGGACTGAAGAACACCCCTTTCAATGGATACCCAATTAAGCATGCCTTTTCATAAATCTTCTTAGATTTCCTTCTTCACCCTTCTCAATCATGTTTCAATTCACTAGTCCGGACCCAGATTAATCGTAGTCCTGAAAATCTCCATAAAAATGCATTTTACTCTTTATCATAATCTCCCCCCTGTTGGTTTGTAGCCTGGATACAAGGTTGGTTTGTGTTATGTCAATCCTTGCCAGTCTAGGAGTGGCAAGAAGCGGAAAGATAGCACAAACAGACTGGTACCCAGGCTAGCTGGCTTGACACCCTAGATGTTTAGATGTTGGACCGGTCCAGGTTGACTTTGGAAGGGAGGGGTCCAGCCTCCTCCTCCTGCCCGGAGGTGATGATGACCAGAGAGGATGCTGGATAAGGTGTCAGCAGCTTGTGGTCCTTGGAGTACTCCATGTCTCCATAGATACTCAGTTTCTACAAAAGACGTAAAAGTTAGATTCTCCTTATCAATATTGACACTTTGGTTCCGTCTTGATTGCTAACATGTGTTAATAAACCACTGTTAAGTACCCTTTCACTAAAACCAGTCAGTTGAACCAACAGGACCCTGAACAGCTTCTACCCTCAAGCCATAAGACTGATAAATAGTTAACCAAATAGCTTCCTGGACCAGGGCTATTACGGTGACTATATTACCGCCACACTGACGGTCACGAGTCATGACCACAGTCAAATTCGACGTGTCCGTTTAGTCACGGTAATCCTGACCGGTTGCATCACCGCCTGGTATGGCAACTGCTCGGCATCCGACCATAAGGCGCTACTGAGGGTAGTGCGTACAGCCCAGTGCATCACCGGGGCCAAGCTTCCTGCCATCCAGAACCCAGTCACCCAAGTCAGACTGTTCTCTCTGCTACTGCACGGCAAGCGGTACCGGAGCGCCAAGTCTAGATCCAAAAGGCTCCTTAACAGCTTCTACCTCCCAAGCCATAAGACTGATGAACAATTAATCAAATGGCTACCCAGACTATTTGCATTGACACCCCCCCCCACTTTGTTTGTACACGGCTGCTACTCATTGTTTATTATCTATGCATAGTCACTTTACCCCTACCTACATGTACAAATTACCTCAACTAACCTGTACCCCCTGTATATAGCCTTGTTATTTTCTATTTTTTAGTCAATATTTTCCTTAACTCTATTTTCTTAAAACTGCATTGTTGGTTAAGGGCTTCTAAGTAAGCATTGAACGGTAACGTCTACACCTGTTGTATCCGGCGCATGTGACAAACACGAAGCACATTGCTTCGCTTTACAACAGGAGTATTATAGCCAACCTGGCTGGCATGAAAATGAACCACAGGAGAAGGATCCTCCATTCGCTGTTTACATACACCTTAGCCAAATAGTTTCACAATTCCTGACATTTAATCCTAGTAAAAATGCCGAGTCTTAGGTCAGTTAGGATCACCACATTATTTTAAGAATATTAAAATTTCAGAATAATAGTAGAGAGAATTATTTATTTCAGCTTTTATTTCTTTCATCACATTCCCAGTGGGTCAGAATTTTACATACACTCAATTAGTATTTGGTAGCATTGCCTTTAAAATTGTTTAAATTGGGTCAAATGTTTTGGGAAGCCACAAGCTTCCCACAATAAGTTGGGTGAATTTTGGCCCATTCCTCCTGACAGATCTGGTGTAACCGAGTCAGGTTTGTAGGCCTCCTTGCTCGCACACGCTTTTTCAGTTCTGCCCACAAATGTTCTATAGGATTGAGGTCAAGGCTTTGTGATGGCCACTCCAATACCTTGACTTTGTTGTCCTTAAGCCATTTTGCCACAACTTTGGAAGTATGCTTGGGGTCATTGTCCATTTGGAAGACCCATTTGCGACCAAGCTTCAACTTCCTGACTGATGTCTTGAGATGTTGCTTCAATATATCCACATAATTTCCCCTCCTCATGATGCAATCTATTTTGTGAAGTGCACCAGTCCCTCCTGCAGCAAACCACCCCCACAATATGATGCTGCCACCCCCGTGCTTCACGGTTGGGATGGTGTTCTTTGGCTTGCAAGCCTCCCCCATTTTCCTCCAAACATAACGATGGTCATTATGGCCAAACAGCTATTTTTGTTTCATCAGACCAGAGGACATTTCTCCAAAAAGTATGATCTTTGTCCCCATGTGCAGTTGCAAACCGTAGTCTGGCTTTTTATGGCGGTTTTGGAGCAGTGGCTTCTTCCTTGCTGAGCAGCCTTTCAGGTTATGTCGATATAGGACTTGTTTTACTGTGGATATAGATACTTTTGTACCTGTTTCCTCCAGCATCTTCACAAGGCCCTTTGCTGTTGTTCTGGGATTGATTTGCACTTTTCGCACCAAAGTACGTTCATCTCTAGGAGACAGAACGCATCTCCTTCCTGAGTGGTATGACAGCTGCGTGGTCCCATGGTGTTTATACTTGGGTACTATTGGTTGTACAGAAGAACGTGGTACCTTCAGGCATTTGGAAATTGCTCCCAAGGATGAACCAGATTTTCCCATGATGTCTGGCACTGAGTTTGAAGGTAGGCCTTGAAATACATCCACAGGTACACCTCCAATTGACTCGAATGATGTCAATTAGCCGATCAGAAGCTTCTAAAGCCATGACATCATTTTCTGGAATTTTCCAAACTGTTTAAAGGCAGTCAACTTAGTGTATGTAAACTTATGACCCACTGGAATTGTGATACAGTGAATTATAAGTGAAATAATCTGTCTGTAAACAATTGTTTGAAAAATTACTTGTGTCATCCACAAAGTAGATGTCCTAACCGACTTGTCAAAACTATAGTTTGTTAACAAGAAATCCATGGAGTGGTTGAAAAACAAGTTAATGACTACAACCTAAGTGTATGTAAACTTTCGACTTCAAAAGACAAGAATAAAATCAAGAATAGTCTGATGGGTGACAATATTAGCCTATCACGTGTGAATGATGCAAGCAAGGCAAGCAACAGTGAATGCCTTTTTTGTTGTTGACTTTTACACCTCATGTCGCCTAGCCAAGGCTTATATGTTTTGATAAGGTTTGCATCACAACTAAAGTGGCGAAATATGCTCTACACCAGTTGTAAAGTTATCTGGCATACATAGGCGGCACACGAGTTTAGACAATTTTCACCATAAAGAATTGCACCTTTATAATAAAGCTTTATTACATGGATGATAGCATTTGAGAACAGAGTTCTCCTGCTAATTGATTGCATTTTGTAACATTCGCGATCATAGCCTACTGCCGTGTGACATTGCTGCGCTTATAATGTGAAGAAATAGCCTAATAGTTTATCAACATTTAGATCTGTTGCGTCAGCCTCGTTGCTTTAAAAAAAAAGTGTTTTTTCCTTCTTTGATGCTAGTGGTTGTATTCATTTGGATCTATCGCATCCCACAACTGTCCCAGACTATGTTTGGAATGTTGAAGGACAAGTTGACAGACACAAAAGTTTACCTATTCTACTATGGGGGGATAGGAGACTGATACAGGCTGCAGTGTTGGGGGTGGGATAGGAGACTGATACAGGCTGCAGTGTTGTTGGGGGGATAGGAGACTGATACAGGCTGCAGTGTTGTTGGGTGGGGATAGGAGACTGATACAGGCTGCAGTGTTGGGGGGTGGGGGGATAGGAGACTGATACAGGCTGCAGTGTTGGGGGTTGGGATAGGAGACTGATACAGGCTGCAGTGTTGGGGGTTGGGATAGAGACTGATACAGGCTGCAGTGTTGTTGTTGGGGGGGATAGGAGACTGATACAGGCTGCAGTGTTGTTGGGGGGGATAGGAGACTGATACAGGCTGCAGTGTTGTTGGGGGGGGATAGGAGACTGATACAGGCTGCAGTGTTGTTGGGGGATAGGAGACTGATACAGGCTGCAGTGTTGGGGGTTGGGATAGGAGACTGATACAGGCTGCAGTGTTGTTGGGGGGGATAGGAGACTGATACAGGCTGCAGTGTTGTTGGGGGGGATAGGAGACTGATACAGGCTGCAGTGTTGTTGGGGGGATAGGAGACTGATACAGGCTGCAGTGTTGTTGGGGGGGGATAGGAGACTGATACAGGCTGCAGTGTTGTTGGGGGATAGGAGACTGATACAGGCTGCAGTGTTGTTGGGGGGGATAGGAGACTGATACAGGCTGCAGTGTTGTTGGGGGGGATAGGAGACTGATACAGGCTGCAGTGTTGTTGGGGGGGATAGGAGACTGATACAGGCTGCAGTGTTGTTGGGGGATAGGAGACTGATACAGGCTGCAGTGTTGTTGGGGGGGATAGGAGACTGATACAGGCTGCAGTGTTGTTGGGGGGATAGGAGACTGATACAGGCTGCAGTGTTGTTGGGGGGGATAGGAGACTGATACAGGCTGCAGTGTTGTTGGGGGTAGGAGACTGATACAGGCTGCAGTGTTGTTGGGGGGGTAGGAGACTGATACAGGCTGCAGTGTTGTTGGGGGATAGGAGACTGATACAGGCTGCAGTGTTGTTGGGGGATAGGAGACTGATACAGGCTGCAGTGTTGTTGGGGGGATAGGAGACTGATACAGGCTGCAGTGTTGTTGGGGGGGGGATAGGAGACTGATACAGGCTGCAGTGTTGTTGGGGGATAGGAGACTGATACAGGCTGCAGTGTTGTTGGGGGGATAGGAGACTGATACAGGCTGCAGTGTTGTTGGGGGATAGGAGACTGATACAGGCTGCAGTGTTGTTGGGGGATAGGAGACTGATACAGGCTGCAGTGTTGGGGGAGATAGGAGACTGATACAGGCTGTAGACAGTTCTAACATCTTCAATATGCGTCTTGGAATTCAATAAGAAGGACGCCTGAGGTTAAGTCCCCGATGTGTCGGTCTTCACTTGTAGCCTACTTCAGAGCTGAGATGCCTGTGAGAAGGACCCAATCACGTGACAGGCATTGGCTAATTAGAATTGAGATATCTGAGAGCCATGCGAGTGAAAGGTGCTTCGGAGCATGGCGATTGGCAGCGGGGAGAAGGGAATTATAATTATTAAAATTCTATCCAAGCTATCCAAGAGGTTTGGATAATAACATGTTCAACTACTAAAGAAATAGGCTCGAATCTAGGCTGAGCCTTTAAAATTTTTAGAAAATTTACAACGAAGAAAACATTTAAATAAATAACTTCTCTCATTGACATCTCAAACACCAAACCCCAGCGTGGTCTGCTTGGTCTGTTTCACAAGCGTTCCTGGAAGTCTCACTATGTTGCGCCCATGGGTTTAGAAACTATGGTACGGTACTGCATTGTATAGCCTACAAACACCTCTGCCAGCTGACCCCTGGTGGCGATTCTAAATATTCAATAAAATCCTCCTGCTGCAGGATTATTTTCCACCTGTGACAAAATGGGTCAAATTAAGATCTGACATCTGTACCCAGGTTAATTGGGATTCATGGGACCAGTGCCGTTGCTAGATAGTCCCTTTATTTTTTTGCATTTATGCAAAGACTTATGGGATTTTAGAATATTCTTTCATATTTTTGACCTAGGGGAAGAGTTACCTCAGCTGGGACATATTGGTCAACAGCGGTCGCCACAGTAGCACAGCAGATCCAGATGAGAACCAGAATAGACAGGATCAGAGTGGTGGTCAGGATCCAGCCTGGGAGCCAGGGGTTCCTAGAGAGAGGAGAGAGGGGTGTGAGATACACATCAAGGAGTCATTCAAAATCAGGAGCGCAGTGTTTTTCCCCAAACAATTCCTTCTTTACATCTTTAGTATATAAACTGTGGACTCTATTTTTGCACCCTGACCTTTGCCTGCCCCCCCCCCTGCTTCCTTTCATTTGCATATCAGCTGTATTGCCTGATGGACCTACCATCTAAAACCTAATAGAGGACGTGTCCTTCTGTAACTGACCTGGAGAGACAGCTGAAGAGGTTGTAGTCGTCCTCGTTGATGCTGCGGTCCACATACATGTCCCTGTCCCTCTCCTGAACGAAACTACGCTGGTAGTCCTTGTACACCGGGCTACCAAGGCCAGGATCTGGAGCGGGAGAGATGGACATGTCTTCATACCAATTGTGTGTTGTTTTTTTTGCATTACACAGTAAACATTGTGATTGTGTAAAAGTTCAAACATAATATAAATCCTAAATGCACACTCACAGCATTTAGTTTTTTTCAGTTTGTCAATTTGATAAATATTTAGTAGCGTACACAGTAGCGTACACATATTTTGTAGATGTTATCACCGGTGAAGTGAAATGCTTCGGTTTCTAGCACCAATAGTGCAGCATATCTAACTATACACACACAAATCCCCAAAATTAAGAAATATCAGAACAAGCAATGTCAGTCCAGAACATACATATATACACTACATGGCAAAAAGTATGTGGACACCTGCTTGTCGAACACCTCCTTCCAAAATCATGAGCATTAATAGAGTTGGTCCCCCCCCTTTGCTGCTAGAACAGCCTCCTCTTCTTGGAAGGCTTTCCACTAGATGTTGGAACATTGCTGCATATATACACACCCCTTCAAATTAGTGGATTCTGCTATTTAAGCCACACCAGTTGCTGACAGGTGTATAAAATCAAGCACACCGCCATGCAATCTCCATAGACAAACATTGGCCTCACTGAATAGCTCAGTGACATTCAATGTGGCACTGTCATAGGATGCCACCGTTCCAACAAATCAGTTCATCAAATTTCTGCCCTGCTAGAGCTGCTCCGGTCAACTGTAAGTACTTTTATTGTGACACGGAAACGTCTAGGAGCAACAACAGCTCAGCCGCGAAGTGGTAGGCCACACAAGCTCACAGAACGAGACCGCCAAGTGCTGAAGCACGTAAAAATTGTCTGTTCTCAGTTGCAACACTCACTACAGAGTTCCACACTGCCTCTGGAAGGAACATCAGCACAAGAACTGTTCGTCGGGAGCTTCATGTAATGGGTTTCCATGGCCGAGCAGCCGCACACAAGCCTAAGATCACCATGCGCAATGCCAAGCTTTGGCTGGAGTGGTGTAAAGCTCGCTGCCATTGGACACGCATTCTCTGCACAGAGCCCTGACCTCAACCCCATCGAACACCTTTGGTATGAATTGGATTACCGACTGCGAGCCAGGCCTAATCGCCCAAGATCAGTCCCCGATCTCACTAATGCTCGTGGCTGAATGGAAGCAAGTCCCTGCAGTAATGTTCCAACATCTAGTGGAAAGCCTTCCCAGAAGAGTGGAGGCTGTTATAGTAGCAAAGGGGGGACCAACTCCATATTAATGCCAATGATTATGGGATGTGATGTTCAACAAGCAGTTGTCCACATACTTTTGTTCATGATATAGATATATAAATATAATGATGTGTTTAGACAGTATATTAATATAAAAAGGTGTGTACCGCAGTAGTTATCTAGGATGAGCCTTGACTAGAATACAGTATATACATATGAAGTGGGTAAAACAGTACGTAAACATTATTCAAGTGACTTGTGTTCAATGGCTATGTACATGTACACTGAGTGTACAAAACATTAGGAACACCTGCTCTTTTCATGACATAAACTGACTATGTGAAAGCTATGATCTCTTATTGATGTCACTTGTTAAATCCACTTCAATCAGTGTATTTGAAGAGACAGGATTTTAACACCATGAGACAATTGAGACATGGATTGTGTATGTGTGCCATTCAGAGGGTGAATGGGCAAGACAAAAGATTCAAGTGCCTTTGAACGGGGTATGGTAGTAGGTGCCAGGCGCACCAGTTTGGGTGTGTCAATAACAGTTTTTTCACACTCAACAGTTTCCCGTGTGTATCAAGAATGGTCCACCACACAAAGGACATCCAACAAACTTGATACAACTATGGGCCAGCATCCCTGTAAAACGCTTTCGACACATTGTAGTGTCCATGCACCAATGAATTGAGGCTGATCTGAAGGGAGTGCAACTCAATATTAGGAAGGTGTCCTAATGTTTTGTACACTCAGGGTATACTGTACATAGGGCAGCAGTCTAAGGTTCAGGGTAGAGTCCCGGGTGGTAGCCGGCTAGTAACTGTGAATACGATAAAGAGGACTTACATGTCTTCTGTGGTTCTCCCCTGACTTCCTCTTTCTGGAGCTCAAACGCAGGAATAAACTGGATTTGTGGTTCAGTCTGTCAAAAAAACAAAATGACATCCTCAAGTTACCCAAAAATGACCTTTTATAAAAAGGTCATTGATGGGTAACTTATGTTTATGACTTGGCTAGTTAAATGAAAAGGTTAAATACAATAAAAAAAATAAAAAAATACCTACTCAAGTTCCGTTAGTGGCAGTGAGCAACAGGAATTGAAAAACAATCCTAAAGGAGTGCCAGTTTGGATGAAAACGCTCTACAAAAAACGCTCTACAAAAAAACACACTACCTGGAAGATGACCAGCTTCCCGTCGTCAGCCTGGAGGTAGAAAGTCCAAGAGGAGGAGATCAAGCTGTGGGCCTGACTCATGACATCGTCCCAGAACCCTCTCACCAGAGTCAAAGGGTACAGCAGGTGGATGCGGGGCATCATGGACAGCAACTGGAGGATGACAGTATTATGGGGTCAAGGGTCAAACACACATCCCTGTTCATGGGGATTAGGTAGGAATCACATATCTGGGACCAGGCTATGTTTGTGCATTCTTTACAAATGTTATGGTCAATGGTGCAGGACTCGGCTATTACAGCACTAACAGATCTGGGACCAGGCTAGATGAGCTAGCCAGTTGGTTATCCAGCACTAACAGATCTGGGACCAGGCTAGATGGGCTAGCCAGTTGGTTATACAGCACTAACAGATCTGGGACCAAGCTAGATGGGCTAGCCAGTTGGTTAGAGAACAAACAGATCTGGGACCAGGCACCCCTCCTACAAACGCACTCCAAAACACAGGCCTGTTGTTATCGGTTAACAACATTTCTATTCCAATAGGCTGTCTCCAGTATATTTTCCTACATATCACCAACAATATTTCTGTTGTCAATATCAGTCTTCAACAAACAATGGCAGTCCCTTGAGTGTGTTTGAGGGAGCTGTGTAGCACACTACCTGCTCTTGTCTTCGCTCAGCAAACGGTAGTTGACTCTGGCAGCCCAGGTTGCAGGCATACTGCTCGTCTGACTGGCTGTACGCTTCATGACAAGCTGGGTGGAGAACCAGAAAGTAAAAGATAAAAATAAACAGGTTACAGACAGAACAGATGACACTCGTCCCGTGGAACCAGAAGACTGTCTAATTGGTGTAAATTTTAACCACCATGAAGAAGTGTATAGGTGGCCTTCTATAATTTAGGCAGACATATTGCAGATTGTCATGACCAATTTCAAATCAAATCGATTGAGGCTGTTCTGAGGGCATTTTTTTTCTTCCATTTTATGAAAGGTGTTCCTAATGTTTGGTATACTTAGTGTACATTGTAACTTGTCACTATGTTGTTTTCTGAATCAAAATGGGGTAGTGGGCATGGCCAATGGCCCAAACACACATTTTTGGGGACAGAGAGAGAATTTTACAGTTTTAAAGCTAATTTCTTTCAATTCTAAACACTTTTTTTATGGCTTATGCTGTGTTCTTATGCTATCCGAGTAACTAAGATGATAACTTAATCAATGCGGCCCCCCAAGGAATGACTACAAGGACACTGATTATTATTGTATTGATGACATTATGAACACTGATTCTGTAGAAGCTTGAAAAGTCACTGTTTTCTGCCCAGGAGTCTATGTTACTTAGCTAGCAACATGACTAGTACTATTCTGTTTTGAAGACATTGCATGGGAGAATCTTACTGGAGTCACACTCGACTTTAGTTTGGTTCAGATCCTCGCTGTCGCCCACGAACTGGCAAATGGAGAACAGACGACAGCCTCTCTGGCAGGCGTACAGTTCCTCCTCCTACAACAAACGAACACAGTCATGAACAGGACTGAACCAGTATCTTTATACTCTCTAAAGCTCCGGTTCAAACTCCCCATTCCACCAGCTCTTCAGTTTCGCTGAGCAACTACTGTAATCTACATTTAACGTTACTCCCGTTACGGTACTCCCCCCCCAAAAAACGTCGTAATAAAAAAAACATGTAACGTTAAAGTTAAACAATCGAGAGAGAGAAGTAAAGGCCTTCCGGCACTTCCAATCTGAATCACTCATTACAGCCATACACAGGTCAGAAGTCTACAACAGCTCAATACATTGTAGGTGCCACAGAGTCCTTTGTTTTTTTTTTTATCCCGGTTGCTGATCCTCTTCTGACGGACAGTTTAGCTTATCCCGGGTTTCTCTCGGTATGGTAGACTTGTTCAGCTAGCAACACGGTAAAACATGCTAAGCGCTACTAGCTAGCTTCCAGCAACTCACCCGAGGATATGTGTGCAAACTGTAAGTCATTTGACATGTCTTGTGACAAGACGCAGTATTTCCCAAAACTCCATCGAAAACATCGGCAGTTGCCGCGGTGTATGTGAACACGAAGCACAGACTCAGTAACACACTAAAGGACTTTAATGTCCCCATTTTATCCTGCTGTGAAAACAACAACAGGCGAGTCCTCCTCCTTCTTCTTCCTCGTTGGTGAAAATCTCGCGAGAATTATGTGATTCGGGCTGGCTCGTGGTCGGTACGACGAGTCGCTGGCGGCGCAGGATTCGGAGAGAAAATAAAAGTCCACCAACCATCTTGAATGGCTTTTTTTTTTTTTAAATTGTATTTTATTTTACACCATACGGGGATAATAGTAGAAAAGACCCTGAATTTCTAGCTATTTACGCATTGTTAATGAAACTGAAATCGATCTACCGGTAGTACGTGAACTCGCGCGGCTTGTCAACCCCCCAAAAAACGCGATTTCTTCGCAGTAAAACAAGTATTTTGAAGAGTTGTTATCCCCTGTTCGTTTACAAACTCTTAATCATGATTACAAATAAAATACTATATCGATGATCGCCCCCATCCATAAATAAATCCAAGACACCTTGGAAAATGGACAAATTCGTGGTGCGTCTACCAAACGGGGAAGAACCCAAGGAAACGAAGGGTAAAGAAAAGGTGTATCGACAAGCAACTATTGAGTCTCTACGTGTAAGTGTCTGTTACCAACCGCTTATCAAGTCCAACATGATATGATATTGTGCACTTAGGCTTGCCTAATATGCATGCGTACATAACACATCTATGATATGTCCTCCTATCCTACCAGAGAGTGGTGGTGATTGAGGACATTGAAAGGTACAAGTCCATGCTGGAACTGCCTGGTCAGACCAAGGAGAATATGCTACTAGCCCTGGCAGAGCTCAACAAGAAGATGCCGTCCAAGGAGGTGCTCAAGTCAACCAGAATAGGTAAGGGAATAATCCAACAACCCTGTTGCCATTGGGATGCTTCACTTGAGGTAATCACACAAACTGGAAGGAGCGTCATTCCTTGGGTCTCTTTTAGCACACAGTCTGTGAACTTGGATTTGATTTTTTTTTTTTTACTTTATTTAACTGGGCAAGTCAGTTAAGAACAAATTCTTATTTTCAATGACAGCCTAGGAACAGTGGGTTAACTGCCTTGTTCAGGGGCAGAATTTTTACCTTGTCAGCTCGGGGATTCAATCTTGCAACCTTCCGGTTACTAGTCCAACGCTCTAACCACTAGGCTACCTGCCATGAGTTCCATGGATCATGGTATTGCTTCCATTCCCTTGCCATTCACTTAATCAAACAGTCTAGTAGTGTATTCATTCCTTTCCTAAAAAGCTACACCTGTTAAGTGTTTGTCTTCTATGTTCAGCTCATCTCATTCTGGTACACAAATACAACCAAATACAGTCCACACACCAACTCACAGATAACTCCTCTCGTCTCTTTCCCTCTTAGGCCACACTGTTAACAAGATGCGTAAGCATCACCCCGACCCTGAGGTGAGTTCCCTAGCGGCTGAAGTGTACACTGCATGGAGGAGCTTCATTGTAGAGCACTCCAACAAGCCCTCCATAGAAGTACGCTGTGACAAGCAGACTGAGGGACTGAGGAACAACGCAAGGAGAATGCTGTCTGAAGCTCTGGGAGTGGAGGTGAGAGGGCTTTTACTGTGTATTGGGATTGTCAATACACCCATCTCTCTTTCTCTCGACGCCTCTGTCTCTCTTCCTTTCTCTGTCTCGCTCTCTCTGTCTCTCGCTCTATCCCTCGGTCTCTCCCTCTGTTTCGGTGTCTCTTGCTCTGTCTTTGGGAGAACACATATACAGAACACATACTCACAGAACACAAATTTCTGTTGGACATTCTAGAACATTGGCCAATATAGTAATCTACCTCTCCTTGAATGTGATCTATCAGACAGACGGTGGTCTGGTGGAGAACATAGAGAGAGAGGTGTTCCACCAGAGTTCTCGGCTGGTGAGCGGCTCCTACAGACGAACTATCAGGAAGCTGGTCTTCGCCCTCAAACACCAGCCAGAGGTCAGGGGTCAAGTCAAGGAAAGTAAGATCCCAGTAAACCAGCTGGTGTCCACCCACAAGAAGTAAATGCACACTGTTCAGAACCTTCTCTATGGAAAAAAATATCTAAAATGGTTATTTGTGGGTGAAAGGGTTCTACCTAGAACCATAAAAAAAAAAAATATATATATATATTTACACATACACACACTGTACCAGTCGAAAGTATGGACACACCTACTCATTCCAGGGTTTTTCTTTATTTACATAGTAGAATAATAGTGAACACAACTATGAAATAACATGTAGTATCAAAAAAAGTGTTAAACAAATCAAAATATTTTTTTCGATTCTTCAAAGTAGCCACCCTTTGCCTTGATGGCAGCTTTGTATACTCTTGGCATTCTTTCAACCAGCTTCACAAGGAATGCTTTTCCAACAGTCTTGGAATTCCCACATATGCTGAGCACTTGTTGCCTGCTTTTCCTTCACTCTGCGGTCCAACTCATTTTGGGGTAGCAGGTAGCCTAGTGGTTAGAGCGTTGGGCCAGTAACCGAAAGGTTGCTAAATCGAGTCCCCGAGCTGACAAGGTAAAAATATGTAGTTCTGCCCCTGAACAAGGCCGTCATTGTAAATAAGAATTTGTTCTTAACTGACCTGCCTAGTTAAATAAAGGTAAAAAAAACAAATGCCCAAACCATCTCAATTGGGTTGAGGTCGGGTGATTGTGGAGGCCAGGTCATCTGATGCAGCGCTCCATCACTCTCCTTCTTGGTCAAATATCCCTTACACAGCTTGGTGGTATGTTGGGTCATTGTCCTGTTGAAAAACAAATGATAGTCCCACTAAGCGCAAACCAGATGGGATGGTGTATTGCTACAGAATGCTGTGGTAGCCATGCTGGTTAAGAGTGCCTTGAATTCGGAATAAATCACTGACTGTGTCCCCGGCAAAGCACCATCACACCTCCTTCTCCATGCTTCACGGTGGGAACCACACATGAGGAGATCATCCGTTCACCTACTCTGCGTCTCACAAAGACATGGCGGTTGAAACCAAAAATCTCAAATTTGGATTCATCAGACCAAAGGACAGATTTACACCAGTCTAATGTCCATTGCTCGTGTTTCTTGGCCCAAGCAAGTGTCTTCTTCTTATTAGTCCTTTAGTAGTGGTTTCTTAGCAGCAATTCGACCATGAAGGCCTGATTCATGCAGTCTCCTCTGAACAGCTGATGTTGAGATGTTACTTGAACTCTGAGAAGCATTTATTTGGGCTGCAATTTCTGAGAAATATAACTCTCTAATGAACGTATCCTCTGCAGCAGAGGTAACTCTGGGTCTTCCATTCCTGTGGCAGTCCTCATGAGAGCCAGTTTCATCATAGCGCTTGATGGTTTTTGAGACTGCACTTGAAGAAACTTTCAAAGTCCTTGAAATTTTCCGTATTCTGACCTTCATGTCTTAAAGTAATGATGGACTGTAGTTCCTCTTTGCTTATTTGAGCTGTTCTTGCCATAATATGGATTTGGTCTTTTACCAAATAGGGCTATCTTCTGTATACCATATACCTACCTTGTCACAACACAACATTCCACTAATTAACTTTTAACAAGGCACACCTGTTATTTGATATGCATTCCAGGTGACTACCTCATGAAGCTGGTTGAGAGAATGCCAAGAGTGTGCAAAGCTGTCATCAAGGCAAAGGGTGGATACTTTGAAGAATCTCATATGTTTAACACTTTTTTTTTGGGTGATTCCATATGCGTTACTTCATAGTTTTGATGTCTTCACTATTATTATACAATGTAGAAAATAGTAAAAATTGTAGAAAAACCTTTGAGTAGTGTCCAAACTTTTGACTGGTACTGTGTGTGTGTGTGTGTGTGTATATATATATATATATATTACTTTTTTTTAAGAGTGTAGTCAACCACAAGAAGTAGCTAGTTAACCCCAAGCCTCGCTTTGCACAAATGGATCTGTTCAAACATGTTGGTAGCTAAGCCCAGACCCATGAGACCTGCTGCAAAGGAAGACATGCCTGTTGTTTCTGGACTGGTGCCTTTAAAAAAAAAAAAGGGGGAAGCTGGTCTCTAATCACATGAAGAAGAAGCTAGCCTCTCAGCCCCAAAAGCCTGTGTGGAAACCTGGGACATTCTGTCAAATACTTTAGCTGGACTGGACTTTTGCCTTTTTCCAAAATGGTGAAAGACAGTGGAGCACACAGTCATAAATTGTATGAATTAGGTTTACCTCTTCTGATTTAGTCTTTTTAATTGAGCTGTTTTGTATTCATCTTATATTTTCTACATTGAAGTAAATCAAATGTTGATCTCTGCCTGTGGTTTTATTGAATGTCAAGAGCGTTGACAATATAAAATAATTGTTTTGGTACAATTGAAATTAGCAATATAGACATTTTATTACAAAAATAAATCTGTCAGTTTTCATTATAAACCTCAACGTGTCCTGGCTCACAAACTGCATCGCCCACCTCTGCCCTCTTTTCCCTCCTCTTACCCCCATCTCTACTAAAGCAGTACCAGCCAGATTACAGCGATCACCATCAGTACAACAGCCAGCACACAGATGCTAATAAACACTATATCACTGGGGTCGTGAGGCTCTGGGTCTGCCTCCTTCCCTCCCTCCCCCCCGGACCCCTCTGCTTGGCGTCGGGCCATCTCATTCATCCTCTGGCGCTCCTCAGCCGAGACAATGTGAATGGTGGCCATCTTGCGCTGGGCGTCGCACTGTACCTCGTACTCCTGGACGCTCCGCCCCTTCCCGTCGGAGAAGTCGATGTAGAGTGTGTTCACCAGCATGGTGATGTTACGCCGTGGCTGGTCAGGGGTTAGAGGTTAAGGGTCAGGGTTATACAAATGGACAACAAACAGACAACATATGCTCGTGACCGTGTGGGATCAAATCCCGGTCCCACTGCTATTTTGTCACATCCTCAATTCCCTTATACACTGTCCTGTTGCTTCAATAAAATTGACAAATTAAGAAGAAAAATGAAACTGCTATAAACTGGCGGCATCATCATGCCAGTGGCTACCCACTAGGCACAGATGACAATTCAACGTCTATTCCACATTGGCTCAATGTAATTGAATTAAAATGGAAACAATTTGAATCAACCAGTGGGTAGTTAGTTACCTGGCCTGCGGTGCCACATTTTTCGAAGCGTGCCAGTATCTTATAGGTGGTAGGTGTCAGCTGGGCGGTACAGGAGCGGTCCCCCAGATAGATACTCTCACGTTCCAGCCCAGGCAGTGACTGCTGGGAGATGTGGATGGTAAACTCTGTCCTCGTACAGCTGATGTTAACTGGTACCACTGGGATTGAGGTGGAGTCATAACACACGGACGAACACACACACACACACACACACGTTTGTATTTGCATTTGTCTCTTGAATGACTAAATAAGTATAAACTTGATAGTTTGGATAACTTTCGGCCAGCCGTGCTTCAGTTCAGCCACTCACCTCCTACATAGGAAGCAGAGAACCCTTTATAAGCATAATTCCTGTCTGTACTGAGGACCACCAGCATGTTGTTGCTCTTAGAGATCAAAGACCCGGGTTGTTCCGAGCCACACCATCGCCCTAGCAACGGGGCTGTGTCTCTGCTCCCATCATGCACTGCTACAGAGTCATAGTCACACTCGTCTGATAGGCTGTTCCTGTCCTCCAGCTCCATAGCGTTGAAGAACAGTTTGATGCGATAGCCCCCGGCCAAGTTGATGGTCCAGTGACAGTTGATGTTGTTTGGGTAGATGTTAGGGTAGTGGGGGCTGGTGAAATTCGCACTTGGTACAGACAGCACCTGCTGGCATTCACCTGTCAGACAGATAGACATATGAGGCAAAACAGGGTTGTCTTAAGTAGGTCACACAGTAGCCAAAATGTAACAAAGAATGTGTTATTGAATAGGTTCAGCTAGTACCTTCCCGTTTCAAAAATGTTCTCCCTACTGAACACAATCCTGGTGTCAGTGAATGTGCAGTTTAATCCCTCCCCATGGACCTCAGTATAGTACAGGACAGTTTAATCCCTCCCCATGGGCCTCAGTATAGTACAGGACAGTTTAATCCCTCCCCATGGACCTCAGTATAGTACAGGACAGTTTAATCCCTCCCCATGGGCCTCAGTATAGTACAGGACCGTTTAATCCCTCCCCATGGACCTCAGTATAGTACAGAACAGTTTAATCCCTCCCCATGGGCCTCAGTATAGTACAGGACAGTTTAATCCCTCCCCATGGACCTCAGTATAGAACAGGACAGTTTAATCCCTCCCCATGGGCCTCAGTATAGTACAGGACAGTTTAATCCCTCCCCATGGACCTCAGTATAGTACAGGACAGTTTAATCCCTCCCCATGGACCTCAGTATAGTACAGGACAGTTTAATCCCTCCCCATGGACCTCAGTATAGTACAGGACAGTTTAATCCCTCCCCATGGACCTCAGTATAGTACAGGACAGTTTAATCCCTCCCCATGGGCCTCAGTATAGTACAGGACAGTTTAATCCCTCCCCATGGACCTCAGTATAGTACAGGACAGTTTAATCCCTCCCCATGGGCCTCAGTATAGTACAGGACAGTTTAATCCCTCCCCATGGGCCTCAGTATAGTACAGGACAGTTTAATCCCTCCCCATGGGCCTCAGAATAGTACAGGACAGTTTAATCCCTCCCCATGGGCCTCAGTATAGTACAGGACAGTTTAATCCTTCCCCATGGACCTCAGTATAGTACAGGACAGTTTAATCCTTCCCCATGGACCTCAGTATAGTACAGGACAGTTTAATCCCTCACAATGGGCCACAGTATAGTACAGGACAGTTTAATCCCTCCCCATGGACCTCAGTATAGTACAGGACAGTTTAATCCCTCCCCATGGACCTCAGTATAGTACAGGACAGTTTAATCCCTCCCCATGGGCCTCAGTATAGTACAGGACAGTTTAATCCCTCCCCATGGACCTCAGTATAGTACAGGACAGTTTAATCCCTCCCCATGGACCTCAGTATAGTACAGGACAGTTTAATCCCTCCCCATGGACCTCAGTATAGTACAGGACAGTTTAATCCCTCCCCATGGGCCTCAGTATAGTACAGGACAGTTTAATCCCTCCCCATGGGCATCAGTATAGTACAGGACAGCCATGAGGGAGTGACCTAGTGGTCAGTACACCTGTAGTATACGTCTTCCAGCATCCTACCTACCTGAGTAGTAGTAAGCCTTGAACCCTCGTCCCCCGATGTTGAAGTCAGATTTGAACACCACCAGCAGCTGGTTGGAGGTAGTAACAATTTTAGGAGGCTTCTCCCTTCCACAGTAGTTTCCCAGGTGTCTGTGAGTGACGGTGGGGCCGTCGAATAGAGCCACGAAGTCAAAATTACAGCCCTCGTTGTTCTCCAGCTGGAGTGAATGAATTACATTTTATTTTATCACGTCATATTTATGACCCGTTCGAGATACTTGGACACTTACAGTATGTGCATCCCAATTGGCTCCCTATTCCCTATATAGTGCCCGGGCTCTGGTCCAAAGTAGTGAACTAATATAGATTAAATAGGGTACTGTTTGGGATGCATCGATTGTCTTTACATGTTAGAGAACATACCTGGAAGTCGAGGAAGACCAGACTGACCACGCTGCGGTTGGATACATGGACCGTCCAGGAACAGTCGGCGTTGTTGCTGTACTGGGTATCTGGACTGTAGCCGGGGCTGGAGATGATTCCAGACAGGCCAGTTAGGACCCCACCACACATGTCTGGGGGGGGGGGAGAGAGAGAGAGAGAGAGAGAGAGAGAGTGACAGGCTGTGCAGTATTTTGTTCCAGCCCAGCTCTTAAGTTAAAACACCTGATCCAACTACTCAAGGTCCTGCCTTGTCTTGTTCCTTGATGTGGATACTGTGAGGTTTGAGTGGCTGTACTCAGCAAAGCCATACATGCATATCAATGGCTTTGGTTACCCTGTGAGAGAAAGGGAAAGCTCACCTTTCCTGTAGCTTACAGAGAACCCTCTGTGAGTCACATGACGATCGGAGTGGAAAATGATCGACATAACATTCCAGGAGGAGGTGAACTGAGGAGGGGACATGACACCACAGAACGTCCCCAGTAGGTTCCCCTCGTCGTCGGATACACCGTTATAGATCTTGATGTGGTCGTAGGAGCAGGCGGCGTGATACTCCAACTCAAAGTCGTGGAAGGTGAGCAGGACGGAGGACCCCTCGGCCACTACAATAAGCCACACACACTCAATGTTGTACGGGTACAGACCTGGGTAGTTGGGGCTGGAGATGTTGCCGGAAGCGGCGGAGAGGATCCCACCACATTTCACCCCTTGGAAATATAAATTAGAGGAGTAAAAGGTGTAGTTTATAGATTATATATATTTTTTATATAGTTTAGATTCACAGAGGGTTTTGTAAGTATTTTACTGGTAATTATTAGTTTATAATTTACACATCAGTAATAACAGCTACTTACAACACACATATACAGTGCATTCGGAAAGTATTCAGACCCCTTGACTTTTTCCACATTTTGTTACGTTACAACCTTATTCTAAAAATTATTTAAGTTGTTTTTCCCTTATCAATCTACACACAGTACCCCATAATGACAAATGAAAAACAGGTTTTTATAAATGTTTCAAAATCTCTCTCAAAAAAAAAAATACATTTACATAAGTATTCAGACCCTTTACTCAGTACTTTGTTTAAGCACCTTTGGCAGCGATTACAGCCTCGAGTCTTCTTGGGTTTGTCTCTACAAGCTTGGCACACCTGTATTTGTGGAGTTTATCTCATTCCTCTCTGCAGATCCTCTCAAGCTGTTAGGTTGGATGGGGAGCGTCCCTGCACAGCTATTTTCAGGTCTCTCCAGAAATGTTAAATCGGGTTCAAGTCCGGGCTCTGGCTGGGCCAGTCAAGGACATTCAGAGACTTGTCCCGAAGGTTTTCATCAAGGATCTCTCTCTTCTTTGCTCTATTAATCTTTGCCACAATCCTGACTAGTCTCCCAGTCCCTGTCGCTGAAAAACATCCCCACAGCATGATGCTGCCACCACCATGCTTCACCGTAGGGATGGTGCCAGGTTTCTTCTAGACTTGACGCTTGGCATTCAGGTGGTGGCAGAGTTCAGTCTTGGTTTCATCAGACCAGAGAATCTTGTTTCTCATGGTCTGAGAATCTTTAGGGTCCTTTTGGCAAATTCCAAGCGGGCTGTCATGTGCCTTTTACTGAGGAGTCTGGTCAGTTTGGCTGGGCGGCCAGCTCTAGGAAGAGTCTTGGTTGTTCCAAACTTCTTCCATTTAAGAATGATGGAGGCCACTGTGTTCTTGGGGACCTTCAATGCTGCAGAATTCTTTTGGTACCCTTCCCCAGATCTGTGCCTCCACACAATCCTGTTATCTGACATGCACTTTCAACTGTGGGACCTTATATAGACAGGTGTGTGCCTTTCCAAATCATGTCCAATCAATTGAATTTACCACAGGTGGACTCCAATCAAGTTGTAGAAACATCTTAAGGATGATCAATGGAAACAGGATGCAGCTGAGCTCGATTTCGAGTCTCATAGCAAAGGGTCTGAATACTTATGTAAAAAAGGTATTTCTGGTTTTAATTTGTAATACATTTGCAAATATTTCAAAAAAACCTTTTTATCTTTGTCATTATGGGGTATTGTGTGTGGATTGCTGATATATATTTAATTGAAATCTATTTTTTAATAAGGCTGTAATGTAACAAAATGTGGAAAAAGTTAAGTGGTCTGAATACTTCCCGAAGGCACTGTGAGCATTGTAACTGAATTTGCTGAGGCAAATATTATAGAAATATTCAATGGAAAAAGCTCACCTTTCTTAGAAACAGCCTTGCCAACAACCAACAGTAAATAAAGGAGTATGTCCATCCTTAAAGTCATGTTGTTGTTATCGTTGTTGTCAGACTTCAAATAGGATTACAAAGCCAATGGCAATACAAATAAATAGAAAAACAAGAGCAAAGTCCTGTCACCACAGCTCTGGGTTGATGGCAGAGGTGGCAGTAACTGTAATAGGACCGAGGAACCCGATATGTTGGGTACCCCCATGGCCTTGCCTCCTTCTCTAATTTTTTTATGACCGATATCGAGTGAACAAGCGGCGAGGGTGGCTTGTCAGGACACTGTATGGAAAGATGGGATAAATTAGTAATGACGGTGTCACACACTCACACTGGACACCATGCAGCTGCTATGGAGTTTATGAAGGAGACAGCACCAGGATGGAGGACACTTCATCCCTCTATCACAAAACCAAATGGGCTCATTTTGGCTAGAAAGAGATGAGGGTTAGCTGAGGGAGAGTGTGAGATGAGGGTTCACTGAGGGGAATGAGGGAGAGAGATGGGGGTTCACTGAGCGAGAGAGAGAGATGGGGGTTCACTGAGCGAGAGAGAGAGATGGGGGTTCACTGAGCGAGAGAGAGAGATGGGGGTTCACTGAGGGAGGCGCAGAGAGAGATGGGGGTTCACTGAGGGAGGGCGAGAGAGAGATGGGGGTTCACTGAGGGAGGGCGAGAGAGAGAGATGGGGGTTCACTGAGGGAGGGCGAGAGAGAGATGGGGGTTCACTGAGGGAGGGCAGAGAGAGAGAGAGATGGGGTTCACTGAGGGAGGGCGAGAGAGAGAGAGAGATGGGGGTTCACTGAGGGAGGGTGAGAGAGAGAGAGAGAGAGAGAGAGAGAGAGAGATGGGGGTTCACTGAGGGAGGGCGAGAGAGAGAGAGATGGGGGTTCACTGATGGAGGGCGAGAGAGAGAGAGAGAGATGGGGGTTCACTGAGGAGAGGCGAGAGAGAGAGAGAGAGAGATGGGGGTTCACTGAGGGAGGGAGAGAGAGAGAGAGATGGGGGTTCACTGAGGGAGGCGAGAGAGAGATGGGGGATTCACTGAGGAGAGAGAGAGAGAGAGAGATGGGGGTTCACTGAGGGAGGCGAGAGAGAGAGAGAGAGAGATGGGGGTTCACTGAGGGAGGGCGAGAGAGCGAGAGAGCAAGAGAGAGATGGGGGTTCACTGAGGGAGGGCGAGAGAGCGAGAGAGAGATGGGGGTTCACTGATGGAGGGCGAGAGAGAGATGGGGGTTCACTGAGGGAGGGCGAGAGAGAGAGAGAGAGAGAGATGGGGTTCACTGAGGGAGGGCGAGAGAGAGAGATGGGGGTTCACTGAGGGAGAGCGAGAGAGAGATGGGGGATTCACTGAGGGAGGGCGAGAGAGCGAGAGAGAGATGGGGGTTCACTGAGGGAGGCGAGAGGCGAGAGAGAGATGGGGGTTCACTGAGGGAGGCGAGAGCGAGAGAGCAAGAGAGAGATGGGGGGTTCACTGAGGAGGGGAGAGAGCGAGAGAGCAAGAGAGAGATGGGGGTTCACTGAGGGAGGCGAGAGAGAGATGGGGGATTCACTGAGGGAGGGCGAGAGAGAGATGGGGGTTCACTGAGGGAGGGCGAGAGAGCGAGAGAGAGATGGAGGGTTCACTGAGGGAGGGCGAGAGAGAGAGAGAGATGGGGGTTCACTGAGGGAGGGCGAGAGCGAGAGAGCGAGAGAGAGATGGGGGTTCACTGAGGGAGGGCAGAGAGCGAGAGAGCAAGAGAAAGATGGGGGTTCACTGAGGAGGGCGAGAGAGCGAGAGAGAGATGGGGGTTCACTGATGGAGGCGAGAGAGAGTTGGGGGTTCACTGAGGGAGGCGAGAGAGCGAGAGAGAGATGGGGGTTCACTGAGGAGGAGGCGAGAGAGCGAGAGAGAGATGGGGGGTTCACTGAGGGAGGGTGAGAGCAAGAGAGAGATGGGTTCACTGAGGGAGGGCGAGAGAGCGATGGGGGTTCACTGAGGGAGGGCGAGAGAGCGATGGGGGTTCACTGAGGGAGGGAGAGAGAGAGAGATGGGGGTTCACTGAGGGAGGGCGAGAGAGAAATGGGGGTTCACTGAGGGAGGGCGAGAGCGAGAGAGAGATGAGGGGTTCACTGAGGAGGCGAGAGAGCGAGAGAGAGATGGGGGTTCACTGAGGGAGGGCGAGAGAGCGAGAGAGAGATGGGGGTTCACTGAGGGAGGCGAGAGAGAGAGAGATGGGGGTTCACTGAGGGAGGGTGAGAGGGAGATGGGGGATTCACTGAGGAGGGTGAGAGAGAGAGAGAGATGGGGGTTCACTGAGGGAGGGCGAGAGAGAGATGGGGGGTTCACTGAGGAGGAGGGCGAGAGAGAGATGGGGGGTTCACTGAGGGAGGGCGAGAGAGCGAGAGAGAGATGGGGGTTCACTGAGGGAGGCGAGAGAGAGAGATGGGGGTTCACTGAGGGAGGCGAGAGAGAGATGGGGGTTCACTGAGGGAGGCGAGAGAGCGAGAGAGAGATGGGGGTTCACTGAGGAGGGCGAGAGAGGGAGATGGGGGGTTCACTGAGGGAGGTGAGAGAGAGAGATGGGGGGTTCACTGAGGGAGGGCGAGAGAGAGATGGGGGGTTCACTGAGGGAGGGCGAGAGAGAGATGGGGGTTCACTGAGGGAGGGCGAGAGAGAGAGAGAGATGGGGGTTCACTGAGGGAGGGCGAGAGAGCGATGGGGGTTCACTGAGGGAGGGTGAGAGAGAGATGGGGGTTCACTGAGGGAGGGAGAGAGAGAGATGGGGGTTCACTGAGGAGGGCGAGAGAGAGAGAGAGAGAGAGAGAGAGAGAGAGATGGGGGTTCACTGAGGGAGGGCGAGAGAGAGATGGGGGGTTCACTGAGGAGGCGAGAGAGCGAGAGAGAGATGAGGGGTTCACTGAGGAGGCGAGAGGCGAGAGAGCGATGGGGGGTTCACTGAGGGAGGCGAGAGAGAGAGAGATGGGGGGTTCACTGAGGGAGGCGAGAGAGAGAGAGAGAGAGAGAGATGGGGGTTCACTGAGGGAGGGCGAGAGAGAAATGGGGGTTCACTGAGGGAGGCGAGAGAGCGAGAGAGAGATGGGGGGTTCACTGAGGGAGGCGAGAGAGAGAGAGAGATGGGGGGTTCACTGAGGGAGGGCGAGAGAGCGAGAGAGAGAGAGATGGGGGTTCACTGAGGGAGGCGAGAGAGCGAGAGAGAGATGGGGGTTCACTGAGGGAGGCGAGAGAGAGAGAGATGGGGGTTCACTGAGGGAGGGCGAGAGAGCGAGAGAGAGATGGGGGGTTCACTGAGGGAGGGCGAGAGAGAGAGATGGGGGTTCACTGAGGGAGGGTGAGAGGGAGATGGGGGATTCACTGAGGGAGGGTGAGAGAGAGAGAGAGATGGGGGGTTCACTGAGGGAGGCGAGAGAGAGATGGGGGGTTCACTGAGGGAGGGCGAGAGAGAGATGGGGGGTTCACTGAGGGAGGGCAGAGAGAGAGAGAGAGATGGGGGTTCACTGAGGGAGGCGAGAGAGCGAGAGAGAGATGGGGGTTCACTGAGGGAGGCGAGAGAGAGAGATGGGGGTTCACTGAGGGAGGGCGAGAGAGAGAGAGAGAGATGGGGGGTTCACTGAGGGAGGGCGAGAGAGAGATGGGGGATTCACTGAGGGAGGCAGACTGTCCCAGATCTTGTTGGAGTGCTGATGAAGTTCATGGAGTATGTGGACAGTGGGCACACATTCATTTTCATTGTGTAGCCTTAAGCAGGGCTGGACCATCTCCTGGGGAGCTCTGTGTGTGCAGGTTTTGGTTCTAACCCTACTGTTGAGCAGGTCGTCATGAGAGAGCGAGAGCTAGGCCTGCTTGTGGTCAGTGTGGGGATTTATTTGTATTTATTTAATTTAATCTTTATTTAACTAGGCAAGTCAGTTAAGAACAAATTCTTATTTACAATGACGGCCAACCAAAAGGCCTCCTGAGGGGACGGGGGCTGGGATTAAAAATACAAATAAATGAAATACAAATATAGGACATAACACACATCACATCGAGAGACAACACAACACTACATAAAGAGAGACCTTAGACGACAACATAGCAAGGCAGCAACACAACATAACAACAACATGGTAGCAACACAACACAGGGTACAAACATTATTGGGCACAGTCAACAGCACAACGGTCAAGAAGGTAGAGACAACAACACATCACACAAAGCAGCCACAACTGTCAGTAAGAGGGATAAAGATAGAGAGACTGCACACAGTGCTTTAGTATCAGCATGTCTTACTCATCTGCCATCCAGTGCTTTAATGGCTGATCAATACATCCGATTAGTGTGTGTTCACTTAACTAAATTGCTGTGGTTTGTGATGTAGACCATGTGTTGCAGCAATTCCACAAATGGCCTCCTAGATGGCGGTGTTGCGCTGCATTGAGAATCACCCTGAAAGTCAACTCCGGAAATGTAAGGAGTCAAGCTGTTTGATGATTGGTTTGTGTCTGAGCCCTGAACTGAAATAAATAAGAACCAGATTAAAATCACTCATGTTTTCCTCAGTCACAACCGTTCCTGGAACCAAAATACATACAAGCCTCCGGTTTCCAAGAAAGTTGGATTACGATTTTGCAGACAGATTCAGAACATAATTTGCGTAATTTTCTGAAAGCGGAAGGCTTTGTATATTACAACCGGGGAAATGTGTTTCAGTGAGATATAACTTGTTTAGAGCAATGAAATAACTCAATGACCGCTAAACACCTTTCAATTAACAGCAAAGCAGCCAAGTTTACAGTGGAAAGGTCCTTGTGAATACCTCAGGCTGATAACATATGGAATTCTCCATTTCCTGAGAGGATGTTTAAAACACTTGAAAGCTGTTATGAATTCAGAAATATTAAAAGCACTAAATGGATTTAGGATCCTTTTAAATTTTGGTGTTGACTTAGAGCGTACAGTTGGAGCAAATGGTAGAGTGCCCCTCACTAGATTCCACGTGTTTTATTCTATCACAGCAGTAAAAAGACATGACTCAAGCGTTTCATAAGCTGAACAGTTGAATCAGATGACTAGTGCTAGAGTAGGAAAAAAAGCACAACCTTCGAGGATTGGAGTTGTGAAACTTTACTTGTGTCACCTAGACACATGTTATATCTTATTTAAAATGTAAATTCAAATGTCGTGTGCTGCTGTGCTACCATCTGAAAGGATGCTACCACTTCTCTATGTACCATCTGAAAGGCTGCTACCACTTTTCTATGTACCATCTGAAAGGCTGATACCACTTCTCTATGTACCGTCTGAAGGCTGCTACCAGTTCTCTATGTACCATCTGAAAGGCTGCTACCACTTCTCTATGTACCATCTGAAAGGCTGCTACCACTTCTCTATGTACCGTCTGAAGGATGCTACCACTTCTCTATGTACCATCTGAAGGATGCTACCACTTCTCTATATACCATCTGAAGGATGCTACCACTTCTCTATGTACCATCTGAAGGATGCTACCACTTCTCTATGTACCATCTGAAAGGCTGATACCAGTTCTCTATGTACCGTCTGAAAGGCTGCTACCACTTCTCTATGTACCGTCTGAAGGCTGCTACCACTTCTCTATGTACCATCTGAAGGCTGCTACCACTTCTCTATGTACCATCTGAAAGGCTGATACCACTTCTCTATGTATTGCCATTAGTTAACCAGGTAAATCATTGAAGTTGTTCTCTTTGATAAAAACAACCCTCTGAATCTCTCTGAGCTGCATATTCATTCAGACGTTGTACTAAAGACTGAACCCTCACCTTGTGTTCCCAACAAGAAGATCACTTACAGTCAGTCTCTTTCTCAGTGGTATAAAGTACTTAGGTAAAAAATACTTTCAAGTACTACTTAAGTCGTTTTATGTGCTATCTGTACTTAACTTTCCGACTATTTTATATTTTGATTCTTTTGACTTTCACTCCACTACATTCCTAAAAAAAGATTTATTTTTTACTCCCGTACAATTTCCCTGACACCAAAAAGTGCACGCTACAGTACAAGTCGAATGCTCAGGCAGGACAGAATAATGGTCCAATTCACACAGATATCAATATAACGCATTGTCATCCCTACTGTCTCTGATCTGGCGGACTTACTAAGCGAACTTAAAAAAAAGACACTTTGATGTATATCTTTTTCTCAAGTATAACAGTTGGGTACTTTTTCACCACTGTACTCAAGTACATTTAAAATCAGATACTTTTTGACTTTTAGTCAAGTAGTATTTTACTGGGTGACTTTTACTTGAGTCATTTTCTATTAAGGTATCTTTACTTTTACACAAGTAGTATTTTACTGGGTGACTTTTACTCAAGTCATTTTCTATTAAGGTATCTTTACTTTTAGTCAAGTAGTATTTTACTGGGTGACTTTTACTCAAGTCATTTTCTATTAAGGTATCTTTACTTTTAGTCAAGTAGTATTTTACTGGGTGACTTTTACTCAAGTCATTTTCTATTAAGGTATCTTTACTTTTAGTCAAGTAGTATTTTACTGGGTGACTTTTACTCAAGTCATTTTCTATTAAGGTATCTTTACTTTTAGTCAAGTAGTATTTTACTGGGTGACTTTTACTCAAGTCATTTTCTATGAAGGTATCTTTACTTTTAGTCAAGTAGTATTTTACTGGGTGACTTTTACTCAAGTCATTTTCTATGAAGGTATCTTTACTTTTAGTCAAGTATGACAATTGGATACTTTTTCCACCACTGTCCTTTCTTTACTCCCTTTGTAAAAGTTGGGTCTATAACTGTTCTCTCTCTCCCTCAAGGACCACTGTGAATAAACATCCGCCTTTGAGATCGTCCTTATACAACTATTCATTGCGTAGAGGAGATGAGTTATCGCCATGGCCAATAGCTACACAATTAAATCCTCCCTCCTAAAGCAATAACTGTAGGCTGAGGTACGTTAGAGAGAGAGAGAGAGAGAGAGGAATGCATTATACTATGTGGGCTGTGTGATGAAGGATAAGGAGCCTCTTTGACCCTCTTGACCTTGCAGGATGTGGTTCTCTATAGGTGGCCATTTAGTTTTTTGTTAGTTGCTACTGTTGCTGCTTGTTTGGCGTTCTGCATTGCAATGATGAGTCTTACTTTCTGAAGATCACACAGCGGCTTTAGTGGAAAAGCAAAATAACAAAATGGGAGTTGAAAGACGAGACGGAAACTGATACAGCACAAATGGATGTGTGGGAATGAAAAAGATGCCAATTATCTTTTGAACACAGACATTAGCCTAGCGTAGGAAGTCCCATAAAAATGTAATGACGTTTTCCCCACACACCGTCAGTCTTAGAAGAAGCCATTGGTGCTATGCAGTGCAATAATCTTAGTTATTGTTTCAGGTGAAAAGTCACTGAAAAACGTGTTTGTCTGTATGTTTGTCTATCTACTTAAAGGGAAATTCCACCCCAAAAAGTATCTTTTGGATAGTTTTTTTTTGGACTAATTAAACAAATACCAAAAGATAGTTTTTTGGGGTGGAGTTTTCCTTTGAAGCGTTGGCACCACTGATGTAATGAACGATACAGCGAGAGATGTGAAGCTTCAGGCTGCAGTGTGAATAGTCTAGAACACATAACAGGAGGAGCGAGAGATGCAGGAGTGCACTACTTTTGACCAGGGCCTATAGGTGTTAGGTCAAAAAGCAGTGCACTATATAGAGGACATGGTACCATTTCAGATGCAGTATATGAACAAACAAAACAAATATAAAAAAAGGAAAACGAAATTTGCTGTCATATAATTTAACTGAATGACCCTCCATAGAGAGTACAGTTGAGATTCAGTAGAATACTCCTCCTCTTCTACAGCTACTGAAACTGGTCAGTTATCTGTGGCCTTTTCGTGGAACGTTGGTTATTCACCGGCTTGAGAATGTACATGGTTCTCCACATGGGTGTGATATAGTCAGTGCCAAAGTTAATAGTTACAGGAAGTTGCTATAGTCCTCCATATGTCTTAAGGCCTGTGAATCCTTTCAACGTGACCAGATTGTGTCCTGATTCTTCCTCTTCTCCAGGGCTCCCTCCCTACTCCCCACTGTGATAGCTACCCTTCTACCCAACCACAAAAAGAATCTATGCGATGGCATTAAATCAACATGGAAAACAGATTGGATTTGCAAAAAGTAATCAACGTAAGGACATTTTGGTATTTTTGTACCAAACTTTTAACTAAATCCAGTGACATGGTGAAATGTTTTGCTGCTATAAAACGGCTCTCAGTGAGACACCTGGATAAAGGAGAGATAGATGACCAGGGGATAAAGGAGAGATAGATGACCAGGGGATGAAGGAGGGATAGATGACCAGGGGATGAAGGAGGGATAGATGACCAGGGGATAACGGAGGGATAGATGACCAGGGGATAGATGACCAGGGGATAAAGGAGAGATAGATGACCAGGGGATGAAGGAGGGATAGATGACCAGGGGATGAAGGAGGGATAGATGACCAGGGGATGAAGGAGGGATAGATGACCAGGGGATGAAGGAGGGATAGATGACCAGGGGATGAAGGAGGGATAGATGACCAGGGGATAAAGGAGGGATAGATGACCAGGGGATGAAGGAGGGATAGATGACCAGGGGATAAAGGAGAGATAGATGACCAGGGGATAAAGGAGGGATAGATGACCAGGGGATGAAGGAGGGATAGATGACCAGGGGATAAATGAGGGATAGATGACCAGGGGATAAATGAGGGATAGATGACCAGGGGATAAAAGAGGGATAGATGACCAAGGGATGAAGGAGAGATAGATGACCAGGGGATAAAGGAGGGATAGATGACCAGGGGAAGAAGGAGAGATAGATGACCAGGGGATAAAGGAGAGATAGATGACCAGGGGATAAAGGAGAGATAGATGACCAGGGGATAAAGGAGGGATAGATGACCAGGGGATAAAGGAGAGATAGATGACCAGGGGATGAAGCAGGGATAGATGACCAGGGGATAAAGGAGGGATAGATGACCAGGGGATAAAGGAGGGATAGATGACCAGGGGATAAAGGAGAGATAGATGACCAGGGGATAGATGACCAGGGTATAAAGGAGAGATAGATGACCAGGGGATAGATGACCAGGGGATAAAGGAGAGATAGATGACCAGGGGATAGATGACCAGGGGATAAAAGAGGGATAGATGACCAGGGGATAAAGGAGGGATAGATGACCAGGGGATGAAGGAGGGATAGGTGACCAGGGGATAAACACATGCAGTGCATGGTGGATAGATAAAGGAATTATCAACATGGTCCACAGTGTCCCTCTACATTGCTAACCCTGATGGCCCTAGCAACCCTGATGGCCCTAGCAACCCTGATGGCCCTAGCAGCCCTATGGCCCTGATGTCCCTAGCAACCCTGATGGCCCTAGCAATGTTGGTACGCATAGAAAAAGTGTGATTTATCAAACAATCCTACGAGCATCACACGCACACCGGTAGGAGATAGCCATTGATAAATACCAATAGTTCTCAGCCTCAGTGCTCGTACAAGACCGTGGCTATTTGCATTTAGAAACGCCCCTGATTAACCATATATGGTCAAAGTCATCCCTTTTAAAGCCTGTGGGGAATATACAACGCTGTGCCATGAAAGGCAACATCGCAACCAAACAAAGATAAGAAAAACAGACTTTTTCTCAGACTGAAATAAAGGTGCTACTTACAGAGATTGAGTACAACCTAAAGTTGTTTTTTTTTGTGCTCGCTCAGTTGTGGCTTGACCAGTAAAAATATAAACACAGCTACAAAGAGAGGACCATTGAGCCAATTAGATTGCTTTAGCAATGGCAAATATACTTAGTAGACAACACTCACCAATAAGCCATCCATCCTCACCAATAAGCCATCCATCCTCAACAGAATGAACGAGTCGTGCGTTCCAGCTGGCCACCACATTCAGCAGCGTATGTGGACACCCTTTCAAAATAGTGGATTCGGCTATTTCAGCCACACCCGTTGCTGACAGGTGTATAAAACCGAGCACATAGCCATGCAATCTCCAAAGACACACATTACATACTGAAGAGCTCAGTGACTTTCAATGTGGCACTGTCATAGGATGCCACCTTTCCAACAAGTCAGTTCATCGAGTTTCTGCCCTGCTAGAGCTGCCCCCGGTCAATTGTAAGTGCTGTTATTGTGAAGAGGAAACGTCTAGAAGCAACAACGGCTCAGCCGTGAAGTGGTAGGCCACACAAGCTCACAGAACGGGACCGCAGAGTGTTGAAGAGCGTGTAAAAATTGTCTGTCCTCGGTTGCAACACTCACTACCGAGTTCCAAACTGCCTCTGGAAGGAACGTCAGCACAAGAACTGTTAGTCGGGAGCTTCATGAAATGGGTTTCCATGGCTGAGCAGCCGCACACAAGCCTAAAATCACCATGCGCAATGCCAAGCGTTGGCTGGATTGGTGTAAAGCTTTCCGCCATTGGACTTGGGAGCAGTGGCGTGAGGAATCATGCTTCACCATCTGGCAGTCCAGCGGACAAATCTGGGTTTGGCGGAAGCCAGGAGAACGCTACCTGCCCCAATATTGCCAACTGTAAAGTTTGGTGGAGGCGGAATAATGGTCTTGGGCTGTTTTTCATGGTTCAGTCTAGGCCCCTTAGTTCCAGTGAAGGGAAATCTTAATGCTACAGCATACAATGACATTCTATTCCCTTCTGTGCTTCCAACTTTGTGTCAACAGTTTGGGGAAGGCTCTTTCCTGTTTCAGCATGACAATGCTCCCGTGCACAAGGAAAGGTCCATACAGAAATGGTTTGTTGAGATCAGTGTGGAAGAACTTGACTGGCTTGCAAAGAGCCCTGACCTCAACCCCATTGAACACCTTTGGGATGAATTGGAACACCGACTGCGAGCCAGGCCTAATCGCCAAACATCAGTGCCTGACCTAATGCTCTTGTGGCGGAATGGAAGCAAGTCCCCTAGTGGAAAGCCTTCCCAGAAGAGTCGAGGCTGTTATTGCAGCAAAGGGGGGGACCAACTCCATATTAATGCCCATGATTTTGGAATGAGATGATTGATGAGCAGGTGTCCACATACCTTTGGTCATGTAGTGTATTTCCTGCATCACATGACCTATTGTTGAGATCAGTGTGGAAGAACTTGACTGGCTTGCAAAGAGCCCTGACCTCAACCCCACTGAACACCTTTCACCTGCACATTAAGAGTGGAAGCATTTTCTGTTGAACTCATTTTCAGATGGTGCTTTTATGAAGATATGGGTGTCGTCTGTTGCTCTGTTCGTATTTGGGAACCCATTGATGGCAAAGAAACCCATCTTGACTGCAATCTGTTGTGCGATGGTGTATGCTGATGATTGAATTGAAAACATTGGCTCATCGAGGGCTGTGAGATGCCGATCGGCAAGCTCCCTTTGAAAAGTGCCCATTACCAAAAACTCAAAGGGTTGATAGCACTTTGATGTGCACCGGAATGGCATGTGTTTGCCTTTCAAAAGTAGGTCTTAAATCCTCGCAAAAATCCTATAAGATTGGCTTTGGGAAACGATATCTGATGAGACGATCTTCACTTTCTGCAACAACAAAAAAAGTCCCACCTGTATCTAAAAACGCACTCTCTGCAAAATGCAGAGTCTACCAAGTCTTCCAACAGAGTGAGATCAGCCTCTCAGTCGATTTACACAAAAGTTTCACTTTTACTCAAGTTTTACCACTGACTATACTTTATATGGATAATTATCGTAACATTATTTTTACTGATGTGGTCAAAAGATATGCCTGTCAAGATATGTTGATTTAATTCACAATGGAAATACAATGAAATCGAAAAATAATTGAATTATTACTATTACAATTCCAGACATGTATTTTCCCCATTCTATGCTTGACAAGAAGTTCCCTTATTCCACCACTTGACACTGTGCGTACGTATGGTCACGGGCTATGTGTAAATTTACTCAAACTCTCAAGCAGCAGTTCATGGAAATTTTCCCACGCGTGGTTTACTCCCCGATTTGTTGCCTGATTTGATAAATGAGGCCCCATGGTGACACATTGGTTCTGCTATGTACTGGCACGGCCTTCTGCTTCCTGGCAGCCAGATGGACTGGGGTCTGAACCATGCATGCACCATGCCCAGGGCTCTGGGTGGCACCAGCTGGATCTATCTAGCTACAGACTGGGCTCTGCGGTCCCATTCTATACCCAAATAAATGTGTACTCGTTCATGGGTTAGCTGTAGAGGGAGTTTCACCATATTCTTTCAAACTAGTCTATTCATTTTTAAATCCACAAGTGGCCATTTAAAGAGTACACACTAGAGAGAAGGGTAGAAAGGAAACAACCAAAATACAAAACAATAAGCTTCCAACTGAAAACCAAAGACTGATTGGGTATTAGTGATTGGGTATTAGTGATTGGGTATTAGTGATTGGGTATAATGGGCTCCCGAGTGGCACAGCGGTCTAAGACACTGCATCTCAGTGCAAGAGGCGTCACTACAGTCCCTGGTTAGAATCCAGGCTGTATCACATCCGGCCATGATTGGCTGTCCCACAGGGCGGCGCACAATTGGCCCAGCGTCGCTCACGTTTGGCCGTGGCAGGCCGTCATTGTAAAAACGAATTTGTTCTTAACTGGCTTGCCTAGTTAAATAAAGGATAAATAACATTTAAATCCATAATGGAGTCACATATACAGTGTAACTGACAATTGACCTGTCAGTCTATGTTGTTGTTTTTGAATTGTTACGTGTTGGCTTTCCGGGGGAAATGGTAAGACAAGTGGAACTACGTGGCTAAGAACTGTTGTAACGGGGATTATTATCATAGCGACACACTTTTGGAGTGAAGGCAATCCCACGGTGTGTTAGCTAGGTTTTTCGTGTCTTCGGGTGTAGTTCGTAAAGGTTGAAGCATGTATGTTAGGATGGTAACGTTATAATAATTAAGGATGAAGCGTGAATTCATGTCAGGAATAAGAAGTGAGAAGTTTTTGATTTCCTCCCTTCTGTAATAAGCAGCCAATTAGGTATTTTTACTTTATTCATGTGTTTAATCTGATACTGTTATATCACCGGCTAAACAGTTTTTATGTATGTAAGCACTTCAGAGTTATATCAAGCTAATAATTCACTCATAAGACAAAGTTGTAAGAGTGTGCTTAACTGTATTTTCATTTACTTTATAGTTCTGACGGAAGGGGATAATTCTGACTAAAACTACAGAATAAAACCTCCAGTTAAAGAGGGGGTTTATGGGAGTGGCCATGGGTTGAGAGGTGGTTTAGGGGAGTGGGGATGGGTTGAGAGGTGGTTTAGGGGAGTGGGGATGGGTTGAGAGGTGGTTTAGGGGAGTGGGTATGGGTTGAGGTGGTTTAGGGGAGTGGGGATGGTTGAGAGGTGGTTTAGGGGAGTGGGGATGGGTTGAGAGGGGGTTTAGGGGAGTGGGGATGGGTTGAGAGGGGGTTTAGGGGAGTGGGTATGAGGTTGAGAAGTGGTTTAGGGGAGTGGGTATGGGTTGAGAGGTGGTTTAGGGGAGTGGGTATGGGTTGGCACTCACGTCGGTAGCCATGAAGTGCTTTGAAAGGCTGGTCATGGCTCACATCAATAGTATCCTCCCAGACACCCTAGACCCACTCCAATTCGCATACCGCCCCAACACATCCACAGATGACGCAATCTCAATCGCATTCCACACTGCCCTTGCTCACCTGGACAAAAGGAACACCTATGTGAGAATCTTGTTTATTACATACAGCTCAGTGTTGAACACCATAGTGCCCACAAAGCTCATCACTAAGCTAAGGACTCTGGGACTAAACACCTCCCTCTGCAACTGGGTCCTGGACTTCCTGACAGGCCGCCCCCAGGTGGTAAGAGTAGGCAACAACACGTCTGCCACACTGATCCTTAACACTGGGGCCCCTCAGGGGTGTGTACTTAGTCCCCTCCTGTATTCCCTGTTCACCCACAACTGTGTGGCCAAACACGACTCCAACACCATCGTTAAGTTTGCTGACAACACAACAGTGGTAGGCCTGATCACTGACAACGTTGAGACAGCCTATAGGGAGGAGGTCAGAGAACTGGAAGTGTTGTGCCAGGACAGCTGCACCATCAAGAGCATCCTGACCGGTTGCATCACCGCCTGGTATGGCAACTGCTCGGCATCTGACCGTAAGGCGCTACAGAGGGTAGTGCGAATGGCCCAGTACATCACTGGGGCCAAGCTTCCTGCCATCCAGGACCTATATAATAGGCGGTGTCAGAGGAAAGCCCATAAAATTGTCAGAGACTCCAGTCACTCAAGTTATAGACTGTTTTTCTATGCTACCGCACGGCAAGCGGTACCGGAGCACCAAGTCTAGTACCAAAATGCTCCTCAACAGCTTCTACCCCCAAGCCACACGAATGCTGAACAATTTTGTACACTGCTGCTACTCGCTGTTTATTATCTATGCATAGTCACTTCACCACCTACATTTGCTTGCGAAAGTATTCACACCCCTTGGCATTTTTCCTATTTTGTTGCCTTAAAACCTGGAATTAAAATTTATATTTGGGGGGTTTGTATCATTTGATTTACACAACATGCCTACCACTTTGAAGATGCAAACGTATTTTTTTGTGAAACAAACAAGAAATAAGACAAAAAACAGAAAACCTGAGCGTGCATAACTATTCACCCCCCCAAAGTCAATACTTCGTAGAGCCACCTTTTGCAGCAATTACATCTGCAAATCTCTTGGGTTATGTCTCTATAAGCTTGGCACATCTAGTCACTGGGATTTTTGCCCATTCTTCAAGGCTAAACTCCTCCAGCTCCTTTAAGTTGGATGGGTTCCGCTGGTGTACAGCAATCCTTAAGTCATACCACAGATTCTCAATTGGATTGAGGTCTGGGTTTTGACTAGGCCATTCCAAGACATTTAAATGTTTCCCCTCAAACCACTCAAGTGTTTGTTTAGCAGTATGCTTAGGGTCATTGTCCTGCTGGAAGGTGAACCTCCAGATACTCCAATCTCCGCTGTGGAGCTTTGCAGCTCCTTCAGGGTTATTTTTGTTCTCTTTGTTGCCTCTCTGATTAATGCCCTCCTTGCATGGTCCATGGGTTTTGGTGGGCGGCCCTCTCTTGGCAGGTTTGTTGTGGTACCATATTCTAGCCATTTTTTAATAATGGATTTAATGGTGCTCTGTAGGATGTTCAAAGTTTCTGATATTTTTTTATAACACAACCCTGATCTGTACTTCTCCACAACTTTGTCCCTGACCTGTTTGGAGAGCTCCTTGGTCTTCATGGTGCCGATTGCTTGGTGGTGCCCCTTGCTTAGTGGTGTTGCAGACTCTGGGGCCTTTCAGAACAGGTGTATATATACTTAGATCATGTGACAGATCATGTGACACTTAGATTGCACACAGGTGGACTTTATTTAACTAATTATGTGACTTCTGAAGGTAATTGGTTGACCAGATCGTATTTAGGGACTTCATAGCAAAGGGGGTGAATTTTTGAAACAATACATTTTTTTCATTTCACTTCACCAAATTTGACTATTTTGTGTATGTTCATTACATGAAATCCAAATAAAAATCAATTCAAATTACAGGTTGTAATGCAACAAAATAGGAAAAACGCCAAGGGGGATTAATACTTTTTATTACTACTTTTTATTTTAGTCTACTTGGTAAATATTTTCTTAACTCTTCTTGAACTGCACTGTTGGTTAAGGGCTTGTAAGTAAGCATTTCACAGTAAAGTCTACACTTGTTGTATTCAGGGCGCACGTGACAAATAAAGTTAGATTTGATTTGAACTCCTGTCAGAACTTTGTTTTGAACACAAACCTTTTACCCCTTTTATTTGAGTGTTTGTACCAGCGATTATGTTTTCCCTTCCTCGTTGCGAAGCATTTTGGCTAAGCAGAAATGTAACTGTTAGTTGTGAGTGCTGTGACCTTTCAATTCAAGTCAACAGTCATTAGTGGGAAGTTAAGAAAAGCTACTACTGAGAGGACCAGAGACATCCGAGGCCGCGGGACCAATGACTGGGATAGCTGCCTCCAGTCTACTGATGTACACTCACTCAGAGTCCTTCTTTCTGGGTCAAAACAGACAGAGATACTCATGAGATCAAGTTGAAAGAGAATATACCTCAGAGAAATGCTGAATTCAATTAGGTGAAGCTTTTGATGTTTGAAGTTTGGTTAGCGTTCGTCCTCTAACCATTGCTTGATTGTTATTTTTTCAGGTCAGCAAAATGGCATCTATCATATGGTTGGGTTGTACTAATATTACTGTAAAATACTATGGCTTCTATCATATGGCTGTGTTGCACTAATATTACTGTAAAATACTATGGCTTCTATCATATGGTTGGGTTGTACTAATATTACTGTAAAATACTATGGCTTCTATCACATGGCTGGGTTATACTAATATTACTGTAAAATACTATGGCTTCTATCATATGGTTGGGTTGTACTAATATTATTGTAAAATACTATGGCTTCTATCATATGGTTGTGTTGCACTAATATTACTGTAAAATGCTATGGCTTCTATCATATGGTTGGGTTGTACTAATATTACTGTAAAATACTATGGCTTCTATCATATGGTTGGGTTGTACTAATATTACTGTAAAATACTATGGCTCCTATCATATGGTTGGGTTGTACTAATATTACTGTAAAATACTATGACTTCTATGATATGGCTGGGTTGTACTAATTTTACTGTAAAATACTATGGTTTGCAAGTATGTCTGCTTGTGTGTGTCTCATGTGCCTCTAAATAATAATGCTATAATTATGCTATAAAATAACTTCCATGTATGATATATAATTTATATCATACATGGTTAACCCAACCTCGGCCAACAGCTCCGCAGCTACTTGTCCGAGCCTCCCCAGCTTTTCCTTCACCCAAATCCAGATAGAAGATGTTCTGAAAGAACTGCAAAACCTGGACCCGTACAAATCAGCTGGGCTAGACAATCTGGACCCTCTCTTTCTAAAACTATCCGCCGACCATTGTTGCAACTCCTATTACCAGTCTGCTCAACCTCTCTTTCGTGTCGTCCGAGATCCCTAAAGATTGGAAAGCTGTCGTGGTCATCCCCCTCTTCATAGGGGGTGACACTCTAGACCAAAATTGCTATAGACCTATATCCATCCTGCCCTGCCTCTCTAAAGTCTTCGAAAGCCTAGTTAATAAACAGATCATTGACCACTTCGAATCCCACCGTACCTTCTCCGCTGTGCAATCCAGTTTCCGAGCTGGTCACGGGTGCACCTCAGCCACGCTCAAGGTACTAAACGATATTATAACCGCCATCGATAAGACACATTACTGTGCAGCCGTATTCATTGACCTGGCCAAGGCTTTTGACTCTGTCAATCACCACATCCTTATCGGCAGACTCAACAGCCTTGGTTTCTCAAATTGTTGCCTCACCTGGTTCACCAAATACTTTGCAGACAGAGTTCAGTGTTAAATCGGAGGGCCTGTTGTCCAGGCCTCTGGCAGTCTCTATGGGGGTGCCACAGTGTTCAATTCTTGGGCCGACTCTCTTCTCTGTACACATCAATGATGTCGCTGTTGCTGCTGGTGATTCTCTGATCCACCTCTATGCAGACGACACCATTCTGTATACTTCTGGCCCTTCTTTGGACACTGTGTTAACTAAACTCCAAACAAGCTTCCTTCCGTGGCCTCCAACTGCTCTTCAACGCTAGTAAAACCAAATGCATGCTTTTCAACCGTTCGCTGCCTGCACCCGCCCGGCCGACTAGCATCACTACCCTGGACGGCTCTGACCTAGAATATGTGGACAACTACAAATACCTAGGTGTCTGGCTAGACTGTAAACTCTCCTTCCAGACTCACATTAAACATCTCCAATCCAAAATCAAATCTAGAATCGGCTTCCTATTTCGCAACAAAGCCTCCTTCACTCATGCTGCCAAACTGGCACTAGTAAACCTGACTATCCTACCGATCCTCGACTTTGGCGATGTTATCTACAAAACAGCTTCCAATACTCTACTCAGCAAACTGGATGCAGTCTATCACAGTGCCATCCGCTTTGTCACCAAAGCCCCTTATACCACCCACCACTGCGACCTGTATGCTTTAGTCGGCTGGTTCTCGCTATATACTCGTCGCCAGACCCACTGGCTCCAGGTCATCTACAAGTCCCTGCTAGTTAAAGCCCCTCCTTATCTTAGCTCGCTGGTAACCATAGCAGGGAGTGCTCCTAATCTCAGTTTGTTACCTGTATAAAAGACACCTGTCCACAGAAGCAATCAATCAATCAGATTCCAAACTCTCCACCATTGCCAAGACCAAAGAGCTCTTCAAGGATGTCAGGGACAAGATTGTAGACCTACACAAGGCTGGAATGGGCTACAAGACCATCGCCAAGCAGCTTGGTGAGAAGGTGACAACAGTTGGTGCGATTATTCGCAAATGTAAGAAACACAAAAGAACTGTCAATCTCCCTCGGCCTGGGGCTCCATGCAAGATCTCACCTCGTGGAGTTGCAATGATCATGAGAACGGTGAGGAATCAGCCCAGAACTACACGGGAGGATCTTGTCAATGATCTCAAGGCAGCTAGGACCTTAGTCACCAAGAAAACAATTGGTAACACACTACGCCGTGAAGGACTGAAATCCTGCAGCGCCCGCAAGGTCCCCCTGCTCAAGATTGCACATGTACATGCCAGTCTGAAGTGTGCCAATGAACATCTGAATGATTCAGAGGACAACTGGGTGAAAGTGTTGTGGTCAGATGAGACCAAAATGGAGCTCTTTGGCATCAACTCAATTCGCCGTGTTTGGAGGAGGAGGAATGCTGCCTATGACCCCAAGAACACCATCCCCACCCTCAAACATGGAGGTGGAAACATTATGCTTTGGGGGTGTTTTTCTGCTAAGGGGACAGGACAACTTCACCGCATCAAAGGGACGATGGACGGGGCCATGTACATTCAAATCTTGGGTGAGAACCTCCTTCCCTCAGCCAGGGCATTGAAAATGGGTCGTGGATGGGTATTCCACGATGACAATGACCCAAAACACACGAGTGGCTCAAGAAGAAGCACATTAAGGTCCTGGAGTGGCCTAGCCAGTCTCCAGACCTTAATCCCATAGAAAATCTGTGGAGGGAGCTGAAGGTTCGAGTTGCCAAACGTCAGCCTCGAAACCTTAATGACTTGGAGAAGATCTGCAAAGAGGAGTGGGACAAAATCCCTTCTGAGATGTGTGCAAACCTGGTGGCCAACTACAAGAAACGTCTGACCTCTGTGATTGCCAACAAGGGTTTTGCCACCAAGTACTAAGTCATGTTTTGCAGAGGGGTCAAATACTTATTTCCCTCATTAAAATGCAATTCCATTTATAACTTTTTTCACATGCGTTTTTCTGCATTTTTTTGTTGTTATTCTGTCTCTCACTGTTCAAATAAACCTACCATTAAAATTATAGACTGATAATTTCTTTGTCAGTGGGCTAACGTACAATATCAGCAGGGGATCAAATACTTTTTTCCCTCACTGTATATCTAAACCACCACTCTATAAGTAACGCCACCACCCTATATCTAACACCACCACCCTATATCTAACACCACCATCCATATCTGACACCACCACCCTACATCGAACACCACCACCCTATATCTAAACCACCACCCTATATCTAACACCACCACCCTATATCTAACACCACCATCCATATCTGACACCACCACCCTATATCTAACACCACCATCCATATCTGACACCACCACCCTCTGTTTAACACTACCACCCTACATCTAACACCATGTAATACCACCACCCTATATCTAACACCACCACACATTTCATATCCCAAGCCCTCTATCTAAAACCATCACACATTGTTTTTCCTCATTCAAATATCTTTTGTCTCTTAAGAATAGGCTGTGATTTTGGTCCATTTCGTTGTATGATTATGTTCGAATGTGATATGGTAATGAGGATTATATTATCCTGAGTGTGAGTGGACACTAGTGTTTCACACGATATCATATCATCATTTGAGCAACCACCCCTCGGGGTTCCTGTGCGATGATGAAAATGTCCTTCCTGTGCTACTGTTGGTTAAGCACAGTCCCTCTTGACACACACACACACACACACACACATCTGGAATATAATGAGAAGAATCAGAAGAATATAAAGAGAATGAAAAATGTTATGTATGACTCCATTTTTATACTTGAACATTGCTACTTCTTTGCTGCCCTGGAGTGTATGTTACAATGACATATTACTGAAGAGTTGGCTGTTTCTGTGGGGGTGAGGAGAAACAGATGTACCACTGACTACAAACGCACCATGCTTTCGTCTGACACTTCTACATCAAGATGTCATCCTTTAACTTGTGATAAATAATAGATAATTTATTCTCCTATCAAAAATGCATGGAGAATTTATGAAGAAGATGAGCTGTTTTGTGCCTTGCCAAACAACGACTCTCCGGAAAGCAGAGATTACAAACTGTGAATGATGCACCGATTATGTCCGCATCCCAAATGGAACCCTATTCCCTATATAGTGCACTACTTCAAATGGCACCCTTTTCCCTATATAGTTTACTACTTCAGAAGTAGTGCACTATATAGGGAATAGGGTGCCATTTGAGATGCTACAACCTGTGTTTTAATGCATGACGTCATTCATTATTAATGAGTTATGATTCTGTTTAGAACCGCGGAACGAAATGTCTCCGTGAGATCCTCCTCCCATTACTTTCTGTTTGGTCTCTGCTATCACATTTGACTCATCCTATAGAGCTGTGTGAGTCTGTCTGTTTTTCTGCATTAAAGCTACAGTCTGGGATATGAAAAAAAAAACCACAAAAAGGCAGCCCCCGTCACTTGTTTTGGTGTACATGTTTTTAAATTTCAACGTTTATTCGTCAAGTGCACAGGGTACAGGATACAACTGAGGGCAAGTGGAGCAATCTCTCTCAAATTCATAAACAGCGTTTTAGATGCTAAAACAGTCTGGGTTTTGGGTATCTGTTAATTTGGTTGTTTCCGTTCTTGATATTTACCCATTGATTCTTGAAGAATGTAGCTTAACTAATTGTAAGGCTCTCTGGATATAAAAGCATCTGCTAAAATGTCAAATGTAATGTCTCAGTGAGAACGTCCCATGACTTCCTCTTTAGTTCCTGTCATGACGTTTGACTCATCCTGGAGTATTGCTGTTGAGGTTACCTATTACCGTCACACCGGCAGTCATGAGTCACGACTGCAGTAAAATTCCACATGACCGTTGAGTCACGGTAATTATTATAATTTTTTTTTAAACTGTTGGAGTCAAGGTAATCTCCTTTTATGCACTCTGGACATGCTTTGGTAGTACCCAACTAAGATCACCAGGTCCTAATGGTCTGGTAATCAGGGCTCTATTGTCCCTCTAACCAGTCTGATATCAATGAAAATGCAATTGAAAAAATCACATCAAAAACACTTATCGTCAAAACAATATCATGCTTATAAAACTCACCTCACTGTGATTGATCATTTTGAAGAAAGAAGTTCAACAACAGGTTGAAACTGAGTTGAAAACATTGTTGTGGATGTTGTGTCAAAGCCTAACACCTACCATAGACCTATATATGAGACCGAAAAAAACACCCTGAATTAAAATAATGATTGCACCCTTAAAATAATAGATAGCCTAATAGCCTACCGCATTTAACTGCACGGTACATAATTTGGTACATAACTGGTCTAGCCTAATTAAACACATTTGAGTAATGGCCTTTGAGTGTGGACTGTATTATCATGCATACTGGATGGACTGGTTACCTTATGCTACGCTAAACTTTATATTAAAATAACATTAAAATAACATAAAATTGATCAGAAATACAGTGTAGACATTGTTAATGTTGTAAATGACTATTGTAGCTGGAAACGGCAGATTTTTAATGGAATATCTACATAGGCATACAGAACTCTGCCTAGAAGGCCAGCAGCCCGGAGTCGCCTCTTCACTGTTGATGTTGAGACTGGTGTTCTGCGGGTACTATTTAATGAAGCTGCCAGTTGAGGACTTGTACGCCTATGAGGACTAGGCAACTGGCAGCTTTTGGCCTTCTAGGCAGAGTTACTCTGTCCAGTGTTCTTTTTCCCATCTTAATCTTAGGGCCCTGTAGCATGTTATAAAGAGCAGCTCCAGGGCCCTGTAGCATGTTATAGAGGGCAGCTCCAGGGCCCTGTAGCATGTTATAGAGGGCAGCTCCAGGGCCCTGTAGCATGTTATAGAGGGCAGCTCCAGGGCCCTGTAGCATGTTATAGAGGGCAGCTCCAGGGCCCTGTAGCATGTTATAGAGGGCAGCTCCAGGGCCCTGTAGCATGTTATAGAGGGCAGCTCCAGGGCCCTGTAGCATGTTATAGAGGGCAGCTCCGGGGCCCTGTAGCATGTTATAGAGGGCAGCTCCGGGGCCCTGTAGCATGTTATAGAGGGCAGCTCCGGGGCCCTGTAACATGTTATAGAGGGCAGCTCCAATTGTATTATTATTGTTATTATTGTATTATTATTATTATTATTATTGTTATTATTGTATTATTATTATTATTATTATTATTATTATTGTTATCACTGCATTGTTGGGAAAGAGCTCTCAAGGTAAAAGTGTCACTGTATTGTTTTACACCTGTTGCATCCTGTGCACGCGGCGACTAAACTCTGAAACTTAAAACTAGTCTTTGTGTCACTGAGGGCAGATAATTGCATTGAGCAGCAAGCACTTCCTCTCTTCAGTCTCTCTCCCTGAGCAGAGCCCTCTCAACATCCATTTCATATTTCCGCCAGACTACAGTAGCACACCGACTTCACCATGCGTGCTTCCAAAATGGCACCCTGTTCACTGTACTGTATAGTACGGTACCTTTACAGTGGTAGGATGTAAAAAAGCCATTTACCACTGTAGGGTGGGAGTTAGAGTGGTAGCATGGGAGTTAAAGTGGTAGGATGGGAGTTAGTGTGGTATCATGGGAGTTAGAGTGGTATCATGGGAGTTAGTGGTAACATGGGAGTTAGTGGTAACATGGGAGTTAGTGGTAACATGGGAGTTAGTGGTAACATGGGAGTTAGAGTGGTAGGATGGGAGTTAGAGTGGTAGGATGGGAGTTAAAGTGGTAGGATGGGAGTTAGTGTGGTATCATGGGAGTTAGTGTGGTAGGATGGGAGTTAGTGGTAACATGGGAGTTAAAGTGGTAGGATGGGAGTTAGTGTGGTATCATGGGAGTTAGTGTGGTATCATGGGAGTTAGAGTGGTACAATGGGAGTTAGTGGTAACATGGGAGTTAGAGTGGTAGGATGGGAGTTAGTGTGGTATCATGGGAGTTAGTGTGGTAGGATGGGAGTTAGTGTGGTATCATGGGAGTTAGTGTGGTATCATGGGAGTTAGTGTGGTATCATGGGAGTTAGTGTGGTATCATGGGAGTTAGAGTGGTAGGATGGGAGTTAGTGTGGTATCATGGGAGTTAGAGTGGTAGGATGGGAGTTAGTGTGGTATCATGGTAGTTAGAGTGGTAGGATGGGAGTTAGAGTGGTACAATGGGAGTTAGAGTGGTACAATGGGAGTTAGAGTGGTACCATGGGAGTTAGAGTGGTATCATGGGAGTTAGAGTGGTAACATGGGAGTTAGTGGTAACATGGGGGTTAGAGTGGTAGCATGGGAGTTAGTGGTAACATGGGAGTTAGAGTGGTAACATGGGAGTTAGAGTGGTAACATGGGGGTTAGAGTGGTAACATGGAGCATGTTATAGAGGGCAGCTCCAGGGCCCTGTAGCATGTTATAGAGGGCAGCTCCAGGGCCCTGTAGCATGTTATAGAGGGCAGCTCCAGGGCCCTGTAGCATGTTATAGAGGGCAGCTCCAGGGCCCTGTAGCATGTTATAGAGGGCAGCTCCAGGGCCCTGTAGCATGTTATAGAGGGCAGCTCCAGGGCCCTGTAGCATGTTATAGAGGGCAGCTCCGGGGCCCTGTAGCATGTTATAGAGGGCAGCTCCGGGGCCCTGTAGCATGTTATAGACTCTAACTCCCATGTTACCACTCTAACTCCCATGTTACCACTAACTCCCATGTTACCACTCTAACTCCCATTGTACCACTCTAACTCCCATGTTACCACTCTAACTCCCATGTTATGGGAGTTAGAGTGGTATCATGGGAGTTAGAGTGGTAACATGGGAGTTAGTGGTAACATGGGAGTTAGAGTGGTACAATGGGAGTTAGTGGTATCATGGGAGTTAGAGTGGTACAATGGGAGTTAGAGTGGTAACATGGGGGTTAGAGTGGTAACATGGGAGTTAGTGGTATCATGGGAGTTAGAGTGGTAGCATGGGAATTAGAGTGGTAACATGGGAGTTAGTGGTAACATGGGAGTTAGAGTGGTAACATGGGAGTTAGAGTGGTACAATGGGAGTTAGAGTGGTAACATGGGAGTTAGAGTGGTAACATGGGGGTTAGAGTGGTAACATGGGAGTTAGAGTGGTAGGACAGTAGTTAGTGTGCTAGGATGGCAGAAGGTGATGAGAAATGTGGAACCCCTGGTGTTGTGATTGGATGTGGGTTATGTGGTTCAACCTCACTGAATCATACCTTCTGTCATATAACAGATAGATGATCAATGTGGATCAGTTTCAAGAGGATATTATGTCTCACTGTATGGTTTATAGGTCCTTTGTACTTTTGTGTGTTTTTCATGCAACAGGAGAATGTTCATATTGTCATTATTTTGGTCAGCACATACAGTGAGGGAAAAAAGTATTTGATCCCCTGCTGATTTTGTACGTTTTCCCACTGACAAAGAAATGATCAGTCTAAAATTTTAATGGTAGGTTTATTTGAACAGTGAGAGACAGAATAACAACAAAAAAATCCAGAAAAACGCATGTGAAAAATGTTATAAATGGAATTGCATTTTAATGAGGAAAATAAGTATTTGACCCCCTCTCAATCAGAAATATTTCTGGCTCCCAGGTGTCTTTTATACAGGTAACGAGCTGAGATTAGGAGCACACTCTTAAAGGGAGTGCTCCTAATCTTAGATTGTTACCTGCAAAAAAGACACCTGTCCACAGAAGCAATCAATCAGATTCCAAACTGTCCACCATGGCCAAGACCAAAGAGCTCTCCAAGGATGTCAGGGACAAGATTGTAGACCTACACAAGGCTGGAATGGGCTACAAGACCATTGCCAAGCAGCTTGGTGAGAAGGTGACAACAGTTGGTGCGATTATTCGCAAATGTAAGAAACACAAAAGAACTGTCAATCTCCCTCCGCCTGGGGCTCCATGCAAGATCTCACCTCGTGGAGTTGCAATGATCATGAGAACGGTGAGGAATCAGCCCAGAACTACACGGGAGGATCTTGTCAATGATCTCAAGGCAGCTGAGACCATAGTCACCAAGAAAACAATTGGTAACACACTACGCCGTGAAGGACTGAAATCCTGCAGCGCCCGCAAGGTCCCCCTGCTCAAGAAAGCACACATACATGCTCGTCTGAAGTTTGACAATGAACATCTGAATGATTCAGAGGACATCTGGGTGGAAGTGTTGTGGTCAGATGAGACCAAAAACGAGCTCTTTGGCATCAACTCAACTCGCCATGTTTGGAGGAGGAGGAATGCTGCCTATGACCCCAAGAACACCATGCCCACCGTCAAACATGGAGGTGGAAACATTATGCTTTGGGGTGTTTTTCTGCTAAGGGGACAGGACAACTTCACTGCATCAAAGGGACGATGGACGGGGCCATATACCGTCAAATCTTGGGTGAGAACCTCCTTCCCTCAGCCAGGGCATTGAAAATGGGTCGTGGATGGGTATTCCAGCATGACAATGACCCAAAACACACGGCCAAGGCAACAAAGGAGTGGCTCAAGAAGAAGCACATTAAGGTCCTGGAGTGGCCTAGCCAGTCTCCAGACCTTAATCCCATAGAAAATCTGTGGAGGGAGCTGAAGGTTCGAGTTGCCAAACGTCAGCCTCGAAACCTTAATGACTTGGAGAAAATCTTCAAAGAGGAGTGGGACAAAATCCCTCCTGAGATGTGTGCTAACCTGGTGGCCAACTGCAAGACACATCTGACCTCTGTGATTGCCAACAAGGGTTTTGCCACCAAGTACTAAGTCATGTTTTGCAGAGGGGTCAAATACTTATTTCCCTCATTAAAATGCAATTCTATTTATACAAATTTTCACATGCGTTTTTCTTGATTTTTTTGTTGTTATTCTGTCTCTCACTGTTCAAATAAACCTACCATTAAAATTATAGACGGATAATTTCTTTGTCAGTGGGCAAACGTACAAAATCAGCAGGGGATCAAATACTTTTTTCCCTCACTGTATTGCAGTTATGTGTGGGTGGGTGGACGTTTGTGTGTGGGCATGCCTCCCTCCCTCGCTCCCTCGCTCCCTCCACCTCTGTCTACCTGTCAGTGTGACTTGGTGCATGGCCATTAAGAGCTGTCCATGCTGTGCTGGTGTGCTGCTGCCATTTACCAGCATGGCAGACCCCTGTCACCCCTGTCACTGTGAGAGCGGGGTGTTGTGCTGAATCCACCCAGCGGAGTGAAGGCCACCTGTCAGATGGACACAGGCAAGGAAGTCGCAGCAGTATATTTAGAATGAAATTGTATGATAGAAACTAGAGGGGCGCTGGACACTCTCTCTCTCTCTCTCTCTCTCTCTCTCTCTCTCTCTCTCTCTCTCTCTCTCTCTCTCTCTCCTCAATAACCATTTGGTCAGACCAGAGGCCCTACCCCCACCCCAGCTTAGATATGGGCCCCTGTTTCCCTTAGCACAGTATCTCTCTCTCCCTCTCTTTTTCTGTCTCTCTCTTTCTCTGTTTCTCTTTCTGTCTCCCTCTCTCTCTCTGTATGCTCAGAGTATTTCTCTTAGTACAGCATCACTGTTACCCATGCATTACCTACATGCCATATTATTTCATGTGATGATGTCACTACTTTGTGAGGTGTTTCCTGCGGTTACCGGGGTTACCCCATGCTCTGGCTGCTGTATCAACCCGCCGTAGGGGTTACCGTAGTTACTGGAGCAGCAAATTGGAAATGGAAGTCGTGGCAGATTTATGAATAGGTGGCTTCCCCTTTAAATAAGTGGCTTCACCTAGGGTTGTGGCAGTCATTACGTTTTGTCAGACGGTTATGGTGATGCAAATGACTGCCGGTCTCACGGTAATTGACCATTAATTAACATAAACAAGTTTGGTATTTCGAGGTCTCCACGTATACATTTATTACATCAGCTGATGTCACAAAGTGCTGTACAGAAACCCAGCCTAAAACCCCAAACAGCAAGCAATGCAGGTGTAAAAGCAAGGTGGTTAGGATAAACTCCTTAGAAAGGCCAGAACCTAGGAAGAAACCTAGAGAGGAACCAGGCTGTGAGGGGTGGCCAGTCCTCTTCTGGCTGTGCCGGGTGCAGATTATAAGAGAACATGGACAAGATTTTAAAATGTTCATAGAACAGGCAGAACAGTTGAAACTGGAGAAGCAGCACGGCCAGGTGGACTGGGGACATCAAGGAGTCATCAGAGAGAAATAAATAAAGAAACAGAGAAAAAGAGAGATAATTAGAGAGAGCATCCTTAATTCACACAGGACACCGCATAAGAGAGGAGAAATACTCCAGATATAACAGACGGGCCCTAGCCCCCCGACACATAAACTACTGCAGCATAAATACTGGGGGCTGAGACAGGAGGGGTCGGGAGACACTGTGGCCCTGTCCGACAATACCCCCGGACATGGCCAAACAGGCAGGATATAACCCCACCCACTCTGCCGAAGCACAGCCCCCACACCACTAGAGGGATATCTCCAACCACCAATTTACCATCCTGAGACAAGGCCGAGTATAGCCCACAAAGCTGCTGAGTCTAATAAATCTATTTAATATAGACCATCACAATAAATCCATTATTTATTTTAGGCAGGTCTAAAGCAACATTTTGATATGAAGAAAATGTATTTCAGAATATCAGTCGGCCTACTGTATGTTATCTGGCTATGCACCATGCCAATGGCAGCCTAGGCTGTAGGCTAGTTCATTTAGCAGACAAGATATGCTTATACATCTGTGCCATTATTTTAATATTATATGATTTTAAAGTAAGAAGAATATAATTGAACTTAGCTGAATAAAATAGAAATGATATTTTTCTCATTCCGGAGATAGTGGGCATATGAAGTGGTTATGTTGAGTTTAAAGGTGATCATTTGAAACAGGTCCTATATGCTAGATTTATTTGTGAATGATACAAACCTTAGAATGTGTTAGAAACTCATAACAGATTGGAGTCATTAAAACTCATTTTTCAACCACTCCACACATTTCTTGTTAAGAAACTATAGTTTTGGCAAGTCGGTTAGGACATCCACTTTGTGCATGACACAAGTAAATTGTTACAGACAGATTATTTCACTTATAATTCACTGTATCACAATTCCAGTGGGTCAGAAGTTTACATATACTGAGTTGACTGTGCCTTTAAACAGCTTGGAAAATTCCAGAAAATGATGTCATAGCTTTAGAAGCTTCTGATAGGCTAATTGTCATAATTTGAGTCAATTGGAAGTGTACCTGTGTATGTATTTTAAGGCCTCCCTTCAAACTCAGTGCCTCTTTGCTTGACATTATGGGAAAATCAAAAGAAATCAGCCAAGACCTAAAAAAAAAAATTGTAGACCTCCACAAGTCTGATTCATCCTTCGGAGCAATTTCCAAACACCTGAAGGTACCACGTTCATCTGTACAAACAATAGTACGCACGTATAAACACCATGGGACCACGCAGCCACCATACCGCTCAGGAAGGAGATGCGTTCTGTCTCCTAGAGATGAGCGTAATTTGGTGCGAAAAGTACAAATCAATCCCAGAACAACACCAAAGGACCTTGTGAAGATGCTGGAGGAAACCGGTACAAAAGTATCTATATCTGTCACGTCCAGGCCTGAGATGACAGGCTGGAGTGTTTTGGTTTTGTTTTTGGTGTAGGGTTTTTCTGTTCTAGATTATATATTTCTATGTTGGGGTAATGGTTCCCAATTAGAGGCAGCTGAGTGTCGTTGTCTCTAATTGGGAACCATATATATGTAGTTTTCACGTGGGGTTTGTGGGTAATTGTTTGAGTTATGTTTCAACATCACGATCTTCATTACGTTCTGTTTGTTGTTTTTCCCAGTTACGTTCATGTTTATTAAAATGTATACTGGAAGCATCGCTGCGTCTTGGTCTGTCCCTATAGAAGATTGTGACAGAATTACCCACCACCAAGAGACCAAGCAGCGTGGCAAGAAGGAGAGGGGGTTCCTGACCATGGCGGAGATCAAGGCGGATTGGGAGGCCTTTCCTTGGCGGGAGCTCCTGGGGGGTTCGTGGCCACAGCAGCCCCAAAAATTTCTTGGGGGGGGGCACATGGTGCTGGCTCCACGCATCGGGCCCCCTGTGCGCTTAGAGAGTCCAGCACGTCCTGTTCCGGCTCCGCGCACCAGGCCCACTGTGCGCTTAGAGAGTCCAGCACGTCCTGTTCCGGCTCCGCGCACCAGGCACCCTGTGCGCTTAGAGAGTCCAGCACGTCCGGTTCCTGCTCCCCGCACCAGAGTGCGCGTCACGAGCCCAGTTCGGCCTGTTCCCGCTCCCCGCACCAGAGTGCGCGTCACGAGCCCAGTTCGGCCGGTTCCCGCTCCCCGCCCCAGAGTGCGCGTCACGAGCCCAGTACGGCCGGTTCCCGCTCCCCGCACCAGAGTGCACGTCACGAGCCCAGTACGGCCGGTTCCCGCTCCCCGCACCAGAGTGCGCGTCACAAGCCCAGTACGGCCGGTTCCCGCTCCCCGCACCAGAGTGCGCGTCACGAGCCCAGTTCGGCAGGTTCCCGCTCCCCGCACCAGAGGGCCAGTGAGGGTTCCCAGTCCGGCGCCGCCAGTGAGGGTCCCCAGTCCGGCGCCGCCAGTGAGGGTCCCCAGCCCGGCGCCACCAGTGAGGGTCCCCAGCCCGGCGCCGCCAGTGAGGGTCCCCAGCCCGGGGCCGCCAGTGAGGGCCCTCAGTCCAGCAAATGGCCCAGGGCCTCCGGTGCGTGACTTCGGACCAGCACGGCCAGCACCGGAGCCGCCACCTGGGACAAAGAAACCCACCCGAAGACCCCCCCATGGACTTTTAGGTGGCTTTATTAAAATGTGTGTTTATTAAAATGTATACTGGAAGCATCGCTGCGTCTTGGTCTGTCCCTATAGAAGATCGTGACAATATCCACAGTAAAACGAGGCCTATATCGACATAATCTGAAAGGCCGCTCAGCAAGGAAGAAGCCACTGCTCCAAAACCGCCATAAAAAAGCCAGACTACGGTTTGCAACTGCACATGGGGACAAAGATCGTACTTTTTGAAGAAATGTCCCCTGGTCTGATGAAACAAAAATAGAACTGTTTGGCCATAATGACCATAGTTATGTTTGGAGGAAAAAGGGGGAGGCTTGCAAGCCGAAGAACACCATCCCAACCGTGAAGCACGGGGGTGGCAGCATCATGTTGTGGGGGCGCTTTGCTGCAAGAGGGCCTGGTGCACTTCACAAAACAGATGGCATCATGAGGAGGGGAAATTATGTGGATATATTGAAGCAACATCTCAAGACATCAATCAGTCAGGAAGTTTAAGCTTGGTCGCAAATGGGTCTTCCAAATGGACTATACATCCGGCGCCAACAGAGATGGCCGCCTAGCTTTGCGTTCTCAGGAATCTATGCAGTATTTTTTTTTTTATGTATTATTTCTTACATTGTTACCCCAGGAAATCTCAAGTTTTTTTTACATACAGCCGGGAGGAACTATTGGATATAAGAGCAACGTCAACTTACCAACATTACGACCAGGAATACGATTTTCCCGAAGGGGATCCTCTGTTTGGCCCACCACCCAGGACAATGGATCGGATCCCAGCCGGCGACCCAAAACAACGGCGCCGCCGAAGGGGCAGATGGAGCGGTCTTCTCGTCAGGCTCCGTAGACCTGCACGTTGCGGGCCGCTCCTGAGTATACTACTCGCCAATGTCCAGTCTCTTGACAACAAGGTAGACGAAATCCGAGCAAGGGTTGCCTTCCAGAGAGACATCAGAGACTGTAATGTTCTTTTCTTCAAGGAAACATGGCTCACTTGTGATACATTTTCAGAGTCGGTACAGCCACCTGGTTTCTTCACGCATCGCGCCGACAGAAACAAACATCTCTCTGGTAAGAAGAAGGGCGGGGGTGTATGCCTTATGATTAACGAGACGTGTTGTGATCTTAACAACATACAGGAACTCAAGTCCTTTTGTTCACTTGACCTAGAATTCCTTACAATCAAATGCCGCATTATCTACCAAGAGAATTATCTTCGATTATAATCACAGTCGCATATATCCCCCCCCAAGCAGACACGTCGACGGCCCTGAAAGAACTTCATTGGACTCTATGTAAACTGGAAACCACATATCCTGAGGCTGCATTTATTGTAGCTGGGGATTCTAACAAGGCTAATCTGAAAGCAAGGCTCCCTAAATTTTATCAGCATATCGAATGCGCTACCCGGGCTGGCAAAATCCTGGATCATTGTTAATCTAACTTCCGCGACGCGTACAGAGCCCTCCCCCGCCCCCCTTTCGGTAAATCGGACCACGACTCCATTTTGTTGCTCCCAGCCTATAGACAGAAACTAAAACAGGAAACTCCCGTGCTCAGGTCTGTTCAACACTGGTTCGACCAATCTGATTCCACGCTTCAAGATTGCTTCGATCACGTGGACTGGGATATGTTCCGCATAGCGTCGGACAATAACATTGATGAATACGCTGATTCGGTGAGCAAGTTTATTAGCAAGTGCATCGGTGATGTTGTACCCACAGCGACTGTTAAAACCTTCCCCAACCAGAAACCGAGTGATGGCAGCATTCGCGCTAAACTGAAAGCGCGAACCAATTGTTTTATCAGGGCACGGCGACCAGAAACATGACTGAATACAAAGCTATTCCCTCAGCAAGGCAATCAAACAAGCTAAGTGTCAGTATAGTGACAAAGTAGAGTTGCAATTCAACGGCTCAGACACGAGAGGTATGTGGCAGGGTCTACAGTCAATCACGGACTACAAAAAGAAAACCAGCCCCGTCGCAGACCACGATGTCTTGCTCCCAGACAAACTAAACAACTTCTTTGCTCGCTTTGAGGACAATACAGTGCCACCGACACGGCCCGCTACCAAAACCGGCAGGCTCTCCTTCACTGCAGCCAACGTGAGTAAAACATTTCAACGTGTTAACCCTCGCAAGGTTGCCGGCCCAGACAGCATCCCTAGCCGCGTCCTCAGAGCATGCGCAGACCAGCTGGCTGGAGTGTTTACGGACATATTCAATAAATCCTTATCCCAGTCTGCTGTTCCCACATGCTTCAAGAGGGCCACCATTGTTCTTGTTCCCAAGAAAGCTAAGGTAACTGAGCTAAATAACTATCGCCCCGTAGCACTCACTTCCGTCATCATGAAGTGCTTTGAGAGACTAGTCAAGGATCATATCACCTCCACCCTACCTGACACCCTAGACCCACTCCAATTTGCTTACCGCCCCAATAGGTCCACAGACGACGCAATCGCAATCACACTGCACACTGCCCTAACCCATCTGGACAAGAGGAATACCTATGTAACAATGCTGTTCATCGACTACAGCTCAGCATTTAACACCATAGTACCCTCCAAACTCATCATTAAGCTCAAGACCCTAGGTCTCGACCCCCGCTCCCAACAACGACGAGATGGCCTACAGGGAGGAGGTGAGGACCCTCGGAGTGTGGTGTCAGGAAAATAACCTTTCACTCAACGTCAACAAAACAAAGGAGATGATCGTGGACTTCAGGAAACAGCAGAGGGAGCACCCCCTTATCCACATCGACAGGACAGTAGTGGAGAAGGTGGAAAGTTTTAAGTTCCTCGGCGTACACATCACGGACAAACTGAAATGGTCCACCCACACAGAGCGTGGTGAAGAAGGCGCAACAGCGCGAGAGGTGAGATCTTGCATGGAGCCCCAGGCCGAGGGAGATTGACAGTTCTTTTGTGTTTCTTACATTTGCGAATAATCACACCAGCTGTTGTCACCTTCTCACCAAGCTGCTTGGCGGTGGTCTTGTAGCCCATTCCAGCCTTGTGTAGGTCTACAATCTTGTCCCTGACATCCTTGGAGAGCTCTTTGGTCTTGGCCATGATGGAGAGTTTGGAATCTGATTGATTGATTGCTTCTGTGGACAGGTGTCTTTTATACAGGTAACAAGCTGAGATTAGGAGCACTCCCTTTAAGAGTGTGCTCCTAATCTCAGCTCGTTACCTGTATAAAAGACACCTGGGAGCCAGAAATCTTTCTGACTGAGAGGGGGTCAAATACATTTTTCACATGCGTTTTTCTGGATTTTTTTGTTGTTATTCTGTCTCTCACTGTTCAAATAAACCTACCATTAAAATTATAGACTGATCATTTCTTTGTCATTGGGCAAACGTAGAAAATCAGCAGGGGATCAAACACTTTTTTCCCTCACTGTAATAAATGTATAACTAGCCACTTTAAACAATGCCACTTTATATAATGTTTTCATACCCTACATTACTAATCTCATATGTATATACTGTACTCTATACCATCTACTGCATCTTGCCTATGCCGTTCGGCCATCGCTCACCCATATATTTATATGTACATATTCTTATTCATTCCTTTACACTTGTGTGTATAAGGTAGTTGATTTGAAATTGTTCGATTTCTTGTTAGATATTACTGTATTACTGCATGGTCAGAATTAGAAGCACAAGCATTTCGCTACACTCGCATTAACATCTGCAAACCATGTGTATGTGACAATTATAATGTGATTTGATTTGATTTGACCCCAAGCATACTTCCAAAGTTGTGACAAAATGGCTTAAGGACAACAAAGTCAAGGTATTGGAGTGGCCATCACAAGCCTTGACCTCAATCCTATAGAAACATTGTGGGCATAACTGAAAAAGCGTGTGCGAGCAAGGAGGCCTACAAACCTGACTCTGTTACATCAGCTCTGTCAGAAGAAATGGGCCAAAATTCACCCAATTTATTGTGGGAAGGTTGTGGAAGGCTACCCAAAACGTTTGACCCAAGTTAAACAATTTAAAGGCAATGCTACCAAATACTAATTGAGTGTATATAAACCTCTGACCCACTGGGAATGTGATGAAAGAAATAAAAGCTTAAATAAATAATTCTCTACTATTATTCTGATGTTTCACATTCTTAAAATATGTGGTGATCCTAACTGACCTAAGACAGGGACGTTTTACTAGGATTAAATGTCAGGAATTGTGGAAAATTGAGTTTAAATGTATTTTGCTAAGGTGTATGTAAACTTCTGACTTCAACTGTACATGGGCTGCATGATGGGACTATAGGCTATTGATGGTTAGTAAAAGTCGACAAATCGTCTCAAGCCGTTTGTGTGTGATGTATTGCGGCAACAGCAGTAAGTGTGAAGTCATCAAAAACAATGCAGGGATACATGTACTGTAACAGTTCTTTGTCCAAACGCTGAATACTGGTAAACACACTCTCTCTCTCTCCATCGTCCTATACAGTCTCAGCAAAAAGGGTACCAACAATGTCACTGTTGTCATAGTGCTTGTCACCGTGGTAATGTTTGGTGTTGGCACAGACACACGGAGACAGGTCCCAGTCTAGTACTGGATGAAACAGTACAGCAGAGTCACCATGGGACGCTCAAAGTCAATGTTCACGTCCCAAATGGCACCCTATTCCCTATATAGTGCACTACTTTTAACCAGAGCTCTATGGGCCCCAGTCAGAAGTAGTGCACTACATGGGGAATAGGGTGCCATTTGGGACGCACAAATGACCTCACAGTGACCGTCAGGCTGGCCAGCCACCAGTCAGTGACCGTCAAGCTGGCCAGACTCCAGACTCCAGTCAGTGACCATCAGGCTGGCAAGACTCCAGTCGACGTGCTGAAAAGCCAGGTGACAAAATAGAAGAGGAGCAATCAATGGAAGCTGCTGACAGAGGGGGGGGAGAGAGAGAGAGAGAGAGAAAATCAGTTGACGCCACTGGGACAAATGTGGGTCACACCTCTGCTGTGAAATTCCAAAAAAGTCATTTGTTGGGAATTGATTTTATAATGACATCAGAGAGCTGTGAATCAGTTCCGCTCCGGTCTCCCCTGTCTACTATAACGACACTATTACCCAGACTGAGAAAAAGAGAGGGAGCGAAAAAGAGAGAGAGACTGAGAAGGAGAGAGTGGGGGGACAAAGAGAGAGAGAATGGAGGTCAGTGAAAACCAAGCATGGCTTATGGAAATGAACACTGCCGTGTGAAAATTATATTTTATTGTGGCTTTATTAAACTTTACGGCAGCTGGGGGATGAGGCGATGAGGCTCTGGGCTCGCATGGATGATGTCATTACAGGAGGTGGATGATGTCATTACAGGAGGTGGATGATGTCCAACCAATATGGTTGAGAAGGAGACTAGGAAGAAAATAGGATGCGATGAATCAAGGAAAGATTATTTGAGATAGAGCCTTGTTCCTTGTTCCTGTTTAGTCAGTCAGCTGGTTGTGTTCTACACCTACACTGTTGAACAGATGGACAAGCTCCGTTAGGGTCAAATGCTTTATATTGAATACATGTGGTGACTTTGTCAGGCGAGTAAAAGGTCTACTTTAGGTAAAATCAGTCTGGCGTCAGAGATTCAGCACCACTGAAGCGGACAGTGAATCAGAACTCGACCTTCAGCACCGCATGGCAGTGGTCAGCAACTTTCCAAAGTAATAGATAACTATAACCATACGTATGTACTGTAATGTACTGTATAATGTGTGATAATGTACTGTATAATGTCTGATAATGTACTGTATAATGTGTGATAATGTACTGTATAATGTGTGATAATGTACAGTATAATGTGTGATAATGTACTGCATAATGTGTGATAATGTACTGTATAATGTGTGATAATGTACAGTATAATGTGTGATAATGTACTGCATAATGTGTGATAATGTACTGTATAATGTGTGACAATGTACAGTATAGTGTGATAACGTACTGTATAATGTGTGACAATGTACAGTATAACATGTGATAATGTACTGTATAATATGCGGTAGTGTACAGTATAATATGTGATCATGTACTGTATAATGCGTGTTTATGTACTGTATAATGTGCGGTAATGTACAGTATGATGCGCGATAATGTACAGTATAATGCGTGATAATGTACAGCATAATGTGTAATAATGTACTGTATAATGAGTGATAATGTACAGTATAATGCGTAATAATGTACTGTATAATGTGCGATAATGTACTGCACAATGTGTGATAACGCACAGTATAATGTGTGATAATGTGCTGTATAATGTACGATAATGTACTGTATAATGTGTGATAATGTACAGTATAATGCGTGATAATGTACAGTATAGTATGTGATAATGTACAGTACAATGTGTGACAACGTACTGTATAAAAAGTGATAATGTACAGTATAATGTGCGATAATGTACAGCATAATGTGCGATAATGTACAGCATAATGTGTGATAATGTACTGTATAATGTGTGATAATGTACATTATAATGTGTGATAATGTACAGTTTAATGTGTGATAATGTACAGTATATGGGCACTGGAACTGGATACCATGATGGTATTTGGTATTTTATTAGGATCCCCATTAGCTGTTGCAAAAGCAGCTACTCTTCCTGGGGTCCACATGAAACATGACATAATACAGAACATTAATAGACAAGAACAGCTCAAGGACAGAACTACATACATAAAAAATTAAAAAGGCACAAGTAGATTACATATCAATCTATACACACAAACCATCTAGGTCAAACATGGGAGAGGCGTTGTGCCGTGTGGTGTTACTTTATCTGTTTTTTTAAACCAGGTTTACTGTTCACTTGAGCAATATGCCTGCGGGACTTGCTTTTTGGAGTGTGGTGTCAGAAAATCTCTTTATTACGGAAAAATCTTTACAACCATTGAATCTATGTTTTGACCATGACAGATGTCAATCTAAGGTAACGCCAAGTAATTTAGTCTCCTCAACTTGTTCAACAGCCACACCATTCAGTACCAGATTCAGCTGAGATCTAGAATTTAGGGAATGATTTGTACCAAATATAATGCTCTTAGTTTTAGAAATGTTCAGGACCAGTTTATTACTGGCCACACATTCTAAAACAGATTGCAATTCTTTGTTAAGGGTTTTGGCAACTTAGCTGTGGTTGCTGATGCATATACAGTGGGGCAAAAAAAGTATTTAGTCAGCCACCAATTGTGCAAGTTCTCCAACTTAAAAAGATGAGAGAGGCCTGTAATTTTCATCATAGGTACACTTCAACTATGACAGACGAAATGAGAAAAAGAAATCCAGAAAATCACATTGTAGGATTTTTAATTTATTTATTTGCAAATTATGGTGGAAAATAAGTATTTGGTCAATAACAAAAGTTTATCTCAATACTTTGTTATATACCCTTTGTTGGCAATGACAGAGGTCAAACGTTTTCTGTAAGTCTTCACAAGGTTTTCACACACTGTTGCTGGTATTTTGGCCCATTCCTCCATGCAGATCTCCTCTAGAGCAGTGATGTTTTGGGGCTGTCGCTGGGCAACACGGACTTTCAACTCCCTCCAAAGATTTTCTATGGGGTTGAGATCTGGAGACTGGCTAGGCCACTCCAGGACCTTGAAATGCTTCTTACGAAGCCACTCCTTCGTTGCCCGGGCGGTGTGTTTGGGATCATTGTCATGCTGAAAGACCCAGCCACGTTTCATCTTCAATGCCCTTGCTGGTTTTCAATGCCCTTGCTGGTTTTCACTCAAAATCTCACGATACATGGCCCCATTCATTCTTTCCTTTACACGGATCAGTTGTCCTGGTCCCTTTGCAGAAAAACAGCCCCAAAGCATGATGTTTCCACCCCCATGCTTCACAGTAGGTATGGTGTTCTTTGGATGCAACTCAGCATTCTTTGTCCTCCAAACACGACGAGTTGAGTTTTTACCAAAAAGTTATATTTTGGTTTTATCTGACCATATGACATTCTCCCAATCCTCATCTGGATCATCCAAATGCTCTCTAGCAAACTTCAGACGGGCCTGAACATGTACTGGCTTAAGCAGGGGGACACGTCTGGCACTGCAGGATTTGAGTCCCTGGCGGCGTAGTGTGTTACTGATGGTAGGCTTTGTTACTTTGGTCCCAGCTCTCTGCAGGTCATTCACTAGGTCCCCGTGTGGTTCTGGGATTTTGCTCACCGTTCTTGTGATCATTTTGACCCCACGGGTGAGATCTTGCGTGGAGCCCCAGATCGAGGAAGATTATCAGTGGTCTTGTATGTCTTCCATTTCCTAATAATTGCTCCCACAGTTGATTTCTTCAAACCAAGCTGCTTACCTATTGCAGATTCAGTCTTCCCAACCTGGTGCAGATCTACAATTTTGTTTCTGGTGTCCTTTGACAGCTCTTTGGTCTTGGCCATAGTGGAGTTTGGAGTGTGACTGTTTGAGGTTGTGGACAGGTGTCTTTTATACTGATAACAAGTTCAAACAGGTGCCATTAATAAAGGTAACGAGTGGAGGACAGAGGAGCCTCTTAAAGAAGAAGTTACAGGTCTGTGAGAGCCAGAAATCTTGCTTGTTTGTAGGTGACCAAATACTTATTTTCCACCAAAATTTGCAAATAAATTCATAAAAAATCCTACAATGTGATTTTCTGGATTTTTTTCCCTCATTTTGTCTGTCATAGTTGAAGTGTACCTATGATGAAAATTACAGGCCTCTCTCATCTTTTTAAGTGAGAGAACTTGCACAATTGGTGGCTGACTAAATACTTTTTTGCCCCACTGTATGGTTGAATCATCAGCATACATGGACACACAGACATTCTTTAATGTCAGTGGCAGGTCATTGGTAAAACTAGAAAAGAGTAGAGGGCCTAAAGAGCTGCCCTGCGGTACACCACACTTTACATGTTTGACATTAGAAGCTTCCATTTAAAGAAAACCCTTTGAGTTCTATTAGATAGAAAGCTCTGAATCCACAATACGGCAGAGGCTGAAAAGCCATAACACGTACGTTTTTTCAACAACATGTTATGGTCAATAATATCAAAGGCTGCACTGAAATCTAACAGTACAGATCCCACAATCTTCTTATTATCAATATCTTTCAACCAATCATCAGTCATTTGTGTCAGGGCAGTACATGTTGAGTGCCCTTCTCTATAAGAATGCTGAAAGTCTGTTGTTAATTTGTTTACAGAGAAATAGCATTGAATTTGGTCAAACACAATTTTACTTTTACGGAATTACTTTGGCTTCCCTCCAGGCCTGAGGACAAAGACTTTCCTCTAAACACAGATTAAAGATATGACAGATAGGAGTGGCTATAGTCAGCTACCAGGAGGTAACAATAATTTTTCCACCTCTCCCACACTGACTTTACAAAATTCACACACAGAACTGATGTCCTCTCTCAATGACTAGGTTAGATAGGCCAAATAGCTCCTCAGACCCGGCCTTGGTCAGCAGGATCACTGGACAGAGAGTAGCAGACCCAGCAACGGATGCCAACTGCGGCGCGGGATCTAAACTAAAAAGTTTGCTAGCTACAAAGAAACTTTCCAATACACCTAAAAAACAGCAAACTTTCCAAAACTACAACCCAAGCTCCTCCCTCGTTCCACGTTTAATAGGAAGTGACAGGAAGTGACGAAGGTTATATACGCACGCACGCACGCACGCACACACACACACACACACACACACACACACACACACACACACACACACACACACACACACACACACACACACACACACACACACACACACACACACACACACACACACACACACACACATTACTTCCTCTACGTCATATTTACTTGCCTCGTTTGTGTTCTGACATCATTGTGCCTCTTCTAAGTAACGTAAACAAGTCAAACGCTCTTGATTTGTGGTGGGGGATAAATAAACAAGTAAATAAATAAATATTCTGCAAGTGGATATTCTCTGAGTCATTCCAGCCTTTGAGAACACCTGAAGCATTTTTGTATTTGCTTGATTATCTTTTAAGTGACTGTCATGAATGCCAATTCTAATTTATGAAAATATGGCATCCCTCCTCCTCCTCCTCCTCCTCCTCATCATCCTCCTCCTCCTCATCCTCCTCCTCTTTCCTAAACAGAAGTGGATAGATTTCACAATCAGGCGGTTGGTTTTGACATGTGCAGCATGGCAACTGAATGTCAGAAACTGTACACACAGTCTTGTGTCTGCTGTGAGTAGATAAACAGTAATGGTAGGTATATGGCATGAAAGATATATTCAGTGTAAACTCTGTACGCCCCTCCAACCCCCTGTCTGCAGCAGTCCTTCAAAGTGTTTGTGATTCTAGCATCGTCTCTAGCTAGCTGTCGTTACACTGGGAGAGTTTTATGGTGCTGGCAGGGTACATACTGACACCAAACACACACACACACACTCACACACACTCACACACACACACACACACTCACACACACACACACACACATTTAGCTAGTTGCCTCTACTGTGAGAATGTTACGATACTGGCAGGGTTTTTTCATTTTCACTGTGTGAAATATAATATTTGGCTAGTGAAGAGGTTTGCTTTGGGCAAGAGCTGGTCACATAAGAACTGTGTCTGCCTACGTGCCTGCCTGCGTGTCTGTGTGTGCGTACATACTCGGCCTCCCCATCTTCATTAGTATTCAGGCAGTGTGTAGAGTCAGTGGTCCAGCCCCCCCACCCCCTCCCTCACCCCATGGTTTCTGGTGGGGGGAATGAAGAGCCACACCTGATATGAGAGCCAGAGAGACGTTCAGTCTGCTGCCCAGCCCTGTGGGGATAAAGACGGCCTTTGATGGCTGGACGAGAAAAGAAATCCAACCTTTGACTTCAGAGCCACTTCAGGGACTCCCATTACATGACCACTGTTTTCTCTACACTGTTGGTGTGTAAATATCGGTATAATCGGTCTAATCGGTATAATCGATCAGTCTAGATAGAAATATAGTAATTCTAATTCAAGGTTTAAACGAATGTCTGCATTAACCTGCTAAGCTAAAGCCTAGATGTTAAGGGAGTGGGTTCACCAAACCACTTTAAACCAGTTCCGTACAGCTCAACACACAACCCTAGATGGTGATGCTCAAACGATGCTGACAGTCTACCGAGGGATTAAAGGGCACAGCTCTCTCAGACTGCAGTCTATTGATTAACTAGAGGAAGCACACGTTTCATCTCTGTCACTCCCATGAGGGATCCAAATGAAGAGGGGAGAAGAGCGAGAGAGAGCAAGAGAGAAAGAGCGAGAGTAACAGAAAATGAGGGGGAGAGAGAGGGAAAGGGAGAGAGAAAGAGAGAGAAGAGAGAGAGCAACAGTAAAAGCTGGCACCAAATGTGGATCAAGCGTTTATCTGCCGATTATTCAGCTCCCTGTGCTTTAGGGACCACCTTCTGTAGACACATTGTTCAAGGGATTCTGCATGTAAAATCAGCACTCACTCGGTTAGGTTCAGAGGTGCTCAGTAGTCTCGGCCAGCAAACGCTATTGGTGTGTCTGAGCACTTAGAGAAAGAGAGATCAACTGAAAGAGGAGGAACATGTCTAATACACTATTCACCACAATGAGGAACCCAAATGTAGGGGAGAAATAAAGAAAGAAAGAAAGAAAGAAAGAAAGAAAGAGAAGACAGAATTAGAAACAGAGAAAGCAACAGGGAGATCAACTGAAGAAAGAACACATTTAATCTCTGTTACCTGGAGAAAGAACACATTTAATCTCTGTTAACTGAAGAAAGAACACATTTAATCTCTGTTACCTGAAGAAATAACACATTTAATCTCTGTTAACTGAAGAAAGAACACATTTAATCTCTGTTAACTGAAGAAAGAACACATTTAATCTCTGTTACCTGAAGAAATAACACATTTAATCTCTGTTAACTGAAGAAAGAACACATTTAATCTCTGTTACCTGAAGAAAGAACACATTTAATCTCTGTTACCTGGAGAAAGAACACATTTAATCTCTGTTAACTGAAGAAATAACACATTTAATCTCTGTTACCTGGAGAAATAACACATTTAATCTCTGTTAACTGGAGAAAGAACACATTTAATCTCTGTTACCTGGAGAAATAACACATTTAATCTCTGTTAACTGGAGAAAGAACACATTTAATCTCTGTTACCTGGAGAAAGGGGTCCAAATGAGGATCTGAAGGAAACCACAGAGATTCGGGAGTCCCCCCCCCCGACAGAGATACATGTACAGCGCTTCTAGAAAACATCCAATTAGTCTGAAAGAGAATCGAGCTCCAAAGCCAACTCACCCACTCATTGTTCATATCTTTGTCCCGTAACTAAGCAGCTAAATTGGGGGAGATGTATGATATAGTTTAGCTGGCTAACTTCAACGTACTTCATAATCATAATTAGGCAGAGAGAGAAGGAAAGAGGGGTTGTACTAGTTGTGGCTTCAGAACTGTAACAATGTGTGTGTGCGTGTGCCTACGTGCTCAGGGACAGGAGTGTTTGTGCCAACCCACTGATATCCATCTTTAATCAAGAGAGCTAGGAGACAAATTTACATGAAACCCTATCAGAGACATGTGCATGCTACACATGCCCTGGAAGAGAGGTGGTGCTTGGGGAGAGGCGGTGCTTGAGGAAAGGTGGTGCCTGAGGAGAGGTGGTGCCTAGGGAGAAGTGGTGCCTGAAGAGAGGTGGTGCCTGGGTAGATGTGGTGCCTGGGGAGAGGTGGTGCCTGAGGAGAGGTGGTGCCTGAGGAGGAAGACAAGGAAGATACTTTAATATTATCACAGGCCACAGGAGAGAGGGTGGATGGAGGGATTGAGGGAAAGGGGTGCTTAAAAGGCCCTATAAATGCCAATCAATGTGGAATAACCAGGTCCCCCTTAGCTAACAGTCTTCTGCAGGCCAGGCAGGTTGCGTTTGGTCATATCTCCTCGTACCAACCGACCAACCGGACCCCACACGCATGATGATCACTATCTCCTGTATCTCACTCACCCACATACCTCTCTCTCTCTCTCTCTCTCTCTCTCTCTCTCTCTCTCTCTCTCTCTCTCCCTCTCCCTTCTCCCTCCATTCTAAACTCTGATGGCTACATCCCTCCCGTTCAGTCAGATGAGATTAAATACTGTAATGCTATTCTTTATAACATTAAGGCAAAATGGAATGACAGTACGGTGTCTTGGGATGGGTGAGATGGAGGGTTCAGCACTCTGGCGCAGGAGGACTCTGACGTCTTCCGGCCCACTCATTTAATGTATTATTGAATATCTAACTTCATATGCTATATTTATTGAAAACTTCAATTTTCATACATTTGTTTGAATTATGAAATGGAGCGGACATTGCCAAGAAGTAGCATGTCGTCTCGAATAATTGTGGTGGAGTCGTGCCTGGTTTTTATTTTCTAAAAACCACGTCGTTCACATCACAGCACACCACAGCCAAATAGACCTCTGGTCTGTTGTCTCTCCACTCAGATCAAGTGTCTAGAGGCTACAGGGGATGATTTGGGATTCAGTTTTACACTGGTCTGAGAATCATGTTGTCCATATTACAGCACACCAGACATGAGCAGAGAAAGACTGTAGAGGGAGAGAGGCTAGGCTGTGGAGATAATGAGGCTGTAGAGAGAGAGAGGCTGTAGAGATAATGAGGCTGTAGAGAGAGAGAGGCAAGAGAGAGAATGAGTCTCTAGAAAGAGAGACTGTAGAAAGAGAGAGGCTGTAGAGAAAGAGAGGTTGTAGAGAGAGGCTGCTGTAGAAAGAGAAAGGCTGTAGAAAGAGAAAGGCTGTAGAGAGAGGCTGTAGAGAGAACGAGGCTGTAGAAAGAGAGAGGCTATAGAGAGAGGCTGTAGAAAGAGTGAGGTTGTAGAGAGAGGCTGTAGAGAGAACGAGGCTGTAGAGAGAGAGTCTGTAGAAAGAGAGAGAGACTGTAGAGAGAGAGAGAGAGAGAGAGAGAGAGAGAGAGAGAGAGTGTAGAAAGAGAGAGGCTATAGAGAGAGGCTGTAGATAGAATGAGGCTGTAGAAAGAGAGAGAAGATATAGAGAGAATGAGGCTGTAGTAGTCTGTTGGAGTTCAGCTACGACGACTTTGGGAAAGAATTGTATCACATCAAACAGAACAGAACAGAGAGGCCTGTGGTAGTCTGTACTGTTATGTAGCCTATTTCCCCAGCCTAGCAACACCTTCTACAGATCCCTCTCTTTCCCCAGCCTAGCACCACCTACAGATCCCTCTATTTCCCCAGCCTAGCAACACCTTCTACAGATCCCTCTCTTTCCCCAGCCTAGCACCACCTACAGATCCCTCTCTTTCCCCAGCCTAGCAACACCTTCTACAGATCCCTCTCTTTCCCCAGCCTAGCATCACCTTCTACAGATCCCTCTCTTTCCCCAGCCTAGCATCACCTTCTACAGATCCCTCTATTTCCCCAGCCTAGCAACACCTACAGATCCCTCTCTTTCCCCAGCCTAGCAACACCTTCTACAGATCCCTCTCTTTCCCCAGCCTAGCACCACCTACAGATCCCTCTCTTTCCCCAGCCTAGCATCACATTCTACAGATCCCTCTCTTTCCCCAGCCTAGCATCACCTTCTACAGATCCCTCTCTTTCCCCAGCCTAGCATCACCTTCTACAGATCCCTCTCTTTCCCCAGCCTAGCACCACCTACAGATCCCTCTCTTTCCCCAGCCTAGCATCACCTTCTACAGATCCCTCTCTTTCCCCAGCCTAGCATCACCTTCTACAGATCCCTCTCTTTCCCCAGCCTAGCATCACCTTCTACAGAACCCTCTCTTTCCCCAGCCTAGCATCACCTTCTACAGATCCCTCTCTTTCCCCAGCCTAGCATCACCTTCTACAGATCCCTCTCTTTCCCCAGCCTAGCAACACCTTCTACAGATCCCTCTTTCCCCAGCCTAGCATCACCTTCTACAGATCCCTCTCTTTCCCCAGCCTAGCAACACCTTCTACAGATCCCTCTCTTTCCCCAGCCTAGCAACACCTTCTACAGATCCCTCTCTTTCCCCAGCCTAGCAACACCTTCTACAGATCCCTCTCTTTCCCCAGCCTAGCATCACCTTCTACAGATCCCTCTCTTTCCCCAGCCTAGCACCACCTACAGATCCCTCTCTTTCCCCAGCCTAGCACCACCTTCTACAGATCCCTCTCTTTCCCCAGCCTAGCACCACCTTCTACAGATCCCTCTAATAAGCAAGGGTCAAACTGGTTCCATAAATACAGCCCTTTTCCTCTGGTTTCACCGTCCTCTTTGCGCAGCCATGCCGTAATGAAACGAGGAGCTAAGATACATTTGTATTACTGTGTTGTGGTAACAGTACTGCTTTTGTCCCTCTCCTCACCCCAACCTGGGCTTGAACCACAGACCCTCTGAACACATCAACAACTGTTAAGCATCGTTATCTATTGCTCCACAAAAGCCGTGGCCCTTGCAGAGCAAGCAAAACAACTACTTCAAGGTCTCAGAGTGAGTGACGTCACCGTTTGAAATGCTACTAGCGCGCACTGCTGACTAGTTAGCCATTTCATACCGGTTACACTGGGCTGTGCTGTGCTAGGAGCTCCTATAGCCTAGCAGAACGGGCACCAACATCAGCGACCGGAGGAGAGAAAAACAAAAATCGATTCTATAATCACTGGTAGAGGAGAGGATGAAAGGGTGACATTGAAGCGTTCCTCTGTGTTTCTATGTTCCAGGTTATTCCTCTAGAGGGGACTCAGCGTGGCAAGGGGTAGAGGGCTAGGGGACAATTAAGGAGCACATTTTGAGGACACACATGCATTTACACAGATTCACATCCTAATTCTTACCGAAAGGGTAAAGGGTTAAAGTCTATGTGCTGTTTTATCTGGTGTCCTGTGTGATCTTAGCAGTGGAGGCTCCTCAGGGGAGGACCATCCTCCTCAGTGAAAATAGTGAAACATTAAATTATCCTTTTTAGGCACAACTATCAAATCAAATTAGTGGATTTGGGCTATTTCAGCCACACCCGTTGCTGAATCGAGCACACAGCCATGCAATCTCCATAGACAAGCCTAAGATCACCATGCACAATGCCAGGCATCAGCTGGGGCGGCAGTGTAGCCTAGTGGTTAGAGTGTTGGACTAGTACTGGTTGCAAAGGTTGCAAGTTCAAATCCCTGAGTTGACAAGGTGCAAATCTGTTCTTCTGCCCCTGAACAGGCAATTAACCCACTGTTCCTAGGCAGTCATTGAAAATAGGAATTTGTTCTTAACTCTTGCCTAGTAAAATAAATGTCTTTCTGCCATTGGACTCTGGAGCAGTGGAAACACGTTCTTTGGAGTGATTAAGCATGCTTTACCATCTGGCAGTCCGACGGAGAATGCTACCTGCCCCATTTCATAGTGTCAACTGTAAAGTTTGGTGGAGGAGGAATAATGGTCTGGGGCTGTTTTTCATGGTTCGGGCCCCTTGGTTCCAGTGAAGGGAAATCTTAACAGTATACAATGGCATTGCTAACCAACCAGATTCAATGTTATCTAGCTAACATTAGGCTATAACTAGCAAAGCAAATGGCTCTGAGATACAAATAATATTACTACACAGATCATACATGTAACGTTAGCTAGCTGACCTAACAACAGCAGTCAAGCACCCAAGCTAACTGGCTTATGCTGGCTAGCTTGCTAGCTACTTCCAGATACAAATGAGAGAACAGCTCACGGACCATTTTACTCACCCTATTGAAATGGTTACTTGCATCGTGGAGTTTTTTGTTAAGACATGTAGCTAGCTAGCTAAACAATGAACCATAATCCCAACTCATGACGTTATTACCCTGCACGAATCTGCAGGTAGCTAACCAACCGGGCTCAATGTTAGCTAGCTAACATTAGGATATAACCAGCAAAGCAAATGGCTCTGACATACGAATAATATTACTACACAGATCATACACATAACGTTAGCTAGCGAGCCAGCCAGCTAACGTTAGCTAGCTAGCTAACAGTACACTATAACTTGAAATGTGTAATATCTGAAAGTGTAGCTAATTAGACTATCTTACCCATAAACATGGAATGGATGCTTCTCGCTGTCACAGATGCCATGGTTGCCCTTACTTAGTTTTGAAGATGTAATCCGGAGACAGGTGTTTTCTCCATCTCCTTCGCTATCTAATTCCATTGATTTCAAAACTCAGACCTCCAGAAAGTAGAGAGCAACACTGATGCAGTTCTACGGCACAATATATATATATATATATATATATATACAGTTGATGTCAGAAGTTTACATACACTTAGGTTGAAGTCATTAAAACTCGTTTTTCAACCACTCCACAAATTTCTTGTTAACAAACTATAGTTTTGGCAAGTCAGCAAGAAATCAGCCAAGACCTCAGAAAAAAAAATATAGACCTCCACAAGTCTGGTTCATCCTTGGGAGCAATTTCCAAATGCCTGAAGGTACCACGTTCATCTGTACAAACAATAGTACCCAAGTATAAACACCATGAGACCACGCAGCCGTCATACCTCTCAGGAAGGAGATGCGTTCTGTCTCCTAGAGATGAACGTACTTTGATGCGAAAAGTGCAAATCAATCCCAGAACAACAGCAAAGGGCCTTGTGAAGATGCTGGAGGAAACCGGTACAAAAGTATCTATATCCACAGTAAAACGAGTCCTATATCGACATAACCTGAAAGGTCCCTCAGCAAGGAGGAAGCCACTGCTCCAAGAGAGAGAGCTAGCGAATGCAGCTAGCTAGTTTAGCCTACTCAAACACCTGTCTCAAACAGAGAGGGATGCCATGTTAGCTAGCTGGCTATGGCTATCAAACACTGGAACTCATCCAAGTATAGGTAAGCTTTTGGTTTTAATAACTTATTGCCACCGGGGCCCGCCGGTGTAACTGCTAAACTGCTTGCTAACTGTACAATGTACTGCATGATTGTAGTGAGTTTACTAAAGCGTTGGTTTTTGTAGCTATGTTAACTAGCTTTGACGTTAGCTAATATGGTGACAACGATGTGGGCTGTGTGTAGCGGTTAGCGGTTATGACATGTAGGTTTGGCTTGGAAAGGTTTTTCGCCTGATCATAGACAGCTGATGTGTTGTGCATTGAAGTCCACAAGTGAAATGGAAAAGGTGAGAGGAGGAGACCGCATAGATGCGAGAAGGAATTCTACAATGAGCAAAATGATCATGCTGTTTGCATGTGGCTGCTATGAAAGTGAACTGTGGTTGCGTGTGATCAGTGGTATATTCATTCAGCGGATTCTGTTGAAAAAACGTTTGTTAAACGGAAGCAAACGGGAACAAAACTGGGGATAAACATACCTGAATTTGTCCAACAGAAACTCTCGTTTGCAACTGTTGGACTAATGATTACACCTTAGACCAGCTAAATGCAGGCAAGAGTGTGCAAGACAGTATTAAATGTGTCACTGTCACGTTGATTACTAATATTTTTCCCTCGACCTGTGCACCTTCATTGGCTAGTTTGTAGCAACCTCATGATAGGTATAAGGAAAATTATATTATCATGTCGTAGCCTAAACCTATCAATGTTACATTGAGCTGGGTGAATGGAATATGAATGACAGTCATCCAATATGCTGCAATAGAAATAAGGCCATGCTCATAAAAAAAAATGGTCCTCACCGACCGCCACAAGACCTTATGCTCACTCTAAGTCTCCCATCTCTCGCTCTATCTCTCTCTCTGTCTCTCTCTTCTCTCCCGGAGGACCTGAGCCCTAGGACCATGCCTCAGGACTACCTGGCCTGACAAATCCTGGCTGTCCCTGTCCCCAGTCCACTTGGTCGTGCTGCTGTTCTGCCTGCTGCAATGGAACCCTGACCGGTCCACCGGACGTGCTACCTTGTCGTGCTGCTGATCCAGTTTCTGCTGTTCTGCCTGCGACTGATCTGTTCACTGGTCATGCAAACTTGTCCCAGAACTGCTGTTTTAAATCTATGGTGGAAAATTGCAAGATTATGTTATAATACTTTTATTGCATCAAATGGTTGTTTTATGCAACAGAATAGAGTATTCTTAATTATTGTGTGTGTGTTCTACTGAGGATGGGCCTCTGGGAGATAACACTGCCGGGAGATTTACGATGTCTTTTGAGTGTTAAAACCTAAAGAGCATTCCAGAGCATGACTTAATGTTTCTGTTCTATACCGTACCAGTGAGAGATGACCCCAGTTTGGAGTCGGAGGGCCAGACACAGGTCTCTATACAATGAAGGTACGCCACGTGAAAACGGGTACTAAAGCCACACCACGTCTAAACAGGTACTAAAGGTACGCCATGTCTAAACAGGTACTAAAGCTATGCCACGTCTAAACAGGTACTAAAGATATGCCACGTCTAAACAGGTACTAAAGGTACGCCACGTCTAAACAGGTACTAAAACTATGCCACGTCTAAACAGGTACTAAAGCTATGCCACGTCTAAACAGGTACTAAAGCTATGCCATGTCTAAACAGGTACTAAAGCTATGCCACGTCTAAACAGGTACTAAAGATATGCCACGTCTAAACAGGTACTAAAGCTATGCCACGTCTAAACAGGTACTAAAGCTATGCCACGTCTAAACAGGTACTAAAGATATGCCACGTCTAAACAGGTACTAAAGCTATGCCACGTCTAAACAGGTACTAAATCTATGCCACGTCTAAACAGGTACTAAAGATATGCCACGTCTAAACAGGTACTAAAGATATGCCACGTATAAACAGGTACTAAAGGTACGCCATGTCTAAACAGGTACTAAAGGTACGCCACGTCTAAACAGGTACTAAAGCTATGCCACGTCTAAACAGGTACTAAATCTATGCCACGTCTAAACAGGTACTAAAGATATGCCACGTATAAACAGGTACTAAAGGTACGCCACGTCTAAACAGGTACTAAAGCTATGCCACGTCTAAACAGGTACTAAAGCTATGCCACGTCTAAACAGGTACTAAATCTATGCCACGTCTAAACAGGTACTAAAGCTATGCCACGTCTAAACAGGTACTAAAGATACGCCACGTATAAACAGGTACTAAAGGTACGCCACGTCTAAACAGGTACTAAAGGTATGTCACGTCTAAACAGGTACTAAAGCTATGCCACGTCTAAACAGGTACTAAAGCCTCTCAGCGGTCATTTACATTTACAGTTCATTTGTCTTCACTGGAAGTCATTTTCATTCGAAAAACCAATTTCCACCCTGACTCTCTAAGCTGAATAATATTAACACAAACCTTTGCGTCATGCAGTTTGTGAGTGTGTGTATGTGTTTTTGTGTGCGTGTGTGTGCGTGTCTGTGTGGAACTACTGTCTTTTTTCTTTCAAGCAGAAAGTGTTATCTTGCAGCACACGCACAGTCCTCTCCTCTTTTCTGCCTGAAGTTGGGCTTCTGTGTTGCTGTTGTTGTTCTGTACTGTACTGTATGAACTTCTACAGTCAACAAACAAGACGCCATAGAGAGAAACAACGAGTTTTTATCAAAGATTATACTCCGAGTCAAAGATGTGAATCTCCCGAATCACTTGACAATGGAGATACTTAATAAACATTTTGAAAGATACACATTTGTTTTAAACAGGCCAGATCCAGGAAATGGCCCCCAATAAGATTTCATATGTCTGATGACTATCGTCTATAATGGCCTAGAGCTATTTACTGAATGTGATTTCACCTACTATTCCAGAACAGGAACCTGTTCCTCCACCCCATCCATGTCTTGTTGATTTGGTTATAAAGATCCATTAAGACCAGTGATATGAAGTTCAATGTTTTTTATGATTTAGTATTTTCATGGCCCATATATTAATTATAATGTCCCATGAGTCTGTGTGTTTTACTCAGAGACATACGCTGTATATACCATCTAGTTTTTCTGGCAGCTAGCTGCATTTCAATCAAGGAGCATTCACATCTTAGGGTCCCTATAGCTAAAAGGGAAATGACTAGTAACAGATAACATAGTTTATGGCCCTTATAACTAAAGGAAACCTGACTAGATACAGATAACATAGTTTATGGCCCATTAGCTAAAGGAGAACTGACTAGTAAGAGATAACATAGTTTATGGCCCATATAGCTATTGGAGACCTGACTAGTAAGAGATAACGTAGTTTATGGCCCATTAGCTAAATATATCTGACTAGTAACAGATAACATCGTTTATGGCCCATATAGCTAAAGGAGACCTGACTAGTAACAGATAACATAGTTTATGGCCCATTAGCTATAGGAGACCTGACTAGTAACAGATAACATAGTTTATGGCCCATTAGCTAAAGGAGACCTGACTAGTAACAGATAACATAGTTTATGGCCCATTAGCTAAAGGAGACCTGACTAGTAACAGATAACATAGTTCATGGCCCCTATAACTAAAGTTGTCCTGACTAGTAACAGATAACATAGTTTATGGCCCCTATAGCTAAAGTACTACTGTTGACCAGAGCACTATGGACATAGTGCACTAGTTTTGACCAGAGACCTATGGACATAGTGCACTAGTTTTGACCAGAGACCTATGGACATAGTGCACTAGTTTTGACCAGAACCCTATGGACATAGTGCACTAGTTTTGACCAGAACCCTATGGACATAGTGCACTACTGTTGACCAGAGCCCTATGGACATAGTGCACTACTGTTGACCAGAGCCCTATGAACATAGTGCACTACTGTTGACCAGATACCTATGGATATAGTGCACTAGTTTAGAGCCCTACGGACATAGTGCACTAGTTTTGACAAGAGACCTATGGACATAGTGCACTAGTTTAGAGCCCTACGGACCATGATCAACAGAAGTAAACAACGTAGCAAATAGGTTGCCATTTGGGGTGCAGACCTGGTGTCACTATCACACTGACCTGAGCTAGGAGGAGATGTTTTATGTGGTACGTACCACAGTAGAATGGTACGTACCACAGTAGAATGATTAAACCATAAAAGTCTTCTAAGGATAGATAGAGATGCAGCATCAGAAGTGTGTGCAAAAACAACTTTGGTTTTAAAATTATTATTATTATTATTTTATCCAGTGGGATAAACACTCCAAACAGCCTTCACGACACTGGTAATAGAAACATTCTGGTGGTTAAATTATGATTTTTAAGGATTTTCTTTAACCTGTATTTAACTTTATATTGTTGCCAAGTTGGACTCCAACTCGGTTGTCAACAACTCAATTAAATATCAACCAAAGTTGTTTGTTGATGTGTTGTCTTGAGTGATTGTGCTATTCAAATAAAAATCTAAGTTTATTGGTCTTAGGGACCAAGTCAAATTTCTTCACCACACTTAGTCCTGCTACCCACCCACACACACACATCCATCCAATACAGGTCCAGGTGAGACATGGTTATAGAGAACAGCACAAAGATGTCTGTCTGGAGCGTAACGACAGAGAGAGAGAAGGTAATTCATAGTGTTGTGCATGTGTGTACAGCCTGTAATGAATGAGCTTTAAAAAGGGCTTGGCCCTACCCATTAATCTTAAAGGAACTGGGATCCGAGACAAAGAAACGGAATGAGGAGTCACACACACACACACACACACACAACACACACACACACACACACACACACACACACACACACACACACACACACACACACAGTCAGAGAGTTACTCTATTAGTACAAAGGAAGACGTCCACGTCGTTACTCTTTATTTAACTCACCTAACAAATATTCAGGCCATGGCTGAGCAATTATACGATTTCTCCAGTAGCCAATTACACTGGCCCGGGAAATAAATGAGAAAACAAAACTACTCCAAACAAAAAAAGAGAGAGAGAGAGATGGGGGAGAGACAGAGAGAGATAGAAGTGGTAGAGGAGATTTCTAGTGTCAGTATGCAGGGTCTGTAGAGAGAGGAGAGAAAGAGAGAGAAGGAGAGAGAAATCGAAATCCTTGACCTTTCTGGTCTGGAGTTGGACTTTACAGCCACTATAGAAAACATTGGAGTAGACAGCACACTGCTATTTTATTGACCCCGGTTTACATACCCAGCCAGCCCATTAAAATCTGATCTACATTACGTATTGGTACACTTCAGTTTACTTACAGAAAGGAGAGGACGTTCACTATGGAAAAAAGAAATGATTCTAGCCTGAGTGCCAGCCTGTTTGTGCTGCCATGCCAACTCCTTGTCACTCGTCATCATGATTGGGTTGAACAGTGAGCATTGGAGTTGGCTAGATCACAGAGGTATACAATGTTTCATCTGAATGTAAAAAAAGAAAACCTTGACAGCCTTACTTTAATCAGCGTCTCACTTAGCTAGCTTATTGTCTGAGATTGGAATGTATTATGGGATTAAACAATCTCACTTCTTTCCATTTTCACATTTTCCTCATCAGATCTCTCATTAAACTATTCCAGCTGTCACTGTCTCTCGTGTTTTTTGTTTTGTATTTTTCCTCTCGGTTATGGGGATTGTCAGTGAGGAAGCACAGGGAGACAGGCAGGAGGATTTAAATTGGCTACGTACTGTTCTTTTTCCGAGAGTGTTATGGGTGTTTAAAAGTTCTGTAGTGGGAATTAAACAAGGTTGTGTTTGAGCACCGTACCTGCTTAATCACCCTCTTCTGAGGTTCACACACATACTTCTTATTTGTCTAACCTCTAAAAGTCTAAGCTGTTGGGGGGTGATTGCCAGGGGGGTATTAAGCTAACATGGAATTGGTCATACCATGGAGAATCATTTAGCTATTTTGTTCAGAATTTTAGGACACCTTTAGGTATCCCCCAAAAAAAATAAAAATGATTTGATAAAATGTAGAATTTACCCTTGACTAACATAGCCCATATAAATGCATTGAATAACACATTCATGAATGTCAAAAAATAAATCATAAGGAATAAAGTTTTGAAGTGTTTGTCCTATATCTAGAAGCCCAGGAAATATTCAAGTTTTTCTGGACACATATTTAACCCCTTATTTATGTTGGCACAAAACTACCTCCGTACTTCCATTTGTTTTTATTGGTTACCTTCAGACGAGTCCCGTGACACTTGTGGGAGTCCTAGAGAAAAATGGTCTTGAACATAGACCACAGAAATCAACATTTTTTTATATGAATAAAGGCTTGCTAAAGTGCCAAAATTCAGCATTTTGACCTGTCACTTTATCAACCCTGTCTCACTTCTAGGAAGATTTTAACCCCCCAAAAATGTCTCTAAGTTTCCCCATCATTGTAAAGACAGTTATTTTGTTGATTTGACAAAAGTCATTTCTGAAGATGACTATTTACTTAATGTGATTAGTGATTCACTTATGTCTGTCCCTCATTTTAACTCTGTTGCGTGAACTGACCCCCCCAATTTGTTTTACATTGATATACAGTGGCTTGTGAAAGTATTCACCCCCCTTGGCATTTTCCTATTTTGTTGCCTTACAACCTGGAATTATAATGGATTTTTGGGGGGGTTTGTATCATTTGATTTACACAACATGCCTACCACAAGAAAACTTGAGCGTGCATAACTATCACCACCCCAAAGTCAATACTTTGTAGAGCCAGCTTCTGCAGCAATTACATCTGCAAGTCTCTTGGGTTATGTCTCTATAAGCTTGGCACATCTAGCCACTGGGATTTTTGCCCATTCTTCAAGGAAAAGCTGCTCCAGCTCCTTCAAGTTGGATGGGTTCCGCTGATGTACAGAAATCTTTAAGTCATACCACATATTCTAAATTGGATTGAGGTCTGGGTTTTGACTAGGCCATTCCAAGACATTTAAATGTTTCCCCTTAAACAGCTTGAGTGTTGCTTTAGCGGTATGCTTATGGTCATTGTCCTGTTGGAAGGTGAACCTCCGTCCCAGTCTCAAATCTCTGGAAGACTGAAACAGGTTTCCCTCAAGAATTTCCCTGTATATAGCGCCATCCATCATTCCTTCAATTCTGACCAGTTTCCCTGCCGATGAAAAACATCCCCACAGCATGATGCTGCCACCACCATGCTTCACTGTGGGGAGGATGTTCTCAGGGTGATGAGAGGTGTTGGGTTTGCGCCAGATATAGCATTTTCCTTGATGGCCAAAAAGCTCAATTTTAGTCTCATCTGACCAGAGTACCTTCTTCCATATGTTTAGGGAGTCTCCCACATGCCTTTTGGCAAACATCAAACATGTTTGCTTATTTTTTTCTGGCCACTCTTCCGTAAAGCCCAGCTCTGCGGAGTGTACGGCTTAAGGTGGACCTTTGGACAGATACTTCAATCTCCGCCTTGGAGCATTGCAGCTCCTTCAGGGTTATCTTTGGTCTCTTTGTTGCCTCTGATTAATGCCCTCCTGGGCCGTGAGTTTTGGTGGGCGGCCCTCTCTTGGCAAGTTTGTTGTGGTGCCATATTCTTTACATTTTTTAATAATGGATTTAATGGTGCTCCGTTGGCTGTTCAAAGTTTCTGATCTTTTTTTCCCTGGTCTTCATAGTGCTGCTTGCTTGGTGGTGCCCCTTGCTTAGTGGTGTTGCAGACTCTGGGGCCTTTCAGAACAGGTGTATATATACTGAGATCATGTGACAGATCATGTGACACTTAAATAAAGTCCACCTGTGTGCAACCTATCTAATTATGTGACTTCTGAAGGTAATTGGTTGCAGCAGATCTTATTTAGGGGCTTTATAGCAAAAGGGGTGAATACATATGCACGCAATTTTTTTTTTTGTTAAACAAGTATTTTTTTTTATTTCACTTCACCAATTCGTGTCCATTACATGAAATCCCAATAAAAATCTATTTAAATTATAGGTTGTAATGCAACAAAACAAGAAAAATACCAAGGGGGATAAATAGTTTTGCAAGGCACTGTATTCATGGGAGCCCAATTGAGACCAGGGTCTCATTCACAAAACTGAGTACAAACATTTTAACAATCAAGAACATTTAAATTACAAATAAAATAAGAAGAATTAAATAAATCTACAAGGTACAATTGCAATACTACAATTACAACAAATGCACTATTTCAATCGCTATAAACAACTGGAATCCTCAATGAATTAATTTAACATCTAAACTGCCCTAGTTCTAAACTGCCCTAGTTCTAAACTGCCCTAGTCCTAAACTTCCCTAGTTCTAAACTGCCCTAGTCCTAAACTGCCCTAGTTCTAAACTGCCCTAGTGGCACCAGGGAATAAAGATGCTGGGGGACCTCAATTATTATTTTATTTTAATCTAGGCAAGTTAGTTAAGAACAAATTCTTATTTACAATGCCAGCCTACCAGTGAACAGTGTGTTAACTGCCTTGTTCAGGAGCAGAACGACAGATTTTTACCTTGTCAGCTCAGGGATTCGATCCAGCAACCTTTCGGTTACTGACCCAATGCTCCAATGACTAGGCTACCTGCCGCCCCAGGTAGCCTAGTTAACCAACCCTGCGAGTGGGTTTGGTATCTCATCCTTTCATACTTTAGCGACAAAGTTAGTTAAGTTGTTAGCTTGTGTAGTAGAACTTTGCAAACATAAAGGGAATAGTTAAGTGATATATGGGACTTTAATGAGGCCCAGCCAACCTTTTGATACAGGATGCAGTGGTGAGTATTAACTGTCACCCGTGATAAAGCAGAGGGCGCTATGGTGATGGCATCCAACGGGTTAATAGTAGTGGCTGCTGCAATCTGATAAATGGTGTCACCATCCATGATATATTATATATTATTATATATTATATAAACATTATATAATGTTTACATATCCTACATTACTCATCTCACATGTATATACTGTACTCTATACCATCTACTGCATCTTGCATATGCCGGTCAGCCATCGCTCATCCTTATATTTATATGTACATACTCGTATTCATTCCTATATTCCAGTATATACACATATATATATATATATATATATATATATATATATATATATATATATATATATGAGATGAGTAATGTAGGATATGTAAACATTATATAAATGGCATTGTTTAAAGTGGCTAGTGATACATTATTTCATCCAATTATAATTATTAAAGTGGCTAGAGATTTGGGTCGACGGCCGAACGGTATAGGCAAGATTCAGTAGATGGTTTAGAGTACAGTGTATACATTTGATATAAGTATGTCGTATAAGTAAACATTATATACAAAATTGTTTAAAGTGGCTAGTGATACATTGTTACATCCAATTCCTATGTTTAAAGTGGCTAGAGATTTAAGTCAGTATGTTGGCAGCAGCCACTCAACGTTAGTGATGGCTGTTTAACAGTCTGATGGCCTTGAGGTAGAAGCTGTTTTTCAGTCTCTCGGTCCCAGCTTTGATGCACCTGTACTGACCTCGCCTTCTGGATGATAGCGGGGTGAACAGGCAGTGGCTCGGGTGGTTGTTGTCCTTAATGATCTTTTTGGCCTTCCTGTGACATCGGGTGGTGTAGGTGTCCTGAAGGTCAGGTAGTTTACCCCCGGTGATGCGTTGTGCAGTCCTCACTACCCTCTGGAGAGCCTTACGGTTGTGGGCGGAGCAGTTGCCGTACCAGGCGGTGATACAGCCCGACAGGATGCTCTCGATTGTGCATCTGTAGAAGTTTGTGAGTGATTTTGGTGACAAGCCGAATTTCTTCAGCCTCCTGAGGTTGAAGCTGTCTGTGTGGGTGGACCAATTCAGTTTGTCCGTGATGTGTACGCCGAGGAACTTTAAAACTTTCCACCTTCTCCACTACTGTCCCCTCGATATGGATTGGGGGGTGCTCCCTCTCCTGTTTCCTGAAGTCCACGATCATCTCCTTTGTTTTGTTGACATTGAGTGAGAGGTTATTTTCCTGACACCACACTCCGAGGGCCCTCACCTCCTCCATGTAGGCCGTCTCGTCGTTGTTGGTAATCAAGCCTACCACTGTAGTGTCGTCAGCAAACTTGATGATTGAGTTGGATGCGTGCTTGGCCACGCAGTCATGGGTAAACAGGGAGTACAGGAGAGGGCTGAGAACGCACCCTTGTGGGGCCCCAGTGTTGAGGATCAGCGGGGTGGAGATGTTGTTTCCTACCCTCACCACCTGGGGCTGGCCCGTCAAGAAGTCCAGGACCCAGTTGCACAGGGCTGGGTCGAGACCCAGGGTCTCGAGCTTAATGACGAGCTTGGAGGGAACTATGGTGTTAAATGCTGAGCTGTAGTCGATGAACAGCATTCTTACATAAGTATTCCTCTTGTCCAGGTGGGTTAGGGCAGTATGCAGTGTGATTGCGATTGCGCTGCCTGTGGACCTATTGGGACGGTAAGCAAATTGGAGTGGGTCCAGGGTGTCTGGCAGGATGGAGGTGATATGATCCTTGACTAATCTCTCAAAGCACTTCATGATGACGGAAGTGAGTGCTACGGGGCGATAGTCATTTAGCTCAGTTACCTTAGCTTTCTTGGGAACAGGAACAATGGTGGCCCTCTTGAAGCATGTGGGAACAGCATCCTGGGATAGGGACTGATTGAATATGTCCGTAAACACACCAGCCAGCTGGTCTGCGCATGGACACGGCCAGGGATGCCATCTGGGCCGGCAGCCTTGCGAGGGTTAACACATTTAAATGTTTTTCTCACATTGGCTGCGGTGAAGGAGAGCACGCAGGTTTTGGTAGCAGGCCGTGTCGGTGGCACTGTATTGTCCTCAAAGCGAGCAAAGAAGTTGTTTAGTTTGTCTGGGAGCAGGACATCATGGTCCGCAACGGGGCTGGTTTTCTTTTTGTAGTCCGTGATTGACTGTAGACCCTGACACATTCCTCTTGTGTCTGAGCCGTTGAATTGTAACTCTACTTTGTCTCTATATAGTTACGCTTAGCTTGTTTGATTGCCTTGCGGAGGGAATAGCTACACTGTTTGTATTCAGTCATGTTTCCGGTAGCCTTACCCTGGTTAAAAGCAGTGGTTCGCGCTTTCAGTTTTGTGCGAATGCTGCCATCAATCCACGGTTTCTGGTTGGGGAAGGTTTTAATATTTGCTATGGGTACAACATCACCAATGCACTTGCTAATAAACTCGCTCACCGAATCAGCATATACATCAATGTTGTTGTCAGATACTGTCCGGAACATATCCCAGTCCACGTGCTCGAAGCAATCTTGCAGCATGGAATCTAACTAACTCATCTGTATGTTTTTTGAACATTAAATCTTAGCTTTTTAACTAACTCATCTGTATGTTTTTTTTAAACATTAAATCTTAGCTTTTTAACTAACTCATCAGTATGTTTTTTAAACATTAAATCTTAGCTTTTTAACTAACTCATCAGTATGTTTTTTAAACATTAAATCTTAGCTTTTTAACTAACTCATCTGTATGTTTTTTAAACATTATATCTTTGTTTTTTAACTAACTCATCTGTATGTTTTTTAAACATGAAATATTTTGTCAATCCAAATGCCCAGATATTTATAGGCAGGAACCCGATTGATTGGAAAAACATCCAATTAATTTTGGGGGGGGGACAACTAGAGAACAACATGTATTTAGTCTTGTCTGCACTAAGTACCCGTTTTAAACCAATCAGGGCTTTCTGCAAAGTAACAAGGTCAGATTGCAGCTTTAACATAGCCCGGTCAACAGTAGGGGCAATGACGTACATAAGTGTCGTCTGCATTCAGATTAATATTTGGTGAAAATATATGGTTTAACTATTAAATATATATTTTAATCTAATAGTCAAATCATAGAGTAAAAGCAGGTGAGCTGGTTCTACTCTTTTCGGACATTTTCTGGTCTTCTGTGGTAAAAAACTGAGTGGGTCGAGCACAACACCTCAACCCTGGTACCGATAGATAGACAGGCTAGAATTGAAGCTTGCATTCAATTGTCACTCCCTGTTGCACACAACAAGCTTCCTTTCCCCTTGTGACAAAGGGATTTGTGGAGTTGATTACATTTGGTAGCTAGCCCCTGAGGTGAATGGAGTTGATGACATTTGGTGCCTGGGTAGCTAGCCCCTGAGGTGAATGGAGTTGATGACATTTGGTGCCTGGGTCGCTAGCCCCTGAGGTGAATGGAGTTGATGACATTTGGTGCCTGGGTAGCTAGCCCTTGAGGTGAATGGAGTTGATGATATTTGGTGCTTGGGTAGCTAGCCCCTGAGGTGAATGGAGTTGATGATATTTTGTCTCTGGGTAGCTAGCCCCTGAGGTGAATGATGACATTTGGTGCCTGGGTAGCTAGCCCCTGAGGTGAATGGAGTTGATGATATTTGGTGCCTGGGTAGCTAGCCCCTGAGGTGAATGGAGTTTATGATATTTGGTGCTTGGGTAGCTAACCCCTGAGGTGAATGGAATTGATGATATTTGATGCCTGGGTAGCTAGCCCCTGAGGTGAATGGAGTTGATGACATTTGGTGCCTGGGTAGCTAGTCCCTGAGGTGAATGGAGTTGATGACATTTGGTGCCTGGGTAGCTAGCCCCTGAGGTGAATGGAGTTGATGACATTTGGTGCCTGGGTCGCTAGCCCCTGAGGTGAATGGAGTTGATGACATTTGGTGCCTGGGTAGCTAGCCCTTGAGGTGAATGGAGTTGATGATATTTGGTGCCTGGGTAGCTAGCCCCTGAGGTGAATGGAGTTGATGATATTTTGTCCCTGGGTAGCTAGCCCCTGAGGTGAATGATGACATTTGGTGCCTGGGTAGCTAGCCCCTGAGGTGAATGGAGTTGATGACATTTGGTGCCTGGGTAGCTAGCCCCTGAGGTGAATGGAGTTGATGACATTTGGTGCCTGGGTCGCTAGCCCCTGAGGTGAATGGAGTTGATGACATTTGGTGCCTGGGTAGCTAGCCCTTGAGGTGAATGGAGTTGATGATATTTGGTGCCTGGGTAGCTAGCCCCTGAGGTGAATGGAGTTGATGATATTTTGTCCCTGGGTAGCTAGCCCCTGAGGTGAATGATGACATTTGGTGCCTGGGTAGCTAGCCCCTGAGGTGAATGGAGTTGATGATATTTGGTGCTTGGGTAGCTAGCCCGTGAGGTGAATGGAATTGATGATATTTGGTGCCTGGGTAGCTAGGCACCATATCTAATCATCTGTTTATTATCTATCTAAGTATTTTGCGTCCGTGCGTGCGTTTTTGCCTCGGTGCCTCCTATTTTCCTTGTTAGTACCTTAAGCAACAAGCAGAGAGCTAACAAAGCCTCACGGCAAAGTGTGTGTTTGTGCGTGCGAGTGTGTATGAGTGAGTACATACTGTAGCTGTCAGACACCATTAATGTAGTGATTCTAGGACAGTACATACTGTAGCTGTCAGACACCATTAATGTAATGATTCTAGGACAGTACTTACTGTAGCTGTCAGACACCATTAATGTAATGATTCTAGGACAGTACATACTGTCTATTTGATTTTAGCTCACTTTAATCCATTGTACAGGATGAGAACAGGTGAAAGATGACGACTTTCTCGGAATAGCCTCGGTCGAGTCCCCAACCCCCGGATGTTCTGGTTGTCAGGGGAAATGGTAGGAGAGCCTGTGGATGTTGTGGTTGTCAGGGGAAATGGTAAGAGAGCCTGTGGATGGTGTGGTTGTCAGGGGAAATGGAAAGAGAGCCTGTGGATGTTGTGGTTGTCAGGGGAAATGGTAAGAGAGCCTGAGGACGTTGTGGTTGTCAGGGGAAATGGAAAGAGAGCCTGTGACGAGACTTCTGCTTTTGGACGTTAACAAGGTGACACTTCATCTTAACTCCTCCTCCACATTTACTGGATTGGTTGAACAGTGCAAAAGAGAAACCTCCCCCGACAGTTGTTTTTCTTCTCGTCAAGACCTGTATGCAGAGGGTCTAGTTTCAGGCATGTTTTTTACAGTGAAGAGGCGACTCCGGGATGCTGGCCTTCTAGGCAGAGTTGCAAAGAAAAAAGCTATGTCTCAGACTGGCCAATAAAAATAAATGATTAAGATGGGCAAAAGAACTGGACAAAAGAAATCTGCCTAGAAGGCCAGCATCCCGAAGTAGCCTCTTCACTGTTGATGTTGAGACTGGTGTTTTTAGGGTACTATTTAATGAAGCTGCCAGTTGAGGACTTGTGAGGCATCTGTTTCTCAAACTAGACACTCTAATGTACTTGTCCTCTTGCTCAGTTGTGCACCGGGGCTTCCCACTCTTTCTATTCTGGTTAGAGACAGTTTGCGCTGTTCTGTGAAGGGAGTAGTACACAGTGTTGTACGAGATCTTCAGTTTCTTGGCAATTTCTCACATGGAATAGCCTTCATTTCTCAGAACAAGAGTAGACTGAAGAGTTTCAGAAGAAAGTTATTTGTTTCTGGCCATTTTGAGCCTGTAATGCTGATGCTCCAGATACTCAACTAGTCTAAAGAAGGACAGTTGTATTGCTTCTTTAATCAGTACAACAGTTTTCAGCTGTGCTAACATAATTGCTAAAGGGTTTTCTAATAATCAATTAGCCTTTTAAAATGCTAAACTTGGATTAGCTAACACAACGTGCCATTGGAACACAGGAGTGATGGTTCCTGATAATGGGCCTCTGTACGCCTATGAAGAAATCAGCTGTTTCCAGCTACAATGGTCATTTACAACATTAACAATGTCTACACTGTATTTCTGATAAATTTGATGTTATTTTAAATGGACAAAAAATTTTGCTTTTCTTTAAAGAACAAGGACATTTCTAAGTGACGCCAAACTTTTAAACTTTTTAAAGTGTGAATTCTAGTCGTACTTTATCAAACACCTTTTCAAACTCTGCTATGAAGACCAGGCCTCTGCCTTTTTGTTGTTGAGCACCCCTCTTTTCCTTAAACATGTTAAAGCGAAGGTCCACCTGAACATGGTTTCCCTTCAACTCCGTAATGAGCCGTCCTCCCCTCAGCAGCCTCCTGTGTCACCTTGCTGCTTCATCGTTCTCCTCTCTCTCTCTCTCTCTCTCTCTCTCTCTCTCTCTCTCTCTCTCTCTCTCTCTCTCTCTCTCTCTCTCTCTCTCTCTCTCTCTCTCTCTCTCTCTCTCTCTCTCTCTCTCTCTCTCTCTCTCTCTCTCTCTCTCTCTCTCTCTCTCTCTCTCTCTCTCTCTCTCCTCCACTAATATTACCCCTGTCAAACCAATCCATAACGCTACCGCACATCGATCCAAATCAGTTGTCTAAAAGTTGCGAGGTCTGAGCAGGAAAAATACCTGGCCTGATTCGGAACACATTTGTCACTGAGTGTGTGTGTGTGTGTGTGTGTGTGTGTGTGTGTGTGTGTGTGTGTGTGTGTGTGTGTGTGTGTGTGTGTGTGTGTGTGTGTGTGTGTGTGTGTGTGAAGACGCTTGAAATTACCCCCTGGATTCAATGTGGCTGGAGTGGGAAAATATCTACAGATCAATTAGTATACAACTTGACCAAGCCGAAGTTAATTATTATGTGTATTATAATTATTGGATATTTTTGTAGGGGTTGATACATTTTGTGTGAGGGAAGATCTAATCTGACATTTCTAAGTAGAAATTACAATTACCTTTTTAAACCTCAAATACACTACAAGTTCTCCTGCAACACGGTGATCAAATTAAGGTCCTACATCTGTAGTAGTAGAGGAATCTTCAACCTAGCTTCCTTCTCTCCTGAAAACCAGATGTGGGGACCCCACTCAAGTGTTTGTTTTACACCTGCTACTTTAGGTCAGTACAAGGGAGAGGAAGAGGTAGGGGAAGAGGAAGAGGGAAGGGAGAAGGAGAGGGGGGGGAGAGGAAGTGGAGGAGGGAGAGGAAGAGGAAGTGGAAGAGGAAGAGGGAAAGGGAAGGAAGAGGGAGAGGAAGAGGTAGGGAAAGAGGGAAGGCAGAGGAAGTGGAAGAGGGAGGGGGGAAGGAGAGGAAGAGGAAGAGGATGCTGCAGGTGAAGAAGTTAGTGGAGGAGGGAGAGTTAGAGGAAGTGGAAGAGGAAGAGGAAGAGGGAAGGGAGAAGAAGAGGGAGAGGGAGAGGGAGAGGGAGAGGAAAGGGAGAAGGAGAGGGAGAGGAAAGGGAGAAGGAGAGGGAGAGGGAGAGGGAGAGGGAGAGAGAGAGGGAGAGGAAGAAAAGGGTGATGAGGAAGGGTAGTTTTAAGGATAAATGGTGGACCAGTGTAGTGGGCTGAAGTGGAGAAGTAGACAGAGATGGGCAGCATTTGAGAACCTTACAAGCCTTGCTTCCTTCATCCTAGGTCCTGGACCTTCTGAATGGCCGCCCCCAGGTGGTGAAGGTAGGAAACAACATCTCCACTTCGCTGATCCTCAACACTGGGGCCCCACAAGGGTGCGTGCTCAGCCCCCTACTCTACTCCCTGTTCACCCACAACTGTGTGGCCATGCACGACTCCGACTCAATCATCAAGTTAACAGACGACACAACAGTAGTGGGCTTGATTTCCAACAACGACGAGACAGCCTACAGGGAGGAGGTGAGGGCCCTCGGAGGGTGGTGTCAGGAAAACAACCTCTCACTCAACGTCAACAACACAAAGGAGATGATTGCAGACTTCAGGAAACAGCAGAGGGAGCACCCCCCTATCCACATCGACGGGACAGCAGTGGAGAAGGTGGACACATCACAGACAAACTGAAATGGTCCACCCACACAGACAGTGTGGTGAAGAAGGCGCAACAGCGCCTCTTCAACCTCAGGAGGCTAAAGAAATTTGGCTTGTCACCCAAAGCACTGACAAACTTTTACAGATGCACAATCGAGAGCATCCTGTCGGGCTGTATCACAGCCCGGTACGGCAACTGCACCATCCACAACCGCAAGGCTCTCCAGAGGGTGGTGCGGTCTGCACAACGCATCCCCGGGGGAAACTACCTACCCTCCATGACACCTACAGCAAGGACAACAACCACCCGAGCCACTGCCTGTTCACACCTCTACCATCCAGAAGGCGAGGTCAGTACAGGTGCATCATAGCTGGGACCGAGAGACTGAAAAACAGCTTCTATCTCAAGGCCATCTGACTGCTTAACAGCAATCACTATCTCAGAGAGGCTGCTGCCTACACGGACACCCAATCACTGGACACTTTAATAAATGGATCATACGTCACTTTAATTAATGCCACTTTAAATAATGTTTCCATATCCTACGTTACTCATACCACATGTATATACTGTATTTTATACCATCTACTGCACCTTGTCTATGCTGCTCAGCCATCGCTCATCCATATATTTATTGGTACATATTCTCATTCACCCCTTTAGATTTGTGTGTATTAGGTAGGAATTGTTAGATGACTTGTTAGATATTACTGCACTGTCAGAACTAGAAGCACAAGCATTTCACTACACTCGCATTAACATCTGCTAACCGTGTGTATCTGACCAATAACATCTGCTAACCGTGTGTATCTGACCAATAACATGTGATTTTACTTTATTCCTCAGTTCCACTATCTCACATTAAAAGCTCACTGTGGGAGGAGGTTCGAGTGTGGGACCTGTACTGTTCTGGACAAATGTACAGGGCCTACCTGACCAATACAGAACCATGACAAGATCTCTCCTTCATGCTTCATTACACAAACAGTCTATGAGCTCTAGTTCTCTCTCTCTCTCTCCCTCTCTTCCTCTCTTCCCTCTTCCTCTCTTCCCTCCCTCTCTTCCTCTCTTCCCGATCTCTCTCTTCCTCTCTCTCTCTCTCCCTCTCTCCCTCTCTCCCTCTCTTCCCTCTCTCTTCCCCCTCTCTCTTCTTCTCTTCCCTCTCTCTTCTTCTCTCCCCTCTCTCTTCCTCTCTTCCCTCTCTCTCTTCCTCTCTTCCCTCTGTCTCTCCCTCTCTCCCTATCTCTCTCTTCCTCTCTTCAATCTCCCTCTCTCTCTCTCTCTCTTCCTCTCTCTCTCCCTCTCTCCCTCTCTTCCTCTCTTCCCTTTCCTTCTTCCTCTCTTCCTCTCTTTCTTCCTCTCTCTCTCTCTCTCTCTCTCTCTCTCTCTCTCTCTCTCTCTCTCTCTCTCTCTCTCTCTCTCTCTCACTCTTTCTCTCTCTCTCTCTCTCTCTCTCTCTCTCTCTCTCTCTCTCTCTCTCTCTCTCTCTCTCTCTCTCTCTCTCTCTCTCTCTCTCTCTCTCTCTCTCTCTCTCTCTCTGTCTCTGTCTCTCCTCTCTCCCTCTCTCTCTCTCTTCCTCTCTTCCCTCTCGCTCTCTCTTTCTCGCTCTCTTCAACAGTGCAGTACACATTATGAAAAATATACACAAAAAGTAATAAAAAGTAGTAAAAAATATAGTGATGTTTGGATATATGTACACAGTAGGAATATGTGCTAAAGGTAATAGTGACATGGTTGAGAAGCTTAGATAAACAGTAATAAACTGGTCTGTCTGTCTAAACTTATTGTGCATAGTCAAGAGTAATATAAATAGTTTGATTAAAACGTTTACAAGCTTTGCAAGAACAACCATTTCCCTAATAATCCTGTTTCCATGGATACATCTGCATGAATACACCAATGAAAATAAACGTTATTTTTGGGAAGCAGATTTGATTCTGTGTTCAGACATATAAAGTTTGTATGTGAAAACTACTTGTTAAGACGCGTACAATTCAGTTGTTCTGAACTCACTTCAATCGCGCTAAAGAGGGAGGGTCGTTCGGCTGAAATACACAGATGGAACGCTGATTAAAGTGTTCACATGTCCTAAATTTTTTGAAAGATTGCTCAGAAAACCAGGTGTTTTAATTGGCGTACGCTGACTTTGATTGCGATCTTACGCCTATTAGTAAGGTGTTTACGTGACTATTGCATAATTTGCCAACTGCCATAATCAGTTTAATATTGAATTAATACCGTGCATGTGTAAAAATACTCAATCACACACTCAAGGTTTGCCTGTCTCAGAGTGGCCTCAGTCTCTGTGAGAGGAGGAGGAGAGGAGGCTCTTCACAATGGGTTTCAATGAGTCCAAGAGAGAACATCGACATGGCTAAAAAATGTATTCCTTAAAGCCGCACTCCTTAACAAGTGCCTGCCTACCATTAGCTAGGCTAGGGGTTAGGGTTAAGGTTAGGGTTAAGTTAAAGGGTTAAGGTTAGGGTTAAGTTAAAGGGTTAAGGTTAGGGTTAGGGGAAGGGGAAGGGTTAAGGTTAAGGTTAGGGTTAAGGTTAAGGTTAGGGTTAGGGTTAAGGTTAAGGTTAGGGTTAGGGGAAGGGTTAAGGTTAGGGTTAAGTTAAAGGGTTAAGGTTAGGGTTAAGTTAAAGGTTTAAGGTTAGGGTTAGGGTTAGGGTTAGGGTTAAGTTAAAGGGTTAAGGTTAGGGTTAAGTTAAAGGGTTAAGGTTAGGGTTAGGGTTAGGGTTAAGTTAAAGGGTTAAGATTAGGGTTAAGTTAAAGGGTTAAGGTTAGGGTTAGGGGAAGGGTTAGCTAACATGCTAAGTAGTTGCAAAGTAGCTCAAAAGTAGTAAGTAATTGCTAATTAGCAAACATTTGCTGAAGTTGTCCATGATGAGAGTCGAACACGTTTGCGTAATTAGCTGAACTTGTCCATGATGAGATTCGAACACTAAACTTTTGTTGCTATATGTACACCTACCCATCCATCCCGACCAACCACCTTACTTTTGTTTATGCCTTAAGTAACGTCTTATGTAACCATACGAAACGTAACATGTCATATTAATTTCAGTGTCCCTGATTTACGTTTACTATGTTACGTCTAGTCTATGAGACCAGGCTGAGCTATCTGCAGGCTAGTTAGACTTGCCTGCTTGCCAGAATGCCCCAACAACTGCACAGCCTCTCTGAGTAACTACAGAGAGAACTCTTACGCATGGTTTATATATTTATTTTCTCTTTTCGGATGCAGGCACAACTGCCTTTGAAGTTTCCTCACTGACTCACCTTCTGTTGCCCCCTTCTGTTTCTCTTTGGCTACGACCAAAATAGCACCCTATTCCCTACACGCTGCAGTTTTTTTACCATCACTATGTAAGGAATAGGGTGCCATCTGGGATGCAGCCGTTCTCTCCTGACCTGTGTTCAAATACTTTTGTAAATCTTTCAAATGCTTTATCTGTGCTTCATTTTGCTTGGCCAGGCTTAAATGGACCAATAGAAAAAAACTGAAACTGCAAACCCCACCTCTTTCGTCTCTCCAGGCAGTCTAGAGCAAACACAAAAATTATTTGAAAAATGTCAAATAGCCTTTGACCCCAGCCATGCTCTGCTCCCCTCTGACTCAGTTCTGGCACGGCGTCTGCGTTTCTGTTTGGCTCAGTGTTCCACTTGGCACCTGCTGGTAGACCTGCAGTGTTAATTGGTGTAATGGGTGTGGAAAAAAGGGTCAGAGGGAAACGACCTGCGGGATACATCTTTTCATCACTATGAAAGGTATTCAATTAGATTTATTTTTTTTCTCATAGTTTGAATCAGCCTGTGTTAGAATAGATTTGATAGAGTTATTTCTTACAGCGGTGAATATTAAGAGTAATATATTTGTAATGATAATATCCAGGTGATATCCATACTTGGAATCAGCCGGGTTAGAATAGGTTTGATGTTGATGTTATTTACACCTGATATCCATGTTAACAGTCACACTTATTTCAAAGTGCACTATGTTGAAATCGCTCTGCCATTTCCTGGTTGTTAAAATGTCTGTTTTATGCGACAAAACAAGAGAGAATCCCTGTACCGTCTAAACTGCTGTGAAATATATTTTACATAACCAACAATATTGTTGTTTCAGCTGTTTGAATCTGGTGTGCAAAACTGAAAATAAAAGACCCCAAAACTAAATTTAAGAACGGGAAACATGGAAATAAGCACTACTTAGACTTGCTTTCGATGAGAATCACAGATCTATAACACACATTTCTACGTGAATTTGGTCGTGTCACCCAAAAAGTGACATATTGTAGGTTTAATGCACTGTAAAATGAACACCTTTCTAAACCTGTATTTAGTGTACTGCAGTTATAAGCCAAGCCACCAGGGGTCACTGTGATCTAATCTGCACGGTCAGTCAGTCAGTGGGCAAACTGGTTTCAATAATAGGACTTCAAACAGCACTTTGCCCGTAGACCAGCATTCCCATCATATATCAGTGTGTGAGAGATGTTTGGTGTGTAAACAAATTGTATGTTGCTTCAAAGCTCTGTGCATCATGGCTGAGGGACATTAAGAGTAGGATTTTCAACTAGTACCTTAGCCCTTGACCCGTGTCAGATATCCGTGAGTGAGAGACGTGAGGTGTGTAAGTGAAGGCTACATTGTTTTAAGGATTTCTATGTGTCATACTATGTGTAGGTATATGTGTAAATACATGGACTGGCATTGGTGTGACCGCCACCCACCTGTACAGTAATGTCTACAGGCATCAGTAATCTTACCTTGGAGAGAAGTCTCACCTTGGGGATACTACAGCTGCCTACACCTTACTCACATGTGAGCTCCTCTGCCCTCAGGTCAGACGATATTCTAAGCTCTGATATCAAGAACACTGACTACAGGTTAGTTGTAGCATGTCCTGAACAAATCTAGATCTGAACACTGGCTAACCTGCTTTCCCTTGCTATGAGTTCTGTGTCATGAATGTTCTGTACTATGAGTTCTGTGTCATGAATGTTCTGCACTAGGAGTTCTGTGTCATGAATGTTCTGTACTATGAGTTCTGTGTCATGAATGTTCTGTACTATGAGTTCTGTGTCATGAATGTTCTGTACTATGAGTTCTGTGTCATGAATGTTCTGTACTATGAGTTCTGTGTCATGAATGTTCTACACTATAAGTTCTGTGTCATGAACGTTCTGCACTATAGGTTCTGTGTCATGAATGTTCTGTACTATGAGTTCTGTGTCATGAATGTTCTGCACTATGAGGGCTGTGTCATGAATGTTCTGTACTATGAGTTCTGTGTCACGAATGTTCTGCACTATGAGTTCTGTGTCATGAATGTTCTGCACTGAGTTCTGTGTCATGAATGTTCTGCACTATGAGTTCTGTGTCATGAATGTTCTGTACTATGAGTGCTGTTTCATGAATGTTCTGTACTATGAGTTCTGTGTCATGTATGTTCTTCTGTATGTTCTGTGTCATGTATGTTCTGTGTCATGTATGTTCTGTGTCATGTATGTTCTTATGTATGTTCTGTGTCATGTATGTTCTTCTGTATATTCTGTGTCATGAATGTTCTTCTGTATGTTCTCTGTCATGTACGAAGGACGGTACTAACCGACCGAGCTCTCATGTTCTGCTCCTGATCATGCATGACAGCTCCTTACCAACAGAACACGCATGAACAACAGTTGCATGTTCTGAGCAAATGTACTGTACCTCCCTACAGCATGAATGTACTGGACCTCCTTACAGCGTGAATGTACTGTACCTCCCTACAGCGTGAATGTACTGTACCTCCCTACAGCATGAATGTACTGTACCTCCCTACAGCATGAATGTCCTGTACCTCCTTACAGCATGAATGTACTGTACCTCCCTACAGCATGAATGTACCGTACCTCCCTACAGCATGAATGTACTGTACCTCCCTACAGCATGAATGTACTGTACCTCCCTACAGCATGAATGTCCTGTACCTCCTTACAGCATGAATGTACTGTACCTCCCTACAGCATGAATGTACCGTACCTCCCTACAGCATGAATGTACTGTACCTCCCTACAGCATGAATGTACTGTACATCCCTACAGCATGAATGTCCTGTACCTCCCTACTGCATGAATGTACTGTACCTCCCTACAGCATGAATGTACTGTACCTCCCTACAGCATGAATGTACTGTACCTCCCTACAGCATGAATGTACTGTACCTCCCTACAGCATGAATGTACTGTACCTCCCTACAGCATGAATGTACTGTACCTCCCTACAGCATGAATGTACTGTACCTGCCTACAGCATGAATGTACTGTACCTGCCTACAGCATGAATGTACTGTACCTCCCTACTGCATGAATGTACTGTACCTCCCTACAGCATGAATGTACTGTACCTGCCTACAGCATGAATGTACTGTACCTCCCTACAGCATGAATGTACTGTACCTGCCTACAGCTTGAATGTACTGTACCTGCCTACAGCGTGAATGTACTGTACCTCCCTACAGCATGAATGTACTGTACCTCCCTACAGCATGAATGTCCTGTACCTCCCTACAGCATGAATGTACTGTACCTCCTTACAGCATGAATGTACTGTACCTCCTACAGCATGAATGTACTGTACCTCCCTACTGCATGAATGTACTGTACCTCCCTACAGCATGAATGTACTGTACCTCCCTACTGCATGAATGTACTGTACCTCCTTACAGCATGAATGTACTGTACCTCCCTACAGCATGAATGTACCGTACCTCCCTACTGCACCTCTATGCTTCACTCTTCCCTCTCTCTCTCTCTCTCTCTTACCCCCTCTCTCTCTCTAGATTTGGAAGTCTCTACATACTCATACTGTCAACTGGACTAAGAGAGAACGTTATCTATCTAAGTGAATATGTCACAGGATCTAAGTGAATAATCTTAATAATTTCTCACACATGCGTGCTCTTTCACACACAAGAGTGATGTTGTCTCAGCAGTTGATTCAATGCATAAAACAGTGTTCAAAAAACAGTTAACGAATGCATTCGCTTTGGTATTTGCATACATTGCTTTCATGGTGATTGGTTATGATATGAATAACTGTGATCACACGCCGCAGCGTAGTGCTCTTTCCCATGAGGTTGATATTCTGTCTTTTCAACGTTGTGATGTTTTCTCTTCTTGTGCTTTGACAATTCCATTTAGTCATTTAGCTGATTGTTGATGTAGGATCAGGCTGGGTACATCATCGTAGCTATTAGTAATCATACTTCCTCTCCCCACCCTTTATTTATGATTATTATTTTGTAACTTTTATTTAACTAGGCAAGTCAGTTAAGAACAAATTCTTATTGACAATGACGGCCAGTCAGCCAGCCACCCATTGTGCGCCGCCCAATGGGACTCCCAATCACGGCCGGATGTGATACAGCCTGGATACACTGTCATGGCAAGGGTCTCCAGGGGCGACTTTCAGAGTATAAGAAACTAGCGGTTCAGCTTGACAGCTATCAGTGTCCACGGTTATAAGACTGACTCAGGTGACAATCTACTGCATCTTAAACTTCTTCAGGATTGGTGGGTACCCTGCGGGACGGTTGAGCTAATGTAGGCTACTGCGATTAGCATGAGGTTGTAAGTAACAAGACAATTTTCCAGGACATAGACATATCTGATACTGATATTCTTGTTAATCTAGCTGTACTGTTCAATTTACAGTAGCTATTACAGTGAAATAATACCATGCTATTGTTTGAGGAGAGTGCACAGTTTTGAACATGAAAAGTTATTAATAAACAAATTAGGCACATTTGGGCAGTCTTTTTTTAACAGAAATGCAATGCTTCATTGGATCAGTCTAACACTTTGCACATACACTGCTGCCATCTAGTGGCCAAAATCTAAATTGTGCCTGGGCTATAATAATATATTATGGCGTTTTTCTTGCATTTCAAAGATGGTACAAAAAACGGTTGGTTTTTTCTTTGTATTATCTTTTACCAGATCTAATGTGTTATATTCTCCTACTTTCCTTTAACATTTCCACAAACTTCAAAGTGTTTCCTTTCAAATGGTACCAAGAATATGCATATCCTTGCTTCAGGGCCTGAGCTACAGGCAGTTAGATTTGGGTATGTCATTTTAGGTGAAAATTGAAAAAAATGGGCCAATCCTTTTAGGTTAAACGGTACCCTATTCCTTATGAAGTACAACATTTTTGACCAGAGACACTAAGGGATCATGTTGCTATTTCAGACACACTTAGATATATCATCCTGGGAAACTAATATATAGCTTGATTTTAATCTTCATGGTTTCTCCTGACTTAAAACTTTGATCAGACATCTCAAAGTGTTATGTTGAAATACCAATTAAGCACCAAACCAGCTCCACGGCAATGAGATGGAGTTTAATGCTGGCAGGAAGAAGAGAAGAGAGGGAAGAGAGGAGAAGAGAGGAGAAGAGAGGAGAAGGAGAAAGAAGCTGTACGTTTGTTGTCTCAGTGATTCATGGGCCTGTTGACCTTCCTGTGAGGAGGATGATGAACAGCCTGGTCCCCAACCTCAGACCTTCTCTCTCTTCATCACTCTGTCGCTCTCTCTCTCTCCCTTTATCTATCTCCCTCTCTCTCTCTCTCTCTCTCTCTCTCTCCCTCCCTCCCTCCACCCCCTCCTCTCTCTCCTCAACTGTCTGAAGCCTCAACCTTCAGCTCACATTCAATCATTTCAACGCCCATCGCCTGTAGCTTGATAAATACACAGCATATGGTCACCTCTCTCACCTCTCACTCACTCCATCCTAGAAAACAACAACAACAAAATGCCGCTGGCTGGCTGGCTGACTGGCTGGTTGGCTGGCTGGGTGACTGGCTGACTGCCAGGGTGACTGGCTGAATGACTGGCTGACTGGGTGGCTGGCTGGGTGGCTGACTGGTTAGGTGACTGGCTGGCTGGCTGGCTGGGTGACTGGCTGACTGCCAGGGTGACTGGCTGGCTGGGTGACTGGGTGGCTGGCTGGCTGACTTGCCCACGATGGTGCCAACAGACCTGTTTCTGTTGGCAGGGTAGCCTAGTGGTTAGAGCAGTAACCGAAAGGTTGCAAGTTCAAATCCACGAGCTGACAAGGTACAAATCTGTCGTTCTGCCCCTGAACAGGCAGTTAACCCACTGTTCCTAGGCTGTCATTGAAAATAAGAATTTGTTCTTAACTGACACTGTATGCATCCCAAATGGCACCATGTTACCTTTATAGTGCACTACTTTTGACCAAGGCCCATAGGGTTCTGGTCAACAGTAGTGCACTATGTAGGGAATAGGGTGCCATTTGAGACACATTGATAGTGTCTACTGTACCCTACATTCACCCTCTGTCCTATAATGGTTCATAGGACACATTACCAGGGCTAATGGATTATGTGATGGACTAATGGCTGCTCCATTGACCTTCCTGTAAATCAGTCTCCAAGTGGGTTTCAGAGAAACTTTGTGAGGGAAAGTTTGACACACCCAACATTTCTACATGTTTTATTCAGGAAAACTCTGTGAACCAAGGTTTTCTTGGTCAGGAACAACTCCTGCCTGGCTACCTTTTCCCCTCTTTGACAAAAGTGTAGGCCCTCCCCCTCATGTCTAATACTTTATAGCACATTGTTTAATTCTAATTATTAAATGGAGTCAGATATATCATATGTATAGTTATAAATATAATGTAGCCCCTACAAAAGCCGTCCTAGATAGGGCCATGAGGTTCTCCTGATCACATGAGACCTACAGTATAACTAGGAGTTAGCTGGAAAAACACTCCACATGAATAATTATGACCCTATAAGAATGAGAAGACTATTAGCCATTTGCATGTCATGTTTTAATGTCTTCATTTAAATGCAAATGTTGGCTTAATGACCCGAATTGAATAGCGACACAGCAATGGATAGTTCAGTTTCCTCCCATTGCTTTGACCTGCCTCTGAAGTATTCATGTGTGTGAGCTATGGTCACGTGTGTTAGGTCTGAAAACAAGTCTCTCTTTAAAAAATGTCATGAAATGATTCAATTAGTGGTTTGAGAGCTACCTTGAAGTGTATCGACGTGGAAAAAAATAATATCACTTTTTATTTTCTACTATTGACGAGTACCGTGTGACACTGAAATGTTAGTCGTATCAGGCTCACTGGTTTTCCCTGTCCAATACAAAACCCCTGTTACTACACAGCCCTGTAGTTGACGATGGCACTTAATCAACACATGAGATTTAAGGCGAGAAGAACGTCAAATACCCCTAGTGCTACTGCCCTTAACGTGCACATATATAATGTTCACATGTATAATGTACATATGTATAATGTACACATAATGTTCACATGTATAATGTACACATGAATAATGTACACATATATAATGTTTACATGTAAAATGTTCACATGTATAATGTACATATGTATAATGTACTGTACACATATAAAATGTTTACATGTATAATGTACACATATATACTGTTCACATATATAATGTACACATATATGTTTACATATATAATGTACATATATAAAATGTTTACATGTATAATGTACACATATATAATGTTCACATATATAATGTACACATATATAATGTTCACATGTATAATGTAAACATATATAATGTTCGCATGTATAATGTACACATATATAATGTACACATATATAATGTACACATATATAATGTACACATGTATAATGTACACATATATAATGTACACATGTATAATGTACACATATATAATGTACACATATATAATGTTCACATATATAATGTACACATATATAATGTTCACATGTATAATGTAAACATATATAATGTTCGCATGTATAATGTACACATATATAATGTACACATATATAATGTACACATGTATAATGTACACATGTATAATGTACACATATATAATGTACACATGTATAATGTACACATGTATAATGTACACATATATTATACATGTGCACATTATATATATGGAGCATCAGCATTTGTGGGTTCGATTACAGGCTCAAAATGGCCAGAAACAAAGTACATTCTTCTGAAACTCATCAGTCTATTCTTGTTCTGAGAAATGAAGGCTATTCCATGCGTGAAATTGCTAAGAAACTGAAGATCTCGTACAACGCTGTGTACTACTCCCTTCACAGGACAGCGCAAACTGGCTCTAACCAGAATAGAAAGGGGAGTGGGAGGCCCCGGTGCACAACTGGGGAAGAGGACAAGTACATTAGAGTGTCTAGTTTGAGAAACAGACAACTCACAAGTCCTCAACTGGCAGCTTCATTAAATAGTACCTGCATATGCTTTCTTTAAAAAAAAAGGACATTTCTATGTGACCCAAACTTTTGAACTGTAGTATAAATAATGTTCACATATATAATGTTCACATATATAATGTACATATACATATATAATGTTCACATATATAATGTACACATATATAATGTTCACACATATATCCCAATCCTCCTGCAGTAGGCTTACACGCTGTTTGTGTGTTTGCATGTGTGTGTGCGTGCGTGTATGTGTGTGTGCCATTGCTTGTGTGTGCGTGTGTGCGTGTGTGCAGAGAGTCCCACAGTGCTGTAGGCTACATGATACAGATTTAACCTTGTCTCTCTGCCGGGTCCCTGCAGGCTAGCGCGGGTCGGAGTGGGTTGTAATACCACTAATAGTGCCTTTAACTTTAATGTAAATTACCCTCGGGTTATGACTGTTTAAAGAGGTGGAAGACAAAACGGAGGTGGGGAGGTGGGGAGATAGGGAGACGGGGAGAGAGATCAGAAGGGAGGGAGGGAGGGAGGGAGGCGGAAACGGAGGGGCAGAGGGAGAGAGGGAGAGAGGGAGAGGGGAGGGAACTGCCTGAGACGTGAGGTCTATTTACTGAAGGCCACAGTAGAGAGAGAGATACACACACATGCAGATTCCAGATTGCATGCAGCACATACCGTATTATAACAGTCAAAGAAATGCAAGCTGAAAGAACATCTTTCTAAGTAGCAACTATATTGTCATCTGAAGTCAGAATGAAAACTGTCAATATATATATTTTTAAATCTACTGTATCTAGCTAATTATCAAGGATATAGTGCTGTTGCTATTTCTGACACCTTTCAGTATTTGTATTCACAATAAATCTGGCCAAGAATGAGAACAATTATAGTGGTGCATTACAGTGAAATACAGTAGAACTAAGAAGCCTCCTGTATCAAATCAAAGTTTATTTGTCACGTGTGCCAAATACAACTGGTGTAGACCTTACAGTGAAATGCTTACTTACAGTCTCCAACCAACAGTGCAATTAAAAAATAAATAAAATTAAAGGTAATAGGTGAACAATAGGTAAGTAAAGAAATAAAAACAACAGTAAAAAGACTGATTTGATTACCTGTTCAGGAGTCTTATGGGTTGGGGGTAAAAACTGTTGAGAATCCTTTTGGTTCTAGACTTGGCGCTCCAGTACCGCTTGCCATGCGGTAGTAGAGAGAACAGTCTATGACTGGGGTGGCTGGAGTCTTTAGGGCCTTCCTCTGACACCGCCTGGTCCTGGATGGTGTAGAGGTGTAGAGGTCTTGTAGGAAACAAACAGGCTTTCTCCTCTCTACAGACCACTCCTGCAGGAAACAAACAGGCTTTCTCCTCTCTACAGACCACTCCTGCAGGAAACAAACAGGCTTTCTCTTCTCTACAGACCACTCCTGCAGGAAACAAACAGGCTTTCTCCTCTCTACAGACCACTCCTGCAGGAAACAAACAGGCTTTCTCTTCTCTACAGACCACTCCTGCAGGAAACAAACAGGCTTTCTCTTCTCTACAGACCACTCCTGCAGGAAACAAACAGGCTTTCTCTTCTCTACAGACCACTCCTGCAGGAAACAAACAGGCTTTCTCCTCTCTACAGACCACTCCTGCAGGAAACAAACAGGCTTTCTCTTCTCTACAGACCACTCCTGCAGGAAACAAACAGGCTTTCTCCTTCTCTACAGACCACTCCTGCAGGAAACAAACAGGCTTTCTCCTCTCTACAGACCACTCCTGCAGGAAACAAACAGGCTTTCTCCTTCTCTACAGACCACTCCTGCAGGAAACAAACAGGCTTTCTCTTCTCTACAGACCACTCCTGCAGGAAACAAACAGGCTTTCTCCTCTCTACAGACCACTCCTGCAGGAAACAAACAGGCTTTCTCTTCTCTACAGACCACTCCTGCAGGAAACAAACAGGCTTTCTCTTCTCTACAGACCACTCCTGCAGGAAACAAACAGGCTTTCTCCTCTCTACTGAGCACTCCTGTAGGCAGTAACACACACACACACACACACACACACACACACACACACACACACACACACACAAATGAACATTAAGAACTTTGTGCTTTTCCAATTCGTCTTCACTGTTTGGGCTTGACGTCACTAATAAGAAATGCCTAGCTCCAAGCATAAGCGACATAAGCAGTTGCTAAGGGCCCCCGAAAAATACAACATTAAACATAGATTTGGTTGGGGGGAGGGAGACTCAGTTGGGATCTCAATTTACTGTTGAGAGTTAGAATAGTATAATACACAAGGTGCAAGATTGAAATTATTTTTTTATCTTGTTTTGTCAGTCACTGACAGTCACTTAGTTAGCCATGTCAGCTAACCTGTCACACCCTGATCTGTTTCACCTGTCTTTATGATTGTCTTCACCCCCCTCCAGGTGTTGCCCATCTTCCCTATTATCCCCTGTGTATTTATACCTGTCTTCTCTGTTTGTCTGTTGCCAGTTCGTCTTGTTTGTCAAGTCAACCAGCGGTTTTTGTATCAGCTCCTGCTTTTCCCCAGTCTCTCTTTTCTCGTCCTCCTGGTTGTGACCCTTGCCTGTCCTGACCCAGAGCCTGCCTGCCGTCCTGTACCTTTGCCCCTGTTGCTGTAATAAACATTGTTACTTCGACACGGTCTGGGTCTTACTTTCATCCTGATATAACCATCTGGGTCTTACCTTTGTCCTGATATAACCATCTGGGTCTTACCTTTATCCTGATATAACCATCTGGGTCTTACCTTTATCCTGATACAACCATCTGGGTCTTACCTTTATCCTGATATAACAATTTTTGGGTAAGTTAGTCTAGCCAGTTATCTAAACTTGTAGTAATTATGACCCGATGACTAACCAGGCTTGTAGAGCACGTGCCCAGGGTCCCTGACCTCCAGGGGGCCCCCAGTTGATTTTGTTGGTCACTCTCACTCAGATATCATTAACATGGCATAAGTCATGGCAAAATGTGTAGAACTGCAGAAAACCCCACGGCAAAACGTGTAGGATTGCAGGAAATAAACTTTAAAACATCAATCTTTCTCTCTACTGTCAAGGGAGGGCCGTAATATATTCTTCATTTATATTTCTAACATGCCAAGACTACACTGACAGAACGTAACGTCATACAACATACTGAAACGTTAATTTTATGAATGAGAATGATTGAGGCTAGTTAAATGAATTCAGTCTTTACAACTACTGTACTCTCTTTGGGTCAGGTAGACATTCGGAGCAGGTGCGTAAACACACAAACAAACTGACAAACAACCTAAACAACAGACAACCTATAGCCTACTGCTAGTAGGTCTACATTTCAACATAAGACAGGAGGCTGCTTACCACATGGATAGCAGCACTGCCGCTTCCCGCTCTCCCTCCTATACATTTAATTTGAACAGCCAGAATCGTGATCTTTCATCGAATCAACTTAACCTTCCCGAGTCCCGAGGGCTTGTCATCGCCGGTGCCAGTCTACTGTGAGTGACATCAAAGACTGATCAAGAAAGTGCCCTCGTACCCCCAACTGGTCTTTGCTAACAAGTAGGCTAGGCTACAACACTAAACTTGACAGATGTATTTCTTTGACAGAGTTAGTGTTTAAAGATTAACCTTTATTCAAAATAATTCTTATTTTAATTTAATTAACTGCAAGTAAAGAACATGAAGCACTTCTAGATTGATCCCATGATACCTGCATTCCTTAAATTCCACAATTCCTTGTGATAATTCCATGGACATACATTATCATAAAGAATACATATTTGAAGGCCAAGTTCGTTTGCCTGGTGCCCCCTGGGTGGGTAGAGGTTTACCTCTAGGATAAATGGAATGGTCTAAAATTAGCGAACTCTGCTCACCTGGCGATGCAAAATGTATTTGCCCAAAGAAACATTAAACAAATACAAAAGATTGAACAATTAGGGTTCCAATAGGACCAGCCAGGTTGCTCAAGATCCACTTAGAAATTCAACATGTGTCCAATTCCCCAGGATGTCGGAGGAAACCTTCAGAACTCACCACCTGGTGAGTTTAGGGTGTATCCCCAGTCCCCCTTGGGCCCAGTACAGGGCCTGGTGAGTTTAGGGTGTATCCCCCCTTCCCCTTGGGCCCAGTACAGGGCCTGGTGAGTTTAGGGTGTATCCCCCCTCCCCCTTGGGCCCAGTAGAGGGCCTGGTGAGTTTAGGGTGTATCCCCCCCCCTTGGGCCCAGTACAGGGCCTGGTGAGTTTGGGGTGTATCCCCCCTTCCCCTTGGGCCCAGTAGAGGGCCTGGTGAGTTTAGGGTGTATCCCCCCCTTAAAAAAAAATCTGGGTTTGAAAATAAAAAGTGACATACTGCATGTCCATAGCGAATGATTTATGGCCTTTATAGGGGGAGGCGTGGGCGATTCTTATGACATTGTCAGCAGTAAGATTTGAGTTTGATTCTCAAAAAGACAAGGCCTGTAGCTTTCAAATGATACAGTAGTCATAGAGTATGCAATGTAGGTCAAGTCACCAAAAGTGCAAACATTTAGTACGCATGGAAAGGTTACACCCTGATGGTCATTGTAAAGCAATGCACTTCCTTCACCATCCACATGACCTTGTCTGCATCCTCCACATGCTCCGTTTAGCTAGCTCATCGTTTGCAATAGGAAAAATGAATGGGGAAAGAAGTGTGAAGTTTCTACACCTATTTGCGTCGTATTTCAATAACAACAAAAAACTCCATAACTTGAAAGCCCTGATTGCTGCGGCAATTTTGAGATGACAGGCTTGAAAAACTATTTAGCCATTTTGGCACAGTGACTCACTACCCAAACCAGATGCAACTGGTTTTGTGGCCAAGAGACGTCATTTATCTCCTACTGCTATCCAGTGGATGAACTGGGAATCAAACAGAGGATATATTTACATCATTGAATAGGTACGGCACGTTGCACAAGCCCTGCACTTTTTTTTTTTAAATGGCTGTGTTCCAATGGGAATTTGCACATGGTTATAGTTGAGGAACCAACTCCTCTCCTGTTAAAACCCCGTTGACCAGCTGCAAATTAACGTCAGTCTAGTATACATAAATAGTCTTCAGTCTGTCAGTCAAGAGGGGTTCTGTGGAGTAAACTGAATCTCATGTCAATTTACAATTCCAATCTCCATGGGAAGAAAACAAAACACATTCATTTAAAAATGAATGACTGTGGAGAAAGACACTATGAAAATAGTATGACATTGAATAAATATCTCTCTTAACATGGTCCTGTGGGATTCACAGTAATATGACAGGAATTAAATGGTGAGATTTCATTTCTTAAACATTCTTTCTCACTATGATTTTAAAAGACATCGCCACAGATGGAAATCACTGGCCTATCTTTGCCATCTATATTGTTATCCGCAAAGTTTTGGAATCTCCATAAATTGAAGCTGCGAATCCGCCATAGAAATAGTTAGAAAGAATAAGATGAAGCTCTGGTAATATGGATAACTATTGAAAGGGCTGATCTGCGTTTCTCTACATTGTAATGGACACGATGCAACCTTTGGTAGGTAGGCTGCTGGCAGGCTTCAGCTGCGGTAGAGCAAAGCCAAGTCAGCCTGTGCTCAAAAGGTTCTCAAAGGGGAAGTGAAATGAAAGGACTATATTCTTGATCATGCATGCCGCAAATGACATGTAGCTAACTATAAGTTCCTTTTTATTATCTGGATAAACACTTGTGGTTTCTAGCTAACGTTACACCAATCAAAGCAGTGGAGCAAAACTTTAGTGTTTGTCACGTGTGCTCCCTCTTCCGGCCTCTAGGTCACCAGGCTGCTCGTCATGGCACACACCTGTCACCATCGTTACGCGCACCTGCGCGTGATCAGACTCAACTGGACTCCATCACTTCCCTGATTACCTGCCCTATATATGTCACTCCCTTTGGTTCCTTCCCCAGGCGTTATTGTTTCGGTTCCAGTGTTAAGTCTGTACATTGTTCGTGTTTTGTTTTATGTTGCGTTTATTTGTTAAAACACTCACTCCCTGAACTTGCTTCCCGACTCTCAGCACACATCGTTACAGAATAACGCCTCACCTAAGGGAAGCATCAGGGAGTGTTTTTTGTTTCGGTGGGAATGATGTCGGGTCCGGGAGCCGCTACAGGCTCTCATGCCTCCACCGGCTCGTCAGGCTCTCATGCCTTCACCGGATCGCCAGGCTCCCCTGCCTCAGCCGGTCTTTCAGGTTCCCGCGCCCCAGCCGGCGACAGGTTCCCGCGCATCAGCAGGGGTGACCGGTCCTTTGGTTGGCGTCCTGCGGCTGGAGCCGAACGCGCCGGGGAGGGGGTACCGTGACGTATGCTCTCTCTGGCGCTCTAGGTCGCCATGCTCCCACGTCTCAGCCGGACTGACAGGTTTCTCGCGCCTCACCTGAACTTGCTTCCCGACTCTCAGCACACATCGTTACAATGGTCAAATGCATTCATCTTTAGGCGATAGGTTGAGCCGGTTTGCAAAATGCTATCATATCAGGCAATTATACCATTTATAAAATGGTCATATATATATATATATATTTTTGATACAGACTAACAAAAAAAATAAGTGAACATTTCCAAATTATCCAATTGATTCTGATCCTTTTCAGGAAAAAAAAGTGGAGGATTAAAAACACAAGTTTACTCCCCCTATTTAAATTTGCTCCATGACTCAGTGGGCTCAAGTGGACACAAGGCTTTTGGGCTCATCTCAGTCTTAAAGAGGAATAACTTTGCAGCTGTTTTTGATTAATAACCAATGCCATGCTGGTGGGGTAGTAACATTCAAATAAAACCCAACCCTGAAATGAAACGTAGGCTGACAATCATTTGTATGTCATATCATACGAAAAGAAACCTCATTCACACGCATTTGCACGAAGTGGGTAGTTCAGATTTGTCATTTTTTTAAAAATATTTAACATTTATTTAACTTCTATCCCAAAGATATCATACTTTAACTAAAATTATGACTTATTTATTTAAATCCTTGTACAACATCATGGGTAAGTTTAAATAATATGCTTAAGGGAAATACCAGGCCCCCAGTGTCCGGTCTGGAGCATGAAGTCGCAATCTCTGCTGGTCGGCTAATGCGTAGCAACCTAGCGGTGTTAAATTCCCTGGACTGCCATAGAATTAGCCCCCCAAAAAATGTTGACAGCCGATTATTATGATCAAGTTCGATCCTCACAGTGAATTATTTAAACGTTCGCTACAAATGGAGATATTCAATTAAATAGTGATCCATTCTGACTACTACATTTGTCATGACACAGGACCACGCTCTGACACAGATCAATCACGGGCCAGCAGGCTACGAGCAGGCTCCAGGTTGACTCTCTCAGGCAGGATAAAAAACGACTACATCGACCATGATCCATTGCTAGTTACGACCACTTTCGCTGTGATCTTTTGATTTTTTTTCTGGTGCCATTCAGACCCATTCAGCAATATGGCACCCTTCAAATGAAAATACATTCCTGGCATCATGTGCCATCGGGAGTTTTCCATAGCACTGACGGCATCCACGTGTTCCTATCACCATCTACTGGTTATATAATGTCTATGTTAGCTACATGATGAGACACTAATACACTTGTTGACACAACCTGTAAAAGGCAGACAGACAATGTTTGTGTCCCAAATAGCATCCTATTCCCTATATAGTGCACTACTTTTGACCATGGTCCATAGTGATTTTATTTAAAAAGATTCATAGGGTGCTATTTGGGACTTATGCAATGTATACAAAACAAATGGGTGAGGTTAGTCTTTATTTACATCCCAAATGGCACCCTTTCCCCTTTATAGCGCACTACTTTTGACCAGAGCCTTATCTCTGGACAATAATACACTCTTAGAATTAGTGGTGACTTAAGAACCCCGGAGTTCCTCAACTAATCCCTGGAGTTCCTCAAGTAACCCCTGGAGATCCTCAAGTAACCCCTGGAGATCCTCAAGTTACCCCTGGAGATCCTCAAGTTACCCCTGGAGATCCTCAAGTTACCCCTGGAGATCCTCAAGTAACCCCTGGAGATCCTCAAGTTACCCCTGGAGATCCTCAAGTTACCCCTGGAGATCCTCTATTTACCCGTGGAGATCCTCTATTTACCCGTGGAGATCCTCAAATTTACCCCTGAGATCCTCTACCCCTGGAGATCCTCAAGTTACCCCTGGAGATCCTCAAGTTACCCGTGGAGATCCTCTATTTACCCCTGGAGATCCTCTATTTACCCCTGGAGAGCCTCTAGTTACCCTTGGAGAGCCTCTAGTTACCCCTGGAGAGCCTCTAGTTACCCCTGGAGATCCTCTAGTTACCCCTGGAGATCCTCTAGTTACCCCTGGAGATCCTCAAGTTACCCCTGGAGATCCTCAAGTTACCCCTTGAGATCCTCAAGTTACCCCTGGAGATCCTCTATTTACCCGTGGAGATCCTCTATTTACCCGTGGAGATCCTCTATTTACCCGTGGAGATCCTCTATTTACCCCTGGAGAGCCTCTAGTTACCCTTGGAGAGCCTCTAGTTACCCCTGGAGAGCCTCTAGTTACCCTGGAGATCCTCTAGTTACCCCTGGAGATCCTCTAGTTACCCCTGGAGATCCTCTAGTTACCCCTGGAGATCCTCAAGTTACCCCTGGAGATCCTAAAGTCATTGCTAGTCAATGGTTCATATTTGCACCTTTGGCTAGTTCAGGGGTTCATGGAAGAACCTTTGATGGTTCAATCTGTGGATACTTCGGGATTTGAGTAAATTAGGACTTCCTCAGAGTCAGATGAACTTGTAGATACCATTTTTATGTCTCTGTGTCCCGTATCAAGGAAGTTGGAGGTAGTTTCGGGAGACAATGCTAACTAGCATTAGCTTAGCAATTGCGTTAGCGCTAGCTAGCAACTTACTTCAAACTGCTAGCAGTTTCCCTTTAAGATAAATATTTTTTTGTTCACCCGTTATAGTAAATGTCATTCCTTTTCGTCTGTTTTGTTGTATTGTCATTACATGTTAAGGTTGAGCACTGGCAGGTTTGTAGCTTCAAGGAGGCTAACAGCTGTGATTTTATCTTCAATGCTCGGACGTGACGACAACTTGCGGAACAACAACAACAACAAAAAGTGTATACAAAAAAAGATACATTATACCACCACCCAAAAGGGCGCTTGGTGAGTGAGAGGTCAAAGGGGAAGATGCTCAGGCACAGGTAGACTTCTGTTTGACCATCCCATCATCTGGCCTCCTCTCCTTGTTACTGCTGACCAGTTCAATTGGTACCTCACCAAATAAATCATATTGTTTCTTTATGAATGAGTAACACTAGATCAGCGATGGGCAACTTTGATGTGGGTGGGGGCCACAAAACAATCTCAACTCATTATGAGGGACCGCAGTGGCTCATAGGTCTGTGTACCAGCAAAACATTTTAACGACCCACCTCTTGACAGTGAAGAGAAAAAACATATGATTTAGAGTTCATTTCCTGCAATTCTACAATTTTTCTAAGTGGCATAGAGGACATTTTGCAGTTTTAAAGCAGGTTTGCTGCAATTCTACTCATTTTGCCATGGGGTGGAGAACATGCCGCCAGTATCCCGTCCCTGCTCTTGACATTTTCATTTTGAATAAAGTAGAACTTTAGTAGAGCTGTATTTGAGTGATGTTTCTTTTCCTCCAACTCTTCCTGTTGTGAATATTCAGCCAGCACCACAAACCTGCTTTTGCTCTCTCACACACACACACACACACACACACACACACACACACACACACACACACAGGATAGAAATAAAACCCAGTCTTCATAAATCAATGTGTTAAATTATCTCTCTCTCTTCCTCTCCCTTCCTCTCTCACTCTCTCCCTCCCTCTCCCACCCTCTCCCTTTCTCTCCCTCCCTCTCTCTCACTCTCTCTCTCACTCTCTTAATCTCCCTCCCTCTCACTCCCTCTCTCTTTCTCTCATTCCCTTTCTTCCTCCATCTCCCCCTCTCTCTCATTCCACCCTCTCTCTCTCTCTCTCTCTGTGTCTTCATTCTCTTTAAAACAGCTGATATATGTCTCCTGGATCATTCTCTTTAAAGCAGCTGATATGTCTCCTGGATCTGTCACTATCTTCTTGATTGACGGACCAAGACGCAGCGATGCTTCCAGTATACATATTTATTTGTTAAACGTAACTGGGGAAAATAACAAACAGAACGAACGAAGATCGTAACATATAACATAAATAAACACTTACGCTATGAACAAACAATAACCTTCTGAAACCCTCAAACATATATATGGTTCCCAATTAGAGGTAACGACAAACAGCCGCCTCTAATTGGGAACCATTTCCCCAACATAGATATACACACCCTAGAACAGTAAAACCCTACACCAAAAACGAAACTAAACACGCCAGCCTGTCAACTCAGGCCTGGACGTGACAGGATCATTCTCTTTAAAGCAGCTGACATATGTCTCCTGGATCATTCTCTTTAAAGCAGCTGATATATGACTCCTGGATCATTCTCTTTAAAGCAGCTGATATATGACTCCTGGATCATTCTCTTTAAAGCAGCTGATATATGTCTCCTGGATCATTCTCTTTAAAGCAGCTGATATATGACTTCTGGATCATTCTCTTTAAAGCAGCTGAAATATGTCTCCTGGATCATTCTCTTTAAAGCAGCTGATATATGACTCCTGGATCATTCTCTTTAAAGCAGCTGATATATGTCTCCTGGATCATTCTCTTTAAAGCAGCTGATATATGACTCCTGGATCATTCTCTTTAAAGCAGCTGATATATGACTCCTGGATCATTCTCTTTAAAGCAGCTGATATATGACTCCTGGATCATTCTCTTTAAAGCAGCTGATATATGACTCCTGGATCATTATCTTTAAAGCAGCTGATATATGTAGGTTAGAGGCCCGCAGAGAGCTGTGTTGGAGGGTATGGGGGGTTTCACCAGAGCTAAGGCTTTCAACATAACACTGCAGAGTGGATAATGTACTGTTTGTACAGAAATAACTACAAAACAAAACTCGAAGTTCGAAGTGCCATGCTGCGAACTGTTTGAATTCCATATTCAATTCAGAGTACAGAGTGCAAGTCATTTCAGAGTACAAACAGCAAGTGCTTACCTTCCGTTTCAGTTGCTCTTAATTGTTTTTTTTACGGTACAGGTATTATTCAGCGAAACGATATGGCAAAATGCTAATTACACAGTAACAACTCGTGAAGTGATGAGTATTAGGATGAGAGTCAAGAAAAATGTCTGCATCATTCCTATTAACCACGAGGCAGAGAGTTGTAATAATATAACACTGCTCAGTGCTCAGTCAGTTGCTCTGAGAACGGCTGATTCATCTGTATGGATTCTCACATGAAAAGCCGACAGAAATAAAAGGAGTTATTTGCTGTTGTTCACGCCTAGACAGCAGGTGTTTATTGGGTGCATGGAGCAAACACTAGGGTGGTGTCCCAAATGCCACTCTAATACCTGTTGGGCCTACTATGGGCCCTGGTCAAAAGTAGTGTACTACTACCTCTAGGCTCTGGTTAAAAGTAGTGTACTACTACCTATAGGCTCTGGTTAAAAGTAGTGCACTACTACCTATAGGCTCTGGTTAAATGTAGTGCACTACTACCTTTAGGCCCTGGTTAAAAATAGTGCACTAATACCTATAGGCTCTGGTTAAAAGTAGTGCACTATAAAGGGAATAGGGTGCCATATGAGACTCAACCCTAGAACACTGTGATGATGAGCCACAATGATCATCTGCTCCATATGTCATGCTGCTTGTTATGTTTCTGCTTCCACACACACACGCACGCACGCACGCACGCACACACACACACACACACCCACGCATGAACACACACACACACCCACGCACGCACGCACGCACGCACACACACACGAACACACACCCACCCACCCACGCAAGCACCCACGCACGCACACACGCACACACACACACCCACCCACGCATGAACACACACACACTCACTCACCCACACACAAGCTCACACACACACCCACGCACGAACACACGCACACACGCACCCACACACACCCACACACACGCTCACACACACACACGTTCACATGCACGCACAAACACACACACATACAACCACACACAGACCGACACACACGCTCACACACACACACGTTCACATGCACGCACAAACACACACACACACGCAACCACACACAGACCCACACACACGCTCACACACACTCCCACACACACACCCACGCACGCACACACTTGCTCACACTCGCTCACACTCGCTCACACACGCTCACACACCCATGCACACGCACTCACTCGCTCACACACGCACACACACACCCACACACTCGCTCACACACGAACACATGTATATAGTAACATTCATTTAGATCACCCACACACAAGATACCGATAGTTTCACTGTGTAGTTGTTTGTACAATCATTAAATATTGTAGTACAAAAATATGTGATACATGTTTCATTATGCTACTACACGTAAATATATCACTGTAAAAGGACTAGTAGAGAGAATACTACAGACACAGTGGAATCACTGAACATAATATGACATTTATTGATGAAATACAATAAAATCACAACATAGGTTTCTTTGAATCAAAATAATAATAATAAAAATAATAATAAAATAATAATTAGCTACAAAAAAAGAACAAACATTTAAAGGTCAACTGCAGTGTTCCTCACCTGGCTTACTGTAAAAACCAGAACAAAGGGTTGATTACTGTACTTCTATATTCCCATCAACCCTGTCTTGTGGATTTGGCCACAGGTTCTCATCCACATCACAATGGATGTTTTCATTAGCCAAACATCTTGGGACGAATCTTCGCGCATGGCGTATCCAGGCGTGACACTGGTCTGCCGTGATGTCATTGCATGCGTCATCCATGGTCTGGAGAAGGATGGCTTGTTCGTGCGGGCACCTATCATACACCTTCCACCTCCATGTGGAGAAACATTCCTCAATCTGGTTAAGGAAAGGAGAGTATGGGGGTAAGTGCAGGGTGGTAAATTGTGGATGGGCCTGAAACCTTGCTTGCACCGTTTGAGCAGGGTGAAACCTGACATTATCCCACACAAACATAGGTCACGCCATCAGCTCTACAGGCCTGATTTATCTCATCAAGGAAGGTTACAAGGAGAGCTGCATTATATGATCGAATACGAGGTCTGCGTCCCACCACACCATCTTCTGATATAGCCGCACACATGGTGATGTTGGCCCCACGTTGTCCAGGTAGTTGGATGGTTGCCCGCTGGCCAATGAAATTCCGACCTCTCCTCCTTGTCTTGGCCAGGTTGAAGCCTGCCTCGTCCAAAAATAGGAATTTGTGATGGTTTTCATCAGCATCCAGCTCCATCACCCTCTAAAAATACATTTTGGAAAGAGAATTACTGATTACAATGATGTAGAATTTGGGGGGAATTTTTCACAACAGTCATCTTGAAACTGAACATACCTGAACATACTCAGTCCTCAGTGGCTTCACTCTGTCTGCATGTCTTTCAGAAGGCACACGGTGTAGCTGTTTTAGAGACACCTGGTGCCTTTTCAGCATGCGCGCAATAGTCGGCAAACTTATGGCTTCCACATTGTTGAACATGTCATCATTGTTCAAGATGTGCTGCCGAATTTCTGTAAGGCGAATATCATTTCTGGCCCAAACCAAATTGACCACAGCCAGCTCTTGTTGGTCAGTCAGAATGTTGCCTCTGCCTCCCCTATTTGGCCTAGTCTCAATTCTTTTGGAAAAATTACAGTAAGAACACATTTAGTCACATCACCTACTGTGTGGTACACATTGGCATGTAGTATACGGTCATTTGACAATTGAGAGTAGCCTAATGTTTAGTGCATGCTGAAGACTTACCGGTTCTCATTGCGGAAAGTTCTGATGATTGAGGCCACGGTTGATCTTCTGAGATTTGGTTGAATCATTGTAGCTGCCTCAGTCATTGTCATGCCATGATTTACGACATATTCTACAACTATTGCTCAGATTTTATTGGACACTTTGCTGTTGCTGCCGCTGTCTTGGTCCGTGGCCTTGTCCTCCACCACGTTCCCCCCACACCTCTCAAACGAGGCCCACGACCACCTCTCAGAAGGGGTGTTTGTCCCCTGCCATTCCTTTGACCACCACGTCTTCCTCGTCTTCCTCCTCCCACTGCTTGACCTCTACTGTGACCTGGATCCCCTGCCGGCCCCATGTTATCGCTATGTTGTTGTAGGTGGATACCACTCATTTCACTATATACTCGTACCACAATGTGAAATCAATCATCAGTAACGAGTTGGCAGTATTGGAAAAGCAATTACAAGGGCCTGCATACGTACACTCACCGGCCACTTTATTAGGTACACCTGCATGTTAACGCAAATAGCCTGCTCCTTTGAACAGAAAACCACATGGCTGCCTGCAACTCAATATATAGAGTATATAAAGTAGAGAGCTTTAGTTGTTGTTCGACCAAACATTAGAACAGGCAAGATGTGTAACTTTGACAGTGGTACGACTGTTGGTGCCACACATGGTGGTTCCAGCGTCTCAGAAACAGCAGCCCTCCTGGGATTTTTACGCACTACAGTCTCTAGAGTTTACAGAGAATGGTGCGATAAACAAAACGCATTCAGTGAGCGGCAGTTCTGTGGGCAGAAACACTGTTAATGAGAGAGGTCAGAGGTGAATGTCCAGACTCATTCAATCTGACAGAAAGGCCACAAATGCTCAAATAACAGCCGTTTAAAACAGTGGTGTACAGACGGGTATCTCTTAACGTACAACACCGTGAATAATTCAGGCTGTTGTGGAGGCAAAAGGGGGTCCTACCCAGCACTAGATAGGTGTACCTAATAAAGTGAGTGTACAGTAATGTCAAATCTGAAAACATGATCTGGAAAAGTGATAAAGAATGCTGAGGAAATATTACATCCATAGATAATGTAGTCCAATTGGTTAATGTTCCACGGTAATTGGTGTCAATAGATCTCGTTATCCTGAAACTTTCATGATATTAACATGGAATATTGTTAGTCAGTTTCCTTAATAAAACTATGCATAGAGTAATGCAACAGCTACTTATCATTTTGAGCAGTTGTATAAGTTGATAGTTAGATCATTGTAATGAAATGAAAAAGACAGTCATCTCAGATGTAATGTGTGAATTGGTAGTTAGATCATTGTAATGAAATGAAAAAGACAGTCATCTCAGATGTAATGTGTGAATTGCAGTTTGAAATGGTGATACTTTGATGTTAAGTTGTGTCATTCTGAACAGGTGATTTTAGTTCAGAGAACAAATGATCTTAGCTTTATGTGCATTGTATCCAAGCAATTGGGAAAAGTGTTAAGAGTTTAAAAAAAAACATGCATTTTGATCATCGGTTGTGAGTTTTGTGTCTAGAGTTTTGAAAAATGACATCAAGGTTCTGAAATTAGTGCCAAAGTAATTGTAAAAGACTGTAAAATTTCTGAGGAAGGAGGTAGAGAGCAACAGCCTAGTCTCAGTTCCTGATGAGTCAGGCAAGTTGCTGTGGAACAAGGACAAGAAGGGAAGTGGAACTCTTCAACAATTGAAGAGAGAAGGAACCTCTGGGAGGGAGGGGGCCCACCCCGACTTAGCCAGGGCCATGACAATACCAGAAAGAGGAAGAGACAAAGTTCTTGCCCAGCAAAAGAGACAGATTGTTTATCTTAAGGTATAAATTCACTACATGCTTGTGTCAGATCAAATTTTTGTGTATTTTAGTGTAAGGTGTACACCTTACAGTGAAATGCTTTACTTACAAGTCCTTAAACAACAATGCTTTAAGTGACTTTTTCTAGTAGTCCGTTTGAATTTATACTCTGATTGTTCAGAACATTACAAAGCTTATTTTTGTGTGTTGTACCAAACATACTTAGGATTTTTACTACACTATACTGAGAGTCAGTTTACATATAACCCAATATCTATACTGAGGTCTTCAAAGACATAATCAAATGGTTCCAATGTAACCCACTATCTATATACACTGTATCTATACTATCTATATATGCTGTATATAAACTATTTATATACACAGTATCTATACTATCTATACTGTATCAATACTATAAATACTGTATCAACACTATATATAATGTGAATATACTATATATGATGTATCTATACCATATATATATATACACTGTATGTGTATAGAATATACAGAATATCTCTATTCAGTATCTATACTATATATATTGTATCTATACTATATGAACTGTATCTATACTATATATACTGTATCTATTATGTATGTATACTAGCTATACTCTATCTATACTATTTATCTATACTGTATGTATACTAGCTATACTGTATCTATACTATTTATCTATACTATCTATCTTTGTTGTATCCATACTGTCTCTACTGTATCTATAATATATATATATATATATACTATCTCTACTGTATCTATACTACATCTATACTGTATTTATACTTTATCTATAGTATCTATCTATACTATCTCTCTACACTGTATGTATACTAGCTATACTGTATCTATACTATCTATCTATGTTGTATCTATACTATCTCTACTGTATCTATACTATCTATCTATGTTGTATCTATACTATCTCTACTGTATCTATACTATATCTATACTGTATTTATACCTTATCTATAGTATCTATCTATACTGTGTCTATACTATCTATACCATATCTCTATACTGTATCTATACTGTATCAGGGTACTGTTTACACTTAAATAGCTTTCATTTAATCGTTTTTAATCATGTCAACAACAACAACCTCTTTAAACATTAGAAGTTTTGATAGCTAAGGATTCAGCGATGTGGTTAACTTTTTCAGCTGAGACCGTAAGATTGTTTTTCGGATTCCTGCAAAAAAAAAAAAAAACAATAGTTAGCAGTTAGTAATTATCAGAGCAAGATAACACTACCAGTGCTAGAGTCTCCAGTGGTATTTGTGTCTAAGTCTGGGCTCAAATGCGCTAGTTGCGAGATGACATCTTTAACTGTTAAATGAACATAAATTCTTTGTTCCAAATGTATCATCACCAAGCAGCTTAGGGAAGAGATTCTCCGGCTGCTAGTTCAGCTGCGGGATGAATAAGATTTGCTTTCTAAGTACTTTGATGCAGCCCGAGGCATTTCTGAATGCCTCTTACAGCCAAGGGGTCGATGAGTTGGGCAGTATTGACCTGCTCTAATCCACTGGAAAGATGGTAAACTCAACTCCGCAGCCAGTTGGAGACTGGACACCGGCAAAGCAAAGGAGGTCAGGTGGGAGGCAGTCTGGTCGGCCTCCATATATCCGAGAAGATCAGATCCAGCTATTAAACAGCTTTGCCCCACTGGAGGCGGACATACTGTCCCCGGGAGTCAGATCTGATCCTGTGAGTACACCAACAGACAGCAGCCGTCCATGGCCACCCTCCACAGCTCAACTGGACGCTGGCCGAAGGAAACAAGGTCTTGGGCCCCCCTCCATCTCCCTGAGGATTCCGATGCCATCCGCTGCTACTGTTAAATGTGAGGTGAGTCAGGCTGGCGTGAGTCGAAGCACACCTCCTCCCCACTGCCCAAGGCAGGCCTGTTCAGTTCCCCCTCTTCCTTCCCCATCGGATTCCACCACGACCACCATCGTCGTGGGCAGCAAAATGGTGAGAGATTTTGGCCTTCCAACCAAGGTCCACTGTTACCCAGGTGCCCGTGTCCAAGACATCAACTCCCTCCTGCCCACAGTTCTAGCCAACTACTCTAATATTGTCACCATTGTCACTCACGTTGGATTAAACAACATTCGCTCTGGCAATCTGAGGAACTGAAGAAGGACTACAACATTCTCTTGAACACTGTTGTTTGCACAGGGAAGAGAACAGTCATGTCTAGACCCCTGTCGTGCTATAGAAAGGGTTCGGGGACATTACAGCCACCTCACTGGGCTAAAAAAGTTCCTGAAGAAACTCTGCAAAGACAGGAATGTCTCCTTTTGGGACAATTTTGTCTTGCTGTGGGAGCAACCAACACTCTTTAAAAGAGATGGTATTCACCCTAACCACAGGGGTTCCAGGATTATCTCCACCAACATAACGAACTGCTTTAGAGACTGACGGTGTGGGTTTGGTAGCGCTCCAGAACTCCTGTCATAATAAGAAACAAAGGACATGGAAATCCTATTATATCCCAGTAAAATAGAAGTGCAGTGAATGTAAGTAACCTCATCTGTGTTCCTTTAACTGTCAGCTCCGAGGGTATTATCTGCAATAATCATATGGACATAGAATTTAATTCCACTGTTTGCACTGAAACTGTCTGCCTTAAGAAGAAGCCCACTGTTTGGCAGCCCTACTCAGTACCATTGACTCAAATGTAAATGTCACGGACATGTCTTCCTCGGATTAGCCTCTCAGAATAGCACTAAAAACAAACAAGCAACCCAGAAAATAACAAAAAAAAAAATCCCATATTAACACATGTAGCCTGAGAAAGAAGGTTAATGAAATTTACATCTAATTAACATCAGAAAACATCAATATTCTGGCCATCTCTGAAACACACTTAGATGATTCATTTGAAGTTGCTGTAGTAGCTATACTTAAGCAATAAGTCCCGACGGGGTGTGGTATATAGACAATATACCACAGATCAGGGCTTTTCTTACATATGACGCAACGCGGAGTGCCCGGATACAGGCCTTAGCCGTGGTATATTGGCAATATACCACAAACCCCCGAGGTGCCTTATTGCTATTATAAACTGGTTACCAACGTAATTAGAGCAGTTAAAATAAACGTTTTATCATACCCGTGGTATACGGTCCGATATACCATGGCGGTCAGCCAATCAGCATTCAGGGCTCGAACCACCCAGTTTATAAATGGTTATGTAATATATAGGAAAGATAATAATGCAAATAGGGGAGGTGTTGCCATGTGTGTCCAGAGTCATGTTCCTGTTGGGCTGAGAGAGCATCTCATGTCAGACGATGTGGAAGTAATATGGCTACAGGTTCATCGGCCTCACTTAAAGCCTATTCCTCGTCGGAAGTTGATATAGAACACCAAGTGCTAAAAGTCAGTATTTGGACAATATGTGTGAAATGTTGGCTAATGTATGTGATGTCAACAGAGAGGTATATTTTCTGGGTGACCTAAATATTGACTGGTTGTCATCAAGCTGTCCGCTCAAAAAGAAGCTCAAAGCTGTAACAAGTGCCTGCAATCTGGTTCAATTCATCAGTCAACCTACCAGGGTATTTACAAACAGAATAGGAACTAAATCATTCACATGTATTGATCACATCTTTACTAATGTTGCAGAAATCTGCTCTAAAGCAGTATCCACACCCATCGGATTTAGTGATCTTAATTTAGAAAATCTAGAAAAAACTAAGTTCCAAAGACTGGACCTAAAATTGTGTATAAATTATCATACTCAAGGTTTTACAATGATTCCTAAGTTCAAGATGTGAAAAATATTTGTTGGTCTGATGTGTGTAATGAGGAACATCCAAATGCACTTAAAGCATTTATGAAACTGCTGCTTCCGGTTACTGATAGGTATGCGTCCATAAAGAAACTGACTATTAGAACTGCCAAATCCCCAATGGTAGATGATGAAGTTAAATAAAGGTTAAAGTTTTTTTTTTAAATGAATTGAAAACCTGTATGGATAAGAGGGATGAGGCAAAGGGAATAGCAAATAAGTCTGACAACACAGCAGACGGGCAAACACAGTAAATTGAGAAATCACGTAACCAAACTAAATAAAAAAGAAACGATACTATGGAACAAAGATGAATTATATGAAGCATGATAGTAAAAAACTCTGGAGTACGTTATATGAAATTCTAGGCAAGAAAGCAAACTCGGCTCCATCTTTCATTGAGGAAGATGGCTGTTCATAACAAAACCCTTTGATATTGCCAATCACTTTAATGACTTTTTTGTTGACAAGATTAGTAAACTTATGTACCACATGCAAACAACAAACGCTGAGCCTTCATATTCATGCATGAATCTAATAATGAAAGACAAGCACTGTAGTTTTGAGTTCCACAAAGTTAGTGTGGGAGAGATGATTTATTTTTGCTGTATATAAATAAAGACAAACAGACATGGAGGGAGGTAAAGTTCATTTCGCTATCCAAGAATAGCAGAGCACCCTTTAATGGTTCAAACAGCCAACCAATCAGCCTGTGCTTAGCAAACATTTTGGGAAAAAAATCACTCAACATGCTCGGCACTGACACAAATGACTGATGATTGGCTGAAAGAAATTCATAGTAAGAAGATTGTGGGAGCTGTTTTGTTTTGTTAAAAAACATAGGTGTTATGGATTTGAATCCTCTGCCTTACTATGGATTGATAGTTACCTATCCAATAGAACACAGTGTCACACCCTGATCTATTTCACCTGACCTTGTGATTGTCCCCCCTCCAGGTGTCACCCATCTTCCCCATTATCCCCTGTGTATTTATACCTGTGTTCTCTGTTTGTCTGTTGCCAGTTCATCTGGTTTGTCAGGTCAACCAATGTTTTTGTTCTCAGCTCCTGCTTTTCCCAGTCTCTCTTTTCTCACCCTCCTGGTTTTGACCAATCTACCTGCCCCTGACCCTGCCGACCTGTACCTTTGCCCCACCTCTGGATTGTTGACCTCTGCCTACCATGAGCCTGCCTGCCGTACAGTACCGTTGCCCAACCTCTGGTTTACTGACCCCTGCTTGCCTTGACCTGTCTATTGCCTGCCCCTGTTGGAATATTAAACCATTGTCAATTTGACGTGTCGGCATCTGGGTCTTACCTTGATTTCTAATACACAGAGGGTTTTTGTTAATGGATACCTCTCATGCAAATTCAGTTGAGTGTGGTGTACCGCAGGGCAGTATTTGATCCCTTGCTGATTTTGTACGTTTGCCCACTGACAAGGAAATGATCAGTCTATCATTTTAATGGTAGGTTTATTTGAACAGTGAGAGACAGAATAACAACAAAAAAATCCAGAAAAACGCATGTGAAAAATTGTATAAATTGATTTGCATTTTAATGAGGGAAATAAGTATTTGACTCCCTCTCAAACAGAAAGATTTCTGGCTCCCAAGAAAGCACATATGCATGCCCGTCTGAAGTGTGCCAATGAACATCTGAATGATTCAGAGGACATCTGGGTGAAAGTGTTGTGGTCAGATGAGACCAAAATGGAGCTCTTTGGCATCAACTCAACTCGCCATGTTTGGAGGAGGAGGAATGCTGCCTATAACCCCAAGAACACCGTCAAACATGGAGGTGGAAACATTATGCTTTGGGGGTGTTTTTCTGCTAAGGGGACAGGACAACTTCACCGCATCAAAGGGACGAAGGACGGGGCCATGTACCGTCAAATCTTGGGTGAGAACCTCCTTCCCTCAGCCAGGGCATTGAAAATGGGTCATGGATGGGTATTCCAGCATGACAATGACCCAAAACACACGGCTAAGGCAACAAAGGAGTGGCTCAAGAAGAAGCACATTAAGGTCCTGGAGTGGCCTAGCCAGTCTCCAGACCTTAATCCCATAGAAAATCTGTGGAGGGAGCTGAAGGTTCGGGTTGCCAAACGTCAGCCTCGAAACCTTAATGACTTGGAGAAGATCTGCAAAGAGGAGTGGGACAAAATCTCTCCTGAGATGTGTGCAAACCTGGTGGTCAACTACAAGAAACGTCTGACCTCTGTGATTGCCAGCAAGGGTTTTGCCACCAAGTACTGAGTCATGTTTTGCAGAGGGGTCAAATACTTATTTCCCTCATTAAAATGCAAATCAATTTATACAATTTTTCACAACCTACCATTAAAATTATAGACTGATCATTTCTTTGTCAGTGGGCAAACGTACAAAATCAGCAGGGGATCAAATACTTTTTTCCCTCTCTGTATAGATAAAGTATAGATAGATAATACAGATACAGTATAGTTTTCAGATGTGCTAACATAATTGCGAAATGATTTTCTAATGATCAATTAGCCTTTTAAAATGTGCCATTGGAACACATGAGTGATGGTTGCTGATAATGGGCCTCTGTACGCCTATGTAGATATTCCATAAAAATCAGCCATTTCCAGCTACAACAATCATGTACAACATTAACAATGTCTACAATGTATTTCTGATCAATTTGATGTTACTTTAATGGACAAAAAAATGCTTTTCTTTCAAAAACAAGGACATTTCTAAGTGACCCAAACTTTTGAACGATAGTGTATATATAAAGTACCAGTCAAAAGTTTGGACACACTCAAGTTTTTTAATTTTCTACATTGTTTAATTTTCTACATTGTTTAATTTTCTACATTCTACATTTTCTACATACATAATTTTCTACAATTTTCTACATTTCTACATTGTAGAATAATAGTAAAGACATCAAAACTATGAAATTACACATATGGAATCATGTAGTAACCAAAAAGTGTTAAACAAATCAAAATCCGTTTTATATTTGACATTCCTCAAATAGCCATCCTTTGATGACAGCTTTGTATAGATAGTATAGATACAATAGAGATATAGTATAGATACAGTATAGAGATATAGTATAGATAGTATAGATACAGTGTAGATATATATTATAGATAATATTGATACAGTATAGATATTATAGATACTGGATAGTATAGATAGATAGTATAGATACAGTATAGATATTATAGATAGATAGTATAGATACAATAGATACAGTATAGATAGACAGTACAGACACAGTATATAAATATAGTATAGATACAGTATAGATAGATAGTATAGATACAGTATAGATACAGTATAGATCGTATAGATAGACAATACAGACACAGTATATAAATATAGATACAGTATAGATATTATACTGTAGATACAGATATAGATAGTATGGATACAGTATAGATAGTATAGATACATTATATAAATATAGTATAGACACAGTTTAGATACAGCATAGATACCGTATAGATACACTATAGTTTAGATACAGTATAGATTGTATAGCTACAGTCTAGAAAGTTTAGATACAGTATAGATACAGTATAGACAGTATAGATACAGTATAGATATTATAGATACAGTATAGATACAGTATAGACATAAATACAGTATAGATAGTTCAGATACAGTCTAGATTGTATCTGAACTGTCTAGATAGTTTAGATACAGTCTAGACAGCATAGATATTATAGATACAGTATAGATATATTTAATTGTTGTGTCCCTGTCCCCCCCCCCTTCTGCCCTCAGAATAGCCTCAATTCGTCAGGGCATGGACTTTGCAAGGTGTCGAAAGCTTCCCATAGGGACGCTGGCCCAGCTTGATTCCAATCCTTCCCACTGTCGTGTCAAGTTGTCTCAATGTCCTTTCGGTGAAGGACCATTCTTGATACACACGGAAACAGTTGAGCGTGAAAAACTTAGCAGCATTGCAGTTCTTGACACAAACCTGTGTGTCTGGCACCTAGTACCATACCCTTGTTCAAAGGCACTTAAATCTTTTTTCTTACCCTTGGAATGGCACACATACACACTCCATGTCTTAATTGTCTCAAAGCTCAAAAATCCTTAAACCTGTCCCCTCCCCTTCATGTACACTGATTGAAGTGGATTTAACAAGTGACATCAATAATCAAAATCAAATCAAATTCATTCATGAAGCTCTTTTTACATTAGCAGATGTCACAATGTGCTGATACAGAACCCGGCCTAAAACCCCAAAGAGCAAGCAATTTAGATGTAGAAACACAGTGACTTGGAAGAACTCCCCAGAAAGGAAAGAAGGAAACCTAGAGAGTAACCAGGCTCTGAGGGGTGACACTTGTTGGGGTCTTAGAGCAAAACAAAGAACATCGTGTTCCTGAGAGTCTGCCCTTTCTACAGAGTGATCATGTTAGTTTGTAGTCTAAACCGTTCGGATGCTACAGACATTTTCGCGAGAAGACAGATTTTCAGGATGTCTGCTGGTCTGACAAACAATGCTATAGCTCTACCATTTTGCTCTGATATCGCTGGCTTAAATTGATGGATTTTGATAGAGATTATTTTATTATGTTCCTTAGATTGATGCACCGGTGTGCTAGGGGGTTTAAATACACATCGTTCTTCAAGATGTTCAAACATTCATAAATGACCAGCAAGGTAAAATAATAATCACAGTGGTTGTAGAGGATGCAACAGGTCAGCACCTCAGGAATAAATGTCAGTTGGCTTTTCATAGCCGAGCATTCATAGGTAGCAGGTGCAGTAGAGAGGGAGGAAGAGAGAGGGTCGAAAACAAGGTAGCACGTCCGGTGAACTGGTCAGGTTGAAACTGTCTCAGCAGCACGACCAGGTGGACTGAGGACGGGGACAGCCAGGAGTCGTCAGGCCAGGTAGTCCTGAGGCATTGTTCTAGGGCTCAGGTCCTCTGGGAGGGGAGGGGGAGAGAGAGATGGGAGAATTAGAGGGAGCATACTTAAGATTACACAGGACACCAGATAAGATAGCAGAATTACACCAGGACAGACTGAACCTAGCCCCCCGGAACATAGACTATTGCAGCATAGATAAAGGAGTCTGAGACAGCGGGGGTCGGGGTACTCTGTGGTCCCGTCCGCCGATACCCCCCGGACAGGGCCAACCAGGCAGGATATAACACCACCCACTTTTCCAAAGCACAGCCCCCACACCACAAGAGGGATGTCAATAGACCACCAATTTACTACGCTAAGACAAGGCTGAGTATAGCCGATGAAGATCTCCTCCACCGCACGAGCCCGAGGGGGCGCAAAACCGGACAGGAAGATCACGTTAGTGACTCAACCCACTTAAGTCAAGTATAGCGAAAAAAGCATGGCACGATGTGACACACCCCTCCTAGGGACGGCATGGGAGAGCACTAGTAGGCCAGTGACTCAGCCCCCATAATGAGGTTAGAGGCATATAATCCCAGTGGAGAGACGGGAGCCAGGCAGATACAGCAAGGGTGATTCATCACTCCAGTGCCTTGCCGTTCACTTTCGCACTCCTGGGCCAGACTACACTCAATCTTAAGACCTACTGAAGAGATGAGTCTTCAGTAAAGACTTGAAGGTCGAGACCGAGTCTGCGTCTCTCACATGGATGAGCAGACTATTCCATAACATTTTTAGGTTAGCAGTAAAACCTTGAAATCAGCCCTAGCCATAACGAGAAGCCAGTGTAGAGAGGCTAGCACTGAAGTAATATGATTGCATTTTTGGGGTTCTAGTCAAGAGTCTAGCAGCCGTATTTAGCACTAACTGAAGTTTATTTAGTGCTTTATCCAGGTAGCCGGAGAGTAAAGCATTGCAGTAGTCTAATCTAGAAGTGACAGAAGCACGGGTGAGCACGGTGTCCAATTTTTTGCAATGTTACAAAGATGGTAAAAAAGTTGCCCTTGAAATATTTTCAATATGTTTGTCAAAAAGAGAGATCAGGGTAAAGAGTAACGCCAAGGTCTTTCATAACTGTACAACCATCAAGATTAATTATAATAGTCAGATCAAACAGAAGAGGTTTTTGTTTCTTGGGACCTGGAACTAACATCTCTGTTTTGTCCAAATTTTAAAGTAAAACATTTGCCGCTATCCACTTCCTTATGTCTGAAATACAAGCATCCAGTGTAGGCAATTTTGGGGCTTCACCATGTTTCATCAAAATGTACAGCTGTGTGTTGTCTGCATAGCAGTGAAAGTTGACATTGTGTTTCCAAATGACATCACCAAGTGGTAGAATATATAGTGAAAACAATAGTGATCCTAAAACAGAACTTAGAGGAACACCGAAACTTACCATAGATTTTGAGGAAAAACCATCTGTCACGATCTCCAGAAAGGACAGACCAAGGCGCAGCGAGGCATCCAGTATAGATGCTTTTAATGAATGAACATAACTCACGTAACTGTGCAAACCAATAAACAGAACGAAGATCGCAACATAGACTAATATACACACAAAGAAGCTATGCTCAAAACAATAACCCACAAACCCCAGGTGAAAACTACAAACATATATATGGTTCCCAATTAGAGACAACGACACACAGCTGCCTCTAATTGGGAACCATTACCCCAACATAGAAATATAACACCTAGAACATAAAAAACCCTACACCAAAACCAAAACTAAACACACCAGCCTGTCTTCTCAGGCCTGGACGTGACACCATCCACAGAGACAAACTGATATCTTTCCGACAGATAAGATCTAAACCAGTCAAGAACTTGTCTGTGTAGACCTATTAGGGTTTCCAATCTCTAGGACTACGAGGACAGATTCAGAGACTTGCTCTGAGACCATTAGTAGGTAATTTATCACCTTCACCAGTAGTATGATGGGGTTTAGAACCATACTGGAGCATTTCCTATACATTATTTGTCTTCAGGGGGGCAGTGAGGATCCACACACAACCGCTTTTTCAACAACAACAAAAAATTGAGGAATTGGAGATTGGTTTTAAGGCAATATATATATTTTTTTCGGTTTGTACACACCTGGAGGAAATGGAGCCGTTTATTATGTTTAACATAGGAGAGCAAAGCACAGAAATTAGCTATTTCAGTAGTTAGTTGGAAAAGGGTTCAATAGGCAACTGGAAGGTTTAGAGGCCATTTGTCACGTCCTGGCCATAGTTAGCCCTTTTTGAATGCTTTATGTTTGGTTTTGGTCAGGACGTGATCAGGGGTTGTTGGTTCTATGTTGTGTATTTCTTTGTTGGTTTCGTTGATGGTTCCCAATTTGAGGGCAGCTGAGTTTCGTTACCTCTGATTGGGGACCATATTTAAGTTTGTTTATTTCCCCACTGAGTTCGTGGGTCATTAATTATATTTGTATGTTGTATTTGTGTGTGCCTGTGTTGAGCCACACCTGAGTTACGATCTTTATTTGTTTATTGTTTTGCCAGTTGCAATACGTAAATAAAAGTATATATATTGGAACCCTCGCTGCATCTTGGTCCGTTCAATACGAAGATCGTGACAGAAGGACCCACCAAAAAAGGACCAAGCAGCGGGGTCAGCAGGAGTCCTGGACATGGGAGGAGATCTTGGATGGCAAGGGACCCTGGAGCCAGGCTGGGGAGTATCGCCGTTCCAGGGAGGAGTTGGAAGCAGCGAAAGCAGAGCGGCGCTTCTACGAAGAAAAGTACTGAGCATGGAAGCCCGAGAGGCAGACGGGGAGGTTGGTTGAGCCAGGTTGGAGACCTGAGCCAACTCCCCGTGCTTACCGGAAGGAGCGTCGCGCTGCTATGGCAACGTGTTATGCGCACGGTGTCTCCAGTGCGCGACATGCCAGCTCCCCGCATCTGTCAGCTAGGGGGAGTTTGCAGCCTGGAAGGAGGGTGCCGGCTCAGCGCTCTTGGTCTCCAGTGCGCCTCCTTGGACCAGGATATCCTGCGCCGGCTCTGCGCACTGTGTCCCCGGTTCGTCTCCACAGCCCAGTACGGCCTGTTCCTGCTCCGCGCACCAGGCCCCCTGTGTGCATCGAGAGCCCGGCACATCCTGTCCCTGCTCTACGCATCAGGCCCCCTGTGCACATTCAGAGTCCAGCACGTCCTGTCCCTGATCCACGCATCAGGCCCCCTGTGCGCATCGAGAGCCCAGCATGTCCTGTCCCTGCTCCACGCATCAGGTCCCCTGAGCGCATCCAGAGCCCAGCACGTCCTGTCCTTGCTACACGCATCAGGTCCCCTGTGCGCATCCAGAGCCCGGCACGGCCTGTCCCTGCTCCACGCATCAGGTCCCCTGAGCGCAACCAGAGCCCGGCACGGCCTGTCCCTGCTCCATGTATCAGGTCCCCTGTGCTCATCCAGAGCCCGGCACGGCCTGTCCCTGCTCCACGTACCAGGCCTCTAGGATGTCGTCCCAGCCTGGTACGTACTGCTCCTGCTTCACGCACCAGGCCTCTAGGGTGTCGTCCCAGCCTGGTAAGTACTGTTCCTGCTCCACGTACCAGGCCTCTAGGGTGTCGTCCCAGCCTGGTACGTACTGTGCCTGCTCCACGCACCAGGCCTCTAGGGTGTCGTCCCAGCCTGGTGCGTGCTGTGCCTGCTCCACGCACCAGGCCTCTGGGGTGTCGTCCCAGCCTGGTGCGTGCTGTTCCTGCTCCACGCACCAGGCCTCTAGGGTGTCGTCCCAGCCTGGTACGTACTGTTCCTGCTCCACGCACCAGGCTTCTAGGGTGTCATCCCAGCCTGGTACGTACTGTTCCTGCTCCATGTACCGGCCCTCCAGTGCGTCTTCTCTCGGGCAGTCTGGCCACCGAGCCGCCGCCAAAGACCCACCCGAAAGACCCCCCCAGTGACTTTTGGTCACGGTCGGAGTCCGCGCCTTTGGGGGGGGTACTGTCACGTCCTGGCCTTTTTGGCTGCTTTATGTTTGGTTTTGGTCAGGACGTGATCAGGGGTTGTTTGTTCTATGTTGTGTATTTCTTTGTTGGTTTCGTTGATGGTTCCCAATTAGAGGCAGCTGAGTTTCGTTACCTCTGATTGGGGACCATATTTAAGTTTGTTTATTTCCCCACTGAGTTCGTGGGTCATTAATTATATTTGTATGTTGTATTTGTGTGTGCCTGTGTTGAGCCACACCTGAGTTACGATCTTTATTTGTTTATTGTTTTGCCAGTTGCAATACGTATAATAAAAGTATGTATACTGGAACCCTCGCTGCATCTTGGTCCGTTCAATACGAAGATCGTGACACCATTACTATTCTTGTGAATGTGTCGATAGATACAGGATTAAAAAACTCTAGTGTCTCCATTGATCCCAGGTCCTGGCAGTTCTGTGCAGACTCAGGACCACTGACTTTTGGAGAAATAAGCATATTAAAGGAGGAGTTCAATCAAAGTTGAAGCGAAGGATATCCTCACTTGGAGAATGTTGCTTTTTAGTTAACTTTGCGACAGTATTGATAAAGTAGGCTGATCAAGCAGCAGTGAGGGCTCTTCGATATTGCATGGTACTGTCTTTCCAAGCTAGTCGGAAGACTTATAATTTGGCGGAGCGTCATTTCCGTTCCCAATATTCTGGAAGCTTGCATCAGGACTAGGGTATTTTCTCTATACCAGGGAAACTATACTACTGCAGTTTCTTGTGACAAATGTTTTTTGTTTTTAGAGCTGCGACTGCATCTAGTGTATTACGCAAAGTTAAGTTTAGGTCCTCGGTAAGATGGTTAACAGATTTATGTACTCCGACATCCTTGGGTAGGTGGTGGGTGTCTGGGAGGGCATCTAGAAATCTTTGGGTTGTCCAAGAATTTTTAGTGTGATTTGATAATCCTTGGTTGGGGTCTGAGCAGATTATTTGTTGCAATTGCAAACAAAATAAAATGGTTGTCCAACAGTCCAGGATTATGAGGAAAAAACATTTAGATACACAATATTTATTCCACGGGACAAAACTATATCCAGAGTATGATTGTGGCAATGCGTAGGTCCCGAGACATGTTGAACAAAACTCACTGAAACGATGATGGCTCTGAAAGCCTTTTGGAGTGAGTCTGTGGACTTCTCCATGTGAGTATTTGAATATTATCTGCCATGACTACGAGGTCCAATAAAAATTCAGGGAACTACATGAGGAATGGTTGTATATGGCCCAGGAGGCCTGTAAACAGTAGCTATAAGAAGGGATTGAGTAGGCTGCATAGATTTCATGACTAGAAACTCAGAATATGAAAACGCAGTCTTTTCCCCCCATAAATTGAAATTTGATGTCGTAAATGTTAGCAACAATTCCACCTTAGCGGGATGCGTGGGGGATATGGTCACTAGTGTAGCCAGGAGGTGAGGCCTCATTTATCGCAGTTAATTCATCAGGCTTGAGCCATGTTTCAGTCAGGCCAATCACATCAAGATTATGATCAGGGATTGTTCATTGACTATGACTGCCTTGGAAGTGAGGGGTCTAACATTAAAGTAGTCCTATTTTGAGATGTGAGATTTTATCAGAATCTCTTTCAATAATGACAGGAATGGAGGAGGTCTTTATTCCAGTGAGATTGCTAAGGCGAACATCGCCATTTTTAGTTTTGCCCGACCTAGATCGAGGCACGAGGCACAGACACGGTCTCAATGGCTTTGAGCTGACTACATTGACTGTGCTAGGGGCAGACTCCACTAAGCTGGCAGGCTGACTAACAGCCTGCTGCCTGGCCTGCACCCTATCTCATTGAGGAGCTGGAGTTAGAGCACTGTCTATGTTGATAGATAAGATAAGAGCACCCTTCCAGCTTGGACAGAGTCCGTCACAATCATGTCATGGAAAGAGCAGGTGTTCATAATGTTTTGTATACTCAGTATAGATAGTATAGATACAGTCTAGATAGATAGTATAGATACAGTCTATATAGATAGTATAGTACAGTATATATAGATAGATAGTATAGTACAGCTTAGATGGATATTATAAATGCAGTATAGATAGATAGTATAGATACAGTCTAGATAGATAGTATAGATACAGTATAAATAGATAGTATAGTACAGTATATATAGATAGTATAGTACAGCATAGATGGATATTATAGATACAGTATAGATAGATAGTATAGATACTGTCTAGATAGATAGTGTAGATACAGTATAAATAGATAATATAGTACAGTATATATAGATAGTATAGTACAGCATAGATGGATGTTATAGATACAGTATAGATAGATAGTATACTGTAGATGCAGTATAGATACAGTATAGATATATAGTATATAAACAATATAGAGAGGTAGTATAGATACAGTACAGCTAGATAGTATAGATACAGTATAAATAGATAGTATAGTACAGTATATATAGATAGTATAGTACAGCATAGATGGATATTATAGATACAGTATAGATAGTGTATATATAGTATAAAAAAATAGTATAGATAAGGTATAGATAGTATAAACACAGTATAGATATTATAGATACAGTGTAGATAGATAGTATAGACACAATATAGATATTATAGATACAGTATAGATACATTAGATATTACAGATACAGTACAGATAGTATATATAGTATTCAGACCCCTTTGATTTTTTCCACATTTTGTTAGGTTACAGCCTTATACTAAACTGCATAACATTTTTTTTTCTTCATCAATCTACGCACAATACCCAATAATTACAAAGCAAAAACAGGTTTTTAGAAATGTTTGCAAATTTATTCAAAATAAAAATATCACATTTACATATGTATTCAGACCCTTTACTCAGTGCTTTGTTGAAGCAGCTTTGGCAGTGATTACAGCCTCTTCTTGGGTATGACACTACAAGCTTGGCACACCTGTATTTGGGGAGTTTCTCTTATTCTTCTCTGAAGATCCTCTCAAGCTCTGTCGGGTTGGATGGGGAGCGTCGCTGCACAGCCATTTTCAGGTCTCTCTAGAGATGTTCGATTGGGTTCATGTCCGGGCTCTGGCTGGGCCACTCAATGACATTCAGAGACTTGCCCCAAAGCCAGTCCTGCGTTGTCTTTGCTCTGTCCTTATGGTCGTTGTCCTGTTGGAAGGTGAACTGTCACCCCAGTCTGAGGTCCTGAGCGTTCTGGAGCAGGCTTTCATCAAGGATCTCTCTGTACTTTGCTCCGTTCATCTTTCCCTCGATCCTGACTTGTCTCCCAGTCCCCGTCGCTGAAAAACAAAACATCCCCACAGCATGATGCTGCAAGCAAAATGCTTCACCGTAGGGATGGTGCCAAGTTTCCTCCAGACGTGACGCTTGGTATTCAGGCCAAAGAGTTCAATCTTGGTTTCATCAGACCAGAGAAACTTGTTTCACATGGTCTGAGAGTCCTTTAGGTGCCTTTTTTCAATCTCCAAGCGGGCTGTCACGTTCCTTTTACTGAGGAGTGGCTTCCGTCTGGCCACTCTACCGTAAAGGCCTGATTGGTGGAGTGCTGTGGAGATGGTTGTCCTTCTGGAAGATTCTCCCATCTCCACAGAGGAACTCTAAAGCACTGTCAGAGTGACCATCAGGTTCTTGGTCACATCCCTGACCAAGGACCTTCTCGCTCGATTGCTCAGTTTGGACAGGCGGCCAGCGCTAGGAAGAGTCTTGGTGGTTCCAAACTTCTTCCATTTAAGAATGATGGAGGCCACTGTGTTCTTGGGGACCTTCAATGTTGCAGAAATGTTTTGGTATCCTTCCCCAGATCTGTGCCTCAACACAATCCTGTCTCGGAGCCCTACGGACAATGCCTTCGACCTCATGGCTTGGATTTTGTTCTGACATTATATAGACAGTTGTGTGCCTTTCTAAATCATGTCCAATCAATTGAATTTACCAGAAGTGGACTCCAATCAAGTTGTAGAAACATCTCAAGGATGATCAATGGAAACAGGACGCACTAGAGCTCAATTTCAAGTCTCATAGCAAAGGGTCTGAATACTTCTGTAAATAAGGTATTTCTGTTTATATTTTTTATACATTTGCAAAAATATAAAAAAAACTGTTTGTAAAGATGTCTGAATACTTTCCGAATGCACTGTAAACCAGGCAGACTTCAATCCTCCCTTCTCCTCCCTCTATCCTCCATCTTCCTCCCTCTATCCTCCCTTCTCCTCCCTCTATCCTCCCTTTCTCCTCCCTCTATCCTCCCTTTCTCCTCCCTCTATCCTCCATCTCTCCTCCCTCTATCCTAATATCTGTGTTTTAGTATGGATTATAATATCTGTGTTTTAGTATGGATTATAATATCTGTGTTTTAGTATGGATTATAATATTTGTGTTTTAGTATGGATTATTATATCTGTGTTTTAGTATGGATTATAATATCTGTGTTTTAGTATGGATTTATTATATCTGTGTTTTAGTATGGATTATAATATCTGTGTTTTAGTATGGATTATTATATCTGTGTTTTAGTATGGATTATTATATCTGTGTTTTAGTATGGATTATTATATCTGTGTTTTAGTATGGGTGCTACTGTGGATGATGTTAATGGCAACCCACCAGCCACCGTCATTACAGCTAGCTAGTTTTCACTAGAGGTCAAAGTTCAACATGTCAAACTTGACTTTAAACTCTTCATGTTCGTCCCAAATAGCACCCTATTCCCTACATATTGGAATATATTTGACCAGAGCCCTATTGTTTATGTAAAATACGGGCAGGCCTACATCTGAAGGGCAGAAACACTGAACATTGGAAAGACATGAAAAATATTGACAGTCTGACTCACAAGTTGATTCTATGGAAACAGCCTTTCCAGGTAAAATATGGGTGTATTTTCTTCCGCATACACGTTTTCATGTTTTTCCCCAAACGTTTGAAGCCTGTTAATTAGTTGTAGCCAGCATGACTTTTCACTCCTTTTGGGAAACTTCCTCCACTTGTTTTACTGCTCCACTACATTCTACTTTCTTCATGAGCCAGAACTGCACAGTCAGTCGTCTTTCCTTCAACAGTATCAGACATCTTCAGCGGTCCTGAAGCTTGATTGAAGCAGATGGAAGCAACAGAACACCTTGATGTTCTACGAGTTCCAGGTTCCGAGTTCCAAAAAGATAGGGAAGTGTGGCATTTTAGATTCATACAAAAAGTGTTTATATGACAAAAAAATAAAATAATGTACAGGTGTCCAACTTAATCTGTTCATTGCTTTCTTTGGAAAATGACAAATGAATGATACACAAGCATATTTACACATATATAATGCAGTCTTGGTTTGCTGGGCTTATGAAATTATATTTTGATTTCCAAATGTAATTAACATAATACATTTGGTCTAGCTTTGTTATTAAAGATATTAGCTAGATGAATTAATTCAAGAAGACAACAGACATGGAAATTAGTCTGAAACCTTATCAAATCTCTCGCCAGAAAAGCTCTTCTCTTGCATGTGGGCACATGAGTGTTTTTCTCTTTCCAACTGTTCAGTTCTCAATTCACAAGTGCAGAGAAGGAAACTACTTAACATGGAAATTGTATTTCCATCCTAAGAGAAATTATTCACACCAAGGGACTGTTGGAATATCACTAATAAACACCATATTTCAGAAGAAGTACAGCTTGTAAGAAATTAACCCCATGAGGTTGGTTCTCTGCTTTGTTCATCATCAGTTAGCATTGTTCTTTAACTGTTTCGAAATAAGAAAATGTATTTTTCAAACAGTCAGTCTCAGTTATATACTGTAGGGCTTCAGTCAGAATAATGCAACAGGATGTCATTTGAGATGCATCCACTCTTTCCTGTAAAGTGGAGGTGAGCTATAAAAACCGTCCCTGACACGTTTCAAAGGTTGTGATCAGAGCAATAAGAAACAGGGTGTAATTTGATTCATTCTCTCCTATGGAGTAGACAGCAGAGGAGGATGGCGAAATATGGAGACCTACCAGGCGGCCCTGCCTTCTATTCCACGTTTTGACTTAGTGACCAATCAAACTCTAAGACCACTTAAGGATCAAGTGTGTAATATTTCAGCCAGTCAAATCTGCACTAATGTCCTACTTTCCGCCTCATCTTTTAGTTTATTAGAAGTTAACTGCTGAGAATGGCTCTCGACTTTGCTGTGACCTTACTGGCTGAATCATGGATAATACTGTGTCTGATCTGGCACCTTTTGAGTAATGTAAGTCCCTTTTTAAGAGAAGTAGGTCAATGAATGTCAGGGACTTAATCAATGGCATTTGGCTTTTGTCTCGATAAAGCTTTGTCTTAAGAATAAGGAAATCACACATTCTGCATACCCAGACACTACCCTCTTAGAAAAAAGTGTTCCTAAAGGGTTCTTCAGCTGTCCCCATAGAAGAACCCTTTTTGGTTCCAGGTAGAACTCTTTTGGGTTCCATATAGAACCCTCTGTGGAAACGGTTCTACATTGAACTCAAAAGGGTTCTTCAAAGGGTTCTCCTATGGGAACAGCCAAATAACAATTTTAGGTTCTAGATAGCACCTTTTGACTGTAGCAGTAACATTATCCATGCCCAAAGGAGACTGTTAATGTCCTTTATACACTGAACAAAACATATAAATGCAACATGCAAAGTGTTGGTCCCATGTTTCATGAGCTGAACTAAAAGATCCCAGAAATGTTCCAGATGCAAAACAAAAAACATATTTCTCTCATATTTGGTGCATCCATTTGTTTACATCCCTGTCAGTGAGCATTTCAAATTTTTCAAGACAATCCATCCACCTGACAGGTGTGGCATATCAAGAAGCTGTTTAAACAGCATGATCATAACACAGGTATACCTTGTGCTGGGGACTATAAAAGGCCACTCAAATGTGCAATTTTATCACACAACACAATGCCACAAATGTCTCAATTTTAGAGGGAGCGTAAAATTGGCATGTCCACCAGAGCTGTTGCCAGAGAATTGAATGTTAATTTCTCTACCTTAAGCCACCTCCAATGTCGTTTTAGAGAATTTGGCAGTATGTCCAACTAGCCTCCGCAGACCACGTGTAACCCCACCCGCCCTGGACCTCCACATCTGGTTTCTTCACCTGTGGGATCGTCTGAGACCAGCTACCCGGACAATTGATGAACCTGTGGGTTTGCACAACCAAATCATTTTTGCACAAACTGTCAGAAACCGTCTCAGGGAGGCTCATTTGCTTGCTTGTCATCCTCACCAGGGCCTTGACCTGACTGCAGTTCAACGCCGTAACCAATTTTAGTGAGCAAATTCTCACCTTCAAAGGCCGCTGGCATGCTGGAGAAGTGCTCTCTTCACGGATAAATCCTGGTTTCTACTGTACCGGGCAGATGGCAGACAGTGTGTATGGCTTTGTGTGAGCGAGTGGTTTGCTGATGTCAACATGGTGAACAGAGTGCCCCATGGTGGAAGTGGGGTTATGTTACGGGCAGGCATAAGCTACGTACAACGAACACAATTGTATTTTATCGATGGCAATTTGAATGCACAGAGATACCTTGACGAGACCCTGATGCCCATTGTCGTGCCATTAATCCGCCACCATCACCTCATGTTTCAGCATTATAATGTACGGCCTGTGTCGCAAGGATCTGTACACAATTCCTGGAAGCGGAAAATGCCCCAGTTCTTCCATGGCCTGCATACTCACCAGACATGTTACCCATTGAGCATGTTTTGGATGCTCTGAATCGACGTGTATGGCAGCGTGTTCCAGGTTCCACTAATATCCAGCAACTTTGCACAGCAATTGAAGAGGAGTGGAACAAAATTCCACAGGCCACAATCAGCAGCGTGATCAACTTTATGCGAAGGAGATGTGTCAAACTGCATGAGGCAAATTATGGACACACCAGATACTGACTGGTTTTCTGATCCACGTCCCCTTTAATAATGTTTTATCTTTGACCAGAACATGCATATCTGTATTTCCAGCAGTTGAGGCTCATCTTTTAGGAGATTTTAAGATTTGAACTGGGACATCTGTATCAGGGTTCTTTAAAGAACTGTGTGACTCTCTGAATCTCGCACAATTAATTAATGCACTTACAAGACCGAATCCCAAAGCACCTAACAAATAAACGCTATTGGACATTCTTCTAATGAATACCTCTCACAAATACACATTGACTGGGATATTCTGTAATGATGTCAGTGATCAAACACACATCGCCTGGGCTATTCTGTAATGATGTCAGTGATCAACTACACATCGCTTGGGCTGTTATGTAATGATATCAGTGATCACTGTGGAATTGCTTGTGTTAGAAAAACAAAAATAACCCTGTTACATTTTTTAAAGACATTTTAGACAGTTTGATGAGAAAGCGTTTTTACATGATCTGTACCATAATATTGACAAAATAAGTCTGATTCCCGATGTTGACACTGCCTCAGACTATTTTTATATGAAATTTGTGTCCATTTGTGATAAGCATGCCCCTGTGAAGAATTCAGTGGAAGGCCTCCTTCAGAGCGCTAAGAAACAAATGCGCAGGATTTATCCAGAAGTCCAAATCAGATTACTATCTAATTGCAGTCACAGAGAACCTAAACAACCCTACCAAGTTCTGGAAGCTCATCAAATCAGTGTCAGGTTCTAATGTATACTCTGGCCTTCCTGACCATTTAATGATGGATTCTAGTGAAGTGAAGGATAAAGCCCATATTGTAGGGGTTTCTAACAAGCACTTCATATCTGCTGGTTCAGTTTCTGATAATGGTGGTGCCCAGGCCTCTAATGTAAGCTTTGTTAGAGTAAACTAAGACATAGACCATCATGTGAACCATTTAAACTTTGAGCATGCTTCTTATGCTGAGGTCTATAAGGAAATAGACACTAAAAAAGACTGCAGGTCCAGATAACCTCTTAACAACTTCTTCAGGATTGGTGGGTCCCCTGCGGGACGGTTGAGCTAACAAAGGCTAATGCGATTAGCATGAGGTTGTAAGTAACAAGAACATTTCCCAGGACATAGACATATTGTCAGAAGGCTTAAATTCATGTTAATCTAACTGCACTGTCCAATTTACAGTAGCTATTACAGTGAAAGAATACCATGCAATTGTTTGAGGAGAGTGCACAGTTTTGAATATGAAAAGTTATTAATTAACAAATTAGGCACATTTTGGCAGTCTTGATACAACATTTTGAACAGAAATGCAATGGTTCATTGGATCAGTCTAAAACTTTGCACATACACTACTGTTTTTTTATTTGTATTATCTTTTACCATATCTAATGTGTAATATTCTCCTACATTCTTTTCACATTTCCACAAACTTCAAAGTGTTTCCTTTCAAATGGTACCAAGAAAATGCATATCCTTGCTTCAGGGCCTGAGCTACAGGCAGTTAGATTTGGGTATGTCATTTTAGGCAAAAATGGAAAAAAAGGGTCCGATCTTTAAGAGGTATCAGCTGGTATTAAATCTAATTAAATTATATTTGTCACATGCGCTGAATACAACAGGTGTTTCACCTTACAGTGAAATGCCAACAATGGAGTTTTAAGCAAAATAAGTGTAAAAAGTAAAATAAGTACAAAACATAACAAATAGTTAAAGAGCAGCAGTAACGTAACAGTAGCGAGGCTATATACAGGGGGTACCGGTACAGAGTCAATGTGCGGGGGCACCGGTTAGTAGAGGTAATTTAGGTAATATGTACATGTAGGTAGAGTTAGTGACTATGCATAGATAATAACCAGAGAGTAGCAGCAGCATAAAAGAAGGGGGGCGGACAGTGCAAATAGTCTAGCCATTTGATTAGCTGTTCAGGAGTCTTATGGATTGTGGGTAGAAGCTGTTATGAAGCCTTTTGGACCTAGACTTGGCGCTCCGGTACCGCTTGATGTGTCGTAGCAGAGAGAACTGTCTATGACTAGGATTGCTGGTGTCTTTGACAATTTTTAGGGCCTTAGCCTAGTGATGAGATTTGAGGGCACTATTGTGTTGAACGCAGAGCTGTAGTCAATTAATAGCAATCTCAAGTAGGTGTTCCTTTTGTCCAGGTGGGGAAGGGCAGTGTGGAGTGCAATAGAGATTGCATCATCTGTGGATCTGTTGGAGCGTTATGCAAATTGGAGTGGGTCTAGGGTTTCTGGCAGAATAGTGTTGATGTGAGCTATGACCAGCCTTTGAAAGCACTTCATGGCTCAAATGTGAGTGCTACGGGTCGGTAGTCATTTAGGCAGGTTACTTTAGTGTTCTTGGGTACAGGACTATGGTGGTCTGCTTGAAACATGTATGTATTACAGACTCAGTCAGGGACAGGTTGAAAATGTCAGTGAAGACACTTTCCAGTTGGTCAGTGCATGCTCGGAGTACACGTCCTGGTAATCCGTCTGGCCCCGCAGCCTTGTGAATGTTGACCTGTTTAAAGGTCTTACTCACATAGGCTACGGAGAGCGTGATCACAAAGTCGTCCGGAACAGCTGATGCTCTCATGCATGCTTCAGTATTGCTTGCCTCGAAGCAAGCAGAGAAGTATTTTAGCTCAACTGGTAGGTTCGTGTCACTGGGCAGCTCACGGCTGTGTTTCCCTTTGTAGTCTGTAATAGTTTGCAAGCACTGCCACATCCGATGAGCGTCAGAGCCAGTGTAGTACAATTCAATCTTAGTCCTGTATTGACAGTTTACCTGTTTGATGGTTCGTCTGAGGGCATCAAGGGATTTCTTCTAAGAATCCAGGTTACAGACCTGCTCCTCTACCCTTTATCTCAGTGCAGATGTTGCCTGTAATCCATTGCTTCTGGTTGGGGTATGTACAGTTGAAGTCAGAAGTTTACATACACCTTAGCCAAATACATTTAAATTCAGTTTTTCACAATTCCTGACATTTAATTATAGTAAGAATTCCCTGTCTTAGGTCAGTTAGGATCACCACATATTTTAAGAATGTGAAATGTCAGAATAATAGTAGAGAGAATGATTTATTTCAGCTTTTATAATAACTGCCACTCAGGCCCAGAAAATAGGAAATGCACATAATTAGTACTATTGGATAGGAAACACTCTGAAGTTTCTAAACCCGTTAAGATAATGTCTGTGAGTATAACAGAACTGATATAGTAAGCTGCCTATTGCTGCCTATTTCATTCAATGTTATGTAGGACTGAGACTGCAGTACCTATGGCTTCCACTAGATGTCAACAGTCTTTATACAGAGTCTGAAGGTGTAGCAGTAAGCAGAACAGATAGGAAGTAGAGGTAGTGAAGGGACCACTTTTGTTTACAACGTTAGACTTTATTTTCCTTTCCTATTGTTCACGTTATCGTCCGGTTTAAATATTACAGTAAATATACATAAAAGGATACCTAAGGATACATTACAAATGATGTTTGATTTGTTTGGAGAAAGTTTATAGGTATAATTTGAACGTGTTCTCTTCACGGTTCAATAGGCGACTCGACGGTGGATTTTCTGATCATAACGCGCCAACCAAACGGAGATTTATGGATATAATAAATTACTTTTTCTAACAAAAGAACCATTGGATGTCTTCGTTGGACACTTAGGAAGCCCTCAGCAGAAGTTCTTCGAAAGGTAAGAGATTTATTTTAGCTCTTATATGGGTCAACTTTAATGTATGTAAACTTCTGACCCACTGGAATTGTGATACAGTGAATTATAAGTGAAATAATATGTCTGTAAACAATTGTTGGAAAAATTACTTAAGAACGATGCTGAATGGGTGTAGACAAAGAAGAGCTCTCCAGTAGGTACCAAACCGACTTTCCAAAACTATAGTTTGTTAACAAGAAATTTGTGGAGTTGTTGAAAAACGAGTTTTAATGACTTCAACCTAAGTGTATGTAAACTTCTTATGACATGTTTCGGTCATTGTGCAGACGACATCATCAATGCACTTATTGATGAAGCCAGTGACTGATGTGGTGAACTCAATGCCATTTGAAGAATCCCGGAACATATTCCAGTCTGTGCTACCAAAACAGTCCTGTAGCTTAGCATCTGTTTCATCTGACCACTTCTTTATTGATCGAGTCACTGGTGCTTCCTACTTTAGTTTTTGCTTGTAAGCAGGAATCAGAAGAAATACCTTCTGGAACATATGAACTTTCATGTGCTTCATAACAGATGTGTATGCCATATGTAAATGCGAATACAATTGTTAAATTACAAGCCCAGTTGGTTTAGCCACAGAAAAAGTCAGCAACCTTCGCGCTAGCCATGATTGGCTTAGAAAATGAGTGGGTTGGACATGCCAAGAGATGAGTTCGAATTGGTGTGCCATATAGCACACTTCTGCCTATTTGAGCTGGTCAGTATGTTTAGGTAATCCTGTCTAACGAGGCTTTAAAAAATATGTACTGCGTAGTAGAGCTGGATAAGTGCTGCTCTCCACTTTCTGGAAGACCGAGTTTTCATTTCACGTTAAAGTGTACTGTTATGATCTTATTATTCGTATCTCAGAGCCATTTGCTTTGCTAGTTATAGCCTAATGTTAGCTAGATTCATGCAGGGTAGTAATGTCTGGAGTTGGGATTATGGTTCATTGTTTACCTAGCTAGCTAGCTACATGTCTTAACAAAAGACTCCACTATAAAAGTAACCATTTCAATAGAATGTCACTGCAACAACTGTTGATAGACGTAGCTGGTAAATTCGCTCTGGCTATCTACTCCGATTTCAGAGCAATCTCGTCTGAGTGTGCCAGAGCACAGAATAACTGATGAATTTACGAACGCTCAACACCCATTGAATATGGCCGGTGTCAGTAAATGTTGGCAAACTTTTTTTAAATTTTGCTGCCAGCAGCACAGTTGCAGTCACCAACGCTCTGGATAACATAAAAACAGCCTAACCAGCTCTGCTAGGGGGAGTAAAATAGTCAGTGAGCTGTTCTCTCACGTTAGGCAGTTAGCTTGAGTGCTTAGGACAGAACCCTCGGCTCAACCCTTGAAGAGATGGGTGGGGCTAATGCTTAAGAGGGTGTGAACGATGCTGAATGGGTGTAGACAAAGAAGAGCTCTCCAGTAGGTACCAAAACATTCAAAGGCCATTTTCTCAAAAGTTAAGTTACAAATTTATCAATTTTCAAAGCAGAATTACTTTCCCCTTGTTCCTCAAATGCAGTGTATGATATACCATTTTGTAGCTCTGTCTCTGCTTTTATCCAATGTAAAAAACACAATTAAAAAGACCAAATCAAGGCGGTCGGTCCATATGAAATGAGTAAAGCTGTATGTAAACATTATTCAAGTGACGGGTGTTCCATTATTAAAGTAACCAGTGATTCCATGTCTATGTACATAGAGCAGCAGCCTCTAAGTGCAGGGTTGAGTAGCCGGCTAGTGATGGCTATTAAACAGACCTTGAGATAGAAGCTGTTTTTCAGACTCTCGGTCCCAGCTTTGATGCACCTGTACTGACCTCGCCTTCTGGATGATAGCGGGGTGAACAGGCCGTGGCTCGGGTGGTTGATGTCCTTAATGATATTTTTGGACTTCCTGTGACATCGGGTGCGGTAGGTGTCCTGGAGGGCAGGAAGTGTGCCCCCGGTGATGCAATTGGCAGACCGTACCACCCTCTGGAGAGCCCTGCGGTTGCTGGCGGTGCAGTTGCCATACCAGGTGGTGATACAGCCTGACAGGATGCTTTCAATTGTGAATCTGTTCAAGTTTGAGGGTCTTAGGGGCCAAGCCAAATTTCTTCAGCCTCCTGAGTTTGAAGAGGCGCTGTTGTGCCTTCTTTACCACACTGTCTGTGTGGGTGGACCATTTCAAATTGTCAGTAATGTGTACTCCGAAGAATTGTACGTTTTTCACCTTCTCCACTGTGGTCCCATCGATGTGGATATGGATGGAAGTCCATGATCAGCTCCTTCATTTCGTTGACGTTGTGGGAGAGGTTATTTTCAAGGCACCACTCTGCCAGGGCCCTCACCTCCTCCCTGTAGGCTGTCTCGTCATTGTTGGTAATCAGGCCTACTACTGTTGTGTCGTCTGCAAAATGTATTATTGAGTAGGAGGCGTGCATGGTCACGCAGTCATGGGTGAACATGGAGTACAGGATGGGGCGTAGCATGCACCCTTGTGGGACCCCTGTGTTGAGGATCAGCGTAGTGGAGGTATTGTTTCCTACCTTCACCACCTGGGGGTGGCCCGTTAGGACGTCCAGGACCCAGTTGCACAGGGCGGGGTTCAGACCCATGGCCCCTAGCTTGATGATGAGTTTGGAGGGTCTTATGGTGTTGAAGGCTGAGCTCTAGTCAATAAGCAGCATTCTTACATAAGTATTCCTCTGGTCAAGATGGGATAGGGCAGTGTGCAGTGCGATGGCGATTGCATCGTCTGTGGATCTATTGGAGCGGTGTGCAGTGGGGTGTAGGTTGCCAGGTGAGGTGGAAGTGAGATGATCCTCACCTAGCCTCTCAAAGCACTTCATGATGACAGAAGTGATTGCTACGGGGCGATAGTCATTTAGTTCAGTTACCTTTGCTTTCTTGGGTACAGGAACAAAGAGATTGAATATGTCCGTAAACACTCCAGCCAGCTGGTCTGCGCATGCTCTGAGGACGCGGCTAGGGATGCCGTCTGGGCCGGCAGCCCTGCGAGGGTTAACACACTTAAATGTCTTTTTCCTCAAATTTGCTAAAATCCCCAGATACAATAAATGTGGCCTCAGCATATGTGGTTTCCAGTTTGTATAAAGTCCAGTGTAGTTCCTTCAGGGCCGTTATGTTATCGGCTTGAGGGATAATATACACGGCTGTGACCATAACCGAATAGAATTCTCTTGGGAGGTAATACGGTCAGCATTTGATTGTGAGATTGTCACGATCTTCATGAGGGGCAGACCAAGGCGCAGCGAGGCATCCAGTATACATGTTTATTTAGAAAACGAAACTCCACGTAACTGGGCAAAACAACAAAAACAAACGAAGATCGTAACGTTGACACATACCATGACACACAAAGAAGCTATGCTCAAACAATCACCCACAAAACCTAAATGAAAACCCCAAACATATATATGGGGGGTCTTCGGGTGGGTTTCTTTGTCCCAGGTGGCGGCTCTGGTGCTGGCCGTGCGGGAACCGGCCGTGCTGGGCTCGTGACGCGCACTCTGGTGCGGGGAGCGGAACCGGCCGTGCTGGGCTCGTGACGCGCACTCTGGTGCGGGAGCAGGAACAGGACGTGCTGGACTCTCTAAGCGCACGGGAGCCTGGTGCGCGGGCCGAACAGGACGTGCTGGACTCTCTAAGCGCACGGGAGCCTGGTGCGCGGGCCGAACAGGACGTGCTGGACTCTCTAAGCGCACGGGGAGCCTGGTGCGCGTAGACGGAACAGGACGTGCTGGACTCTCTAAGCGCACAGGGAGCCTGGTGCGCGGAGCCGGAACAGGACGGGCTGAATCCACTACACGCACAGGAGACCTGATGCGTATAGCCGACACCCCTCTCCCAGGTTGTTCACTCACCCTGGCTTCACCGATGAGGGGAGCTGGAATGTCGTGCACCGGGCTGTGCGCGCGGACCGGAGACACCGCACGCAGAGCCGGAGCAGGATATTTCGGTCCCATCAGGCGCACTGGAGACCTGGCACGCAGAGCCTGCACCACCCTTCCAGGCTGCACACTCACCCTAGCCCGACAGATGAGTGGCGCTGGAATTTCGCGCACCGGCCTATGCATGCGCAATGGAGACACAGTGCGCACAACTGCATAGCACGGTGTCTGCTCAGTGCAACGCACCCTCCAACGCTCCCTGCAGAGACCACGAGGAGTTAGCTCAGGAGTCCCTCCTGAACCGGCCAAACTCCCCGTGTGCCCCCCCCAAAAGGTTTTTTGGGGCTGCCTTTCGGGCTTCCGTGCCAGGCGAGTTCCAATAAACTTTTCTCGCTCTGGATCGCATGCTCCATATATATCCTCGTAGCTCCCTTGCTCAGTCTTTGCCGCTTCCATCCTCCTCTTAGGGTAACGATGCTCCGTCGTCTTTCCCCAAGACCCCTTCCCAGCTAATATTTCCTCCTAAGTCCAGGACTCCCGGGTCTCTCGCTGCTTGGTCCTTTTTGGGTGGGTGATTCTGTCACGATCTTCATGAGGGACAGACCAAGGGGCAGCGAGGCATCCAGTATACATGTTTATTTAGAAAACGAAACTCCACGTAACTGGGCAAAACAACAAAAACAAACGAAGATCGTAACGTTGACACATACCATAACACACAAAGAAGCTATGCTCAAACAATCACCCACAAAACCTAAATGAAAACCCCAAACATATATATGGTTCCCAATTAGAGACAACAACACACAGCTGCCTCTAATTGGGAACCATTACCCCAACATAGATATATAACACCTAGAACAAAAAAAAACTACACCAAAACCAAAGCAAAAACACGCCAGCCTGTCTTATCAGGCCTGGACGTGACAGAGATATTTTAGGTTGGCTGAGAAAAATGATGTTATCACAATCACACAATGATTAGTTAATCATGAAACATACTCCATTTCCTTTCTTCTTCCCAGAGACTTCTTTATTCCTGTCTGCGACATGTACTGAGAACCCAGCTGGCAGTATGGACGGAGACAGTATATCCGGAGAGAGCCATGATTCCGTGAAACAGAGTATGTTTCAGTCCCTGATGTCTCTCTGGAAGGAGATCCTCGCCCTGAGCTCGTCTACTTTATTGTCCAGGGATAAAACAAAATACTGCAAAGTTACTTAGTAGCTAGAAGCAGAGTTGCCATGTCTGTCGGTACCATCTTCAGGGGTGTATTCATTCCACTGAATCTGATGAAAAACGTTTCTTAAACAAAATCAAACGGAATGAAACTGGGTTAAACATACCTGAATTTGTCCAATAGAAACTCTCTTTTGCAACTGTTGAACTAATGATTATACCCTAGATCAGCTAGAATACGTTATTTAATGTCCATGTGTCATTGTCTGTCACCTCAAAATGTTCTCTTGACCTGTGTGCACCTATTTTTTAAACTTCATTCATAGGGTAGGTTGTAGCAACTCATGATGGGTAGAGGGAATATTTGAGTATCATGTAGTAGCCTGAACCTATCGATGTTACGTTGAACTGCGTGAATAGAATATGAATAACAGTCATCCAATATGCTGTAATAGATTATTTTTTTAAGTATCATCCTTCATCATTTTAAACGGCAACGACCACCACTGATTCACAGTCATGTGAAAATCCATAGATTGACTGATTTCCTTATATGAACTGTAACTCAGTAAAATTCTTCAAATTGTTGAATGTTGCGCTTATATTTTTTATTATTATCTGAGGTCGAAAGTATCTAAAATAAACGTTTGTTTTTAATCATTACTGTTATCACACTCGCATGATAGCCCCTCACCAACAATGTCAGTTGTCTCCGCCTTATTTAATTGCTGGCCCTGTTAGTAATAAGTGACTGTAGAGAATAAGGGGAAGAGAGACGTGTAATTACATCTTACAGAAGCGAGGAATGTACTGTATGGGTGGCTGCAAATTTGTGAGAGTGTTCAATAAGCATTAACCAGCTTTAACCAGAACTGGCCGACATCCACCATGTTTTGGTGGTGTTGGAGGTGTGACTGTGGTATGAGCTGACATATCGTTGAGCAGCTGCTCTTGTGTCACAAATCACTCCCTTCCTTATCATCCCTACCCAGTTAGAAGTTCAAAATGGCACTAGAAAGTGTAGGCTCTATCGCTGTTGGAAATAATGACTCTCAAATGTCAAACCATTGATGTTAGACTAGTGCATGTTTTCCCATTCATTTAGATGTGGAATCTATAGCCTAACTGTCTAATTCAAGTGTTTGAACTTCTAACGCTGCTGCGTGAACTTCTAACTTCATGGGATTGGTCAGTTGCATCCTTATCCGCGATAAGGTGACGCAACGAGCTGCTTGTAGATTTGACAGTTCTAACACAGTTCCACGTACGACACAGCCAAAACAACGCTATGTGGATATACATCTGATTTAATCTAGCCCTTATAAAAGGCAAGCAATTGCGTTTTTTATGTCTGTCTCCGTGTTCGTCCATCCGCCCACCTGGCCCGTCTGACCGCCCGCCCGCCCGCCCATCCAAGCCTTTTTCCAGTCAAGAGAAATCAAATGAGGAATGAGAGTAAATTATATGGAATAGTTCATCCTCTTATAGGAGTCATCTGAGAGCCCATTGGCTTGTGTAAATCCAATTAAGGGGTTTTCGAGTAAAGTCCATTATTGCATCATTATTGGTTAATTGTCCTCTCTGAGACCTGTTACTGGAATGCTGGAGGAGAGGAAGATGGAAGTCACGCACAAACATGACATTTACCGTCAGCACTGGGATGGATGTAAACACATTACTGTGGAGAGATGACCTCGTTCACACCATGTTCCTCTCCGTTTGGGATGAATGTGACCGATGTTATGCATGGAGTGTTTTGCGCGTTGTTGTTGTTTTGTACTATTTTGTCACTAATGAATGTCATTGCAAATGTGAGTGACAGAAGGATTGGAAAACACATTACAAAGAGAGATGACCTCCACATTCACAACGTTTCTTTTTCAGTATGGCCCGTGTACACACTTGGGTTATTACAAATGTGTTATACATCATATGTACATCTTGAGTGTGTATGGGGCATTTGTGTCGAATGGGACTGCATGTTTGTTTTTTTTTACTATTTTGTATCAAGAGGTCAAATTAATGTCATTACTGTATGTACACTCAGAATAAAAGGTGCTATTTAGAACCTAAAAGGGTTCTTTGGCTGTCTCCATAGGACAACCCTTTAAAGAACCGTTTTTGGTACCAAGTAGAACCCTTTTGAGTTCAATGTAGAACCCTTTCCACAGAGGGTTCTTCATGCATCTCAAAAGAGTTCTACCTGGAACCAAAAAAATATGATTCTATGGGGACAGCCAAAGAACCCTTTTAGAGTGTGTCATACAACCATCTGTAAATAGCCCAACCAACTACCTCATCCCCTACCGTATTTATTTATTTACAGTGGGGAAAAAAAGTATTTAGTCAGCCACCAATTGTGCAAGTTCTCTCACTTAAAAAGATGAGAGAGGCCTGTAATTTTCATCATAGGTACACTTCAACTATGACAGACAAAATGAGGGAAAAAAATCCAGAAAATCACATTGTAGGATTTTTAATGAATTTATTTGCAAATTATGGTGGAAAATAAGTATTTGGTCACATACAAACAAGCACGATTTCTGGCTCTCACAGACCTGTAACTTCTTCTTTAAGAGGCTCCTCTGTCCTCCACTCGTTACCTGTATTAATGGCACCTGTTTGAACTTGTTATCAGTATAAAAGACACCTGTCCACAACCTCAAACAGTCACATTCCAAACTCCACTATGGCCAAGACCAAAGAGCTGTCAAAGGACACCAGAAACAAAATTGTAGACCTGCACCAGGTTGGGAAGACTGAATCTGCAATAGGTAAGCAGCTTGGTTTGAAGAAATCAACTGTGGGAGCAATTATTAGGAAATGGACGACATACAAGACCACTGATAATCTTCCTCGAACTGGGGCTCCACGCAAAATCTCACCCCGTGGGGTCAAAATGATCACAAGAACGGTGAGCAAAAATCCCAGAACCACACGGTGGGACCTAGTGAATGACCTGCAGAGAGCTGGGACCAAAGTAACAAAGCCTACCATCAGTAACACACTACGCCGCCAGGGACTCAAATCCTGCAGTGCCAGACGTGTCCCCCTGCTTAAGCCAGTACATGTTCAGGCAAGTCTAAAGTTTGCTAGAGAGCATTTGGATGATCCAGATGAGGATTGGGAGAATGTCAGATGAAACCAAAATAGAACTTTTTGGTAAAAACTCAACTCGCCGTGTTTGGAGGACAAAGAATGCTGAGTTGCATCCAAAGAACACCATACCTACTGTGAAGCATGGGGGTGGAAACATCATGCTTTGGGGCTGTTTTTCTGCAAAGGGACCAGGACGACTGATCCGTGTAAAGGAAAGAATGAATGGGGCCATGTATCGTGAGATTTTGAGTGAAAACCTCCTTCCATCAGCAAGGGCATTGAAGATGAAACGTGGCTGGGTCTTTCAGCATGACAATGATCCCAAACACACCGCTAGGGCAACGAAGGAGTGGCTTCGTAAGAAGCATTTCAAGGTCCTGGAGTGGCCTAGCCAGTCTCCAGATCTCAACCCCATAGAAAATCTTTGTAAGTCCGTGTCGCCCAGCGACAGCCCCAAAACATCACTGCTCTAGAGGAGATCTGCATGGAGGAATGGGCCAAAATACCAGCAACAGTGTGTAAAAACCTTGTGAAGACTTACAGAAAACGTTTGACCTCTGTCATTGCCAACAAAGGGTATATAACAAAGTATTGAGATAAACTTTTGTTATTGACCAAATACTTATTTTCCACCATAATTTGCAAATAAATTCATAGAAAATCCTACAATGTGATTTTCTGGATTTTTTTTCCTAATTTTGTCTGTCATAGTTGAAGTGTACCTATGATGAAAATTACAGGCCTCTCTCATCTTTTAAGTGAGAGAACTTGCACAATTGGTGGCTGACTAAATACTTTTTCCCCACTGTATCTTGTTCCTTTGCACGCCAGTTTTTCTACATTGCACATTCATCTACTGCACATCTACCTTTGCCACCATGGCCTATTTATTGCCTTACCTTCCTTATCTTACCTCATTTTCACTCTTTGTATATAGATTTGTTTTTTTCTACTGTATTATTGGCTGTATGTTTGTTTTACTCCATGTGTAACTCTGTGTTGTTGTATGTGTCGAACTGCTTTGCTTTATCTTGGCCAGGTCGCAGTTGTAAATGAGAACTTGTTCTCAGCTTGCCTACCTGGTTAAATAAAGGTGAATAAAAAATAAAAATAAATAAATAAAATCGTAGGATAAATAAAGGGGGCATATAAGCAGACAATGAAAGCTCTTACAATATTCGATGATTACATTTCTCTAAAACAGGCTATAGGCTACATGTGCACCACCAAGTCAGAACAGTAGGCTACGTTATGAGGGGGAAAGGGGACCAAATTATTAGGGTGAGGCACATGGGCTACTAACATCTTACTACACAACATACACTTAGTATTACTTTCTTAGCTACAGTATACATATCTCCCTTTTCTGCTCTTTTGCACACCAGTACCTCTACTTGCACATCATCATCTGCACATCTATCACTCCAGTCTTAATGCTAAATTGTAATTATTTTGCCACTATGTCCTATTTATTACCTTTCCTCCCTTATCTTACCTAATTTTCACACACTGTATATAGATTTTTCTATTGTGTTATTGGACCGTCGTTTTTATCCCATGTGTAACTCTGTGTTGTTGTTTTTGTCGCACTGCTTTGCTTTATCTTGGCCAGTTGTAAATGAGAACTTGTTCTCAACTGGCCTACCTGGTTAAGTAAAGATGAAATAAAAAATAAAAATGTATCTGTAATTTCTCTTCATATGACAAGCATTGAAAAGGATTTGCCAGTAGATTGTCAACTTGATTCATGATGATGACTGCTTGTCTACCTTGCTAGCTAAGATTTTGAAAGTATGATGTTGACAAGATCAGTCCAATCAAAGTTACGATGATCCATAACGTGATTTGAAATCATTGTATCTGTGGCCAATGACCTTGAGCCTTCTTGGATGGGCACTTCTAATGTAAATCTGGATGATCCAGATGAGGATTGGGAGAATGTCAGATGAAACCAAAATAGAACTTTTTGGTAAAAACTCAACTCGCCGTGTTTGGAGGACAAAGAATGCTGAGTTGCATCCAAAGAACACCATACCTACTGTGAAGCATGGGGGTGGAAACATCATGCTTTGGGGCTGTTTTTCTGCAAAGGGACCAGGACGACTGATCCGTGTAAAGGAAAGAATGAATGGGGCCATGTATCGTGAGATTTTGAGTGAAAACCTCCTTCCATCAGCAAGGGCATTGAAGATGAAACGTGGCTGGGTCTTTCAGCATGACAATGATCCCAAACACACCGCTAGGGCAACGAAGGAGTGGCTTGTAAGAAGCATTTCAAGGTCCTGGAGTGGCCTAGCCAGTCTCCAGATCTCAACCCCATAGAAAATCTTTGTAAGTCCGTGTCGCCCAGCGACAGCCCCAAAACATCACTGCTCTAGAGGAGATCTGCATGGAGGAATGGGCCAAAATACCAGCAACAGTGTGTAAAAACCTTGTGAAGACTTACAGAAAACGTTTGACCTCTGTCATTGCCAACAAAGGGTATATAACAAAGTATTGAGATAAACTTTTGTTATTGACCAAATACTTATTTTCCACCATAATTTGCAAATAAATTCATAGAAAATCCTACAATGTGATTTTCTGGATTTTTTTTCCTAATTTTGTCTGTCATAGTTGAAGTGTACCTATGATGAAAATTACAGGCCTCTCTCATCTTTTTAAGTGAGAGAACTTGCACAATTGGTGGCTGACTAAATACTTTTTTCCCCCACTGTATCTTGTTCCTTTGCACGCCAGTTTTTCTACATTGCACATTCATCTACTGCACATCTACCTTTGCCACCATGGCCTATTTATTGCCTTACCTTCCTTATCTTACCTCATTTTCACTCTTTGTATATAGATTTGTTTTTTTCTACTGTATTATTGGCTGTATGTTTGTTTTACTCCATGTGTAACTCTGTGTTGTTGTATGTGTCGAACTGCTTTGCTTTATCTTGGCCAGGTCGCAGTTGTAAATGAGAACTTGTTCTCAGCTTGCCTACCTGGTTAAATAAAGGTGAATAAAAATAAAAATAAATAAATAAAATCGTAGGATAAATAAAGGGGGCATATAAGCAGACAATGAAAGCTCTTACAATATATTCGATGATGACATTTCTCTAAAACAGGCTATAGGCTACATGTGCACCACCAAGTCAGAACAGTAGGCTAGGTTAAGAGGGGAAAGGGGACCAAATTATAAGGGTGAGGCACATGGGCTACTAACATCTTACTACACAACATACACTTAGTATTACTTTCTTAGCTACAGTATACATATCTCCCTTTTCTGCTCTTTTGCACACCAGTACCTCTACTTGCACATCATCATCTGCACATCTATCACTCCAGTCTTAATGCTAAATTGTAATTATTTTGCCACTATGTCCTATTTATTACCTTTCCTCCCTTATCTTACCTAATTTTCACACACTGTATATAGATTTTTCTATTGTGTTATTGACCGTACGTTTTTTTTATCCCATGTGTAACTCTGTGTTGTTGTTTTTGTCGCACTGCTTTGCTTTATCTTGGCCAGTTGTAAATGAGAACTTGTTCTCAACTGGCCTACCTGGTTAAGTAAAGATGAAATAAAAAAATAAAAAAATGTATCTGTAATTTCTCTTCATATGACAAGCATTGAAAAGGATTTGCCAGTAGATTGTCAACTTGATTCATGATGATGACTGCTTGTCTACCTTGCTAGCTAAGATTTTGAAAGTATGATGTTGACAAGATCAGTCCAATCAAAGTTACGATGATCCATAACGTGATTTGAAATCATTGTATCTGTGGCCAATGACCTTGAGCCTTCTTGGATGGGCACTTCTAATGTAAATCTATGGCAGCAACGAAGGGGCTTGAATTATCGAGCTCTCCCTGTAGATTTTGAGGTGACGTAGTGTCCCCATGAGTGAGAGAACACTGAGACAATCAGAGTAAATAACCAACTCTCCAGAGTAAACCAGAGTAAATAACCAACTCTTAATATGTTCCACTGGCTGCCAGTGAGAACATTACCAACCCCTACGTTCCGTATGTTCCACTGGCTGCCAGTGAGAACATTACCAACCCCTACGTTCCGTATGTTCCACTGGCTGCCAGTGAGAACATTACAAAAACCACATCATTCCGTATGTTCCACTGGCTGCCAGTGAGAACATTAACAACCCCTACATTCCGTATGTTCCACTGGCTGCCAGTGAGAACATTACCAACCCCTACGTTCCATATGTTCCACTGGCTGCCAGTGAGAACATTACCAACCCCTATGTTCCGTATGTTCCACTGGCTGCCAGTGAGAAAATTAACAACTACTACGTTTCGTATGTTCCACTGGCTGCCAGTGAGAACATTAACAACCCCTACGTTCTGTATGTTCTACTGGCTGCCAGTGAGAACATTACAATAACCACATCATTCCGTATGTTCCGCTGGCTGCCAGTGAGAACATTACCAACCCCTACGTTCCGTATGTTCCACTGGCTGCCAGTGAGAACATTACCAACCCCTACGTTCCGTATGTTCCACTGGCTGCCAGTGAGAACATTAACAACTACTACGTTCCGTATGTTCCACTGGCTGCCAGTGAGAACATTACCAACCCCTACGTTCCGTGTGTTCCACTGGCTGCCAGTGAGAACATTACAAACCCCTACTTTCCGTATGTTCCACTGGCTGCCAGTGAGAACATTAACAACCCCTACGTTCCGTATGTTCCACTGGCTGCCAGTGAGAACATTAACAACCCCTATGTTCCGTATGTTCCACTGGCTGCCCCACCACCACAGAAAGCACTGAGCACTGCCCCACCACCACAGAAAGCACTGAGCTAGGCTGAAACACCTGCATTTTGGTGCTGCCTTACTCTAGAAAACAAAAAAGAGGCCATGTTTGCATGCGGCTTTATTTACTCATTTTTACATTGTTTGCAAACTGATATGTGACATGTATTAATGGCAAAATAACATGCAAAACAGGCTAAAATAAATAAATACCTGTAATTTATATGAAGTTAGTGGAGACCCATCATTCAGGGCAGAGCCCCACCTATTTTGAGCCCCACCTGTTTTGAGCCCCACCTGTTTTGAGCCCCACCTTTTTTGAGCCCCACCTGTTTCCAGCCCCACCTGTTTTCAGCCCCACCTATTTTGAGCCCCACCTGTTTTGAGCCCCACCTGTTTTGAGCCACAGCTGTTTTGAGCCCCACCTGTTTTCAGCCCCACCTGTTTTCAGCCTCACCTGTTTTCAGCCCCACCTGTGCTCAGCCCCACCTGTTTTCAGCCCCACCTGTTTTCACCCCCACCTGTTTTGAGCCCCACCTGTTTTGAGCCCCACCTGTTTTGAGCCCCACCTGTTTTCATTCCCAACTGTTTTCAACCCCACCTGTTTTCAGCCCCACCTGTTTTGAGCCCCACCTGTTATGAGCCCCAGCTATTTTGAGCCCCAGCTATTTTGAGCCCCACCTGTTTTGAGCCCCACCTGTGTTCAGCCCCACCTGTTTTCAGCCCCACCTGTTTTGAGCCCCAGCTATTTTGAGCCCCACCTGTTTTGAGCCCCACCTGTTTCCAGCCCCACCTGTTTTCAGCCCCACCTGTTTTGAGCCCCACCTGTTTTGAGCCCCACCTGTTTTGAGCCCCACCTGTTTAGTTTACTGACTTCATATACTGTAGAAAATGTAACATGCAGTGCCTACTTCTTAAGAAGTAACACTACTTGGGAATCTCTCAGATGCAATATCGTTTAAATTAACTTCAGCACGCTGTCTTGAAGTAACTCACAAGAAGAATCTATAATCTTAGTAAAACAAGACAGTAACTATTTATCCTTATTCAAAAACATACGGATCAGAACATCTAAACCACAAGGCGAACAGAATGAGCCCTGATTGGTTCGTCAGTCAGTCTGGTCCTACACCATGTCTAGATGTGACATGTTGATGGAGGCTACCTGAGAATTGTAATGAGGCAAATTGCAGCATAGGCCCGAAAGCAGCTACGGAGGGAGGAGGTTGTTAAAGGGGATTCCCTCTTTGCTTTATATGAGTTGTATTATTTTTGATGTGCCTTGACCTCATTTGGAGTTCCCAGCCAAGCGCTTGTTGTATCACAAACAGTACTTCTTTATGGTTTTAAAAGGAAGCTAGAGAGGAGAGGCAGGCTTGAGTCCCAAATGGCAACCTATTCCCTATATAGTGCACTACTTTTGACCAGGAACCTATGGGCCCTGGTCAAAAGTGTAGTGCACTTAATAAGCAATAGGGTGCCATTTGGGATGCATCCATAGAGATGGGAAGGGATGTTCTTTTTTTGCCTTGAAGAGCTGTGACCCTCCATTAAAAATTATCCACTGTGCTGTAACTGCCGTCGCCGCCCAGACTCCCCTGAAGACAAACATTAATCTAAAAATATCTGTCAGATATCCTGAGCCTCTCAGCCCATCATCACCTTGAATAAACCCTGGTCAAAGCCCTGCCCCAAGCTGACACATGCCACTGAAGTAACAGAGAATTAGCTTGTCAAGATAACGTTTGATACTGTGACACCCCACTGGAAGTCCCAACATCATAACCTATTTATCAGTGGCTTCATCTGATCAGGTAATTGTCCATGGATTAATAAAATAACAGAAATACTGAACATGGTGAACAAAAACAGGCACATTTTAACAGACTTATAAGAAAATCATCATGGCCTGCCCTGGCCTTTTGAGGGCCCTTTGCAAGATCTGATTGGGGGGCCCCCCCACCTCGAGGGGTTAACAATTTAGTTACCCCAATCTCGACGGCAGAGAGAAAAATTTACAGTTGGAGTCGGAAGTTTACATACACCTTAGCCAAATACATTTAAACTCAGTCTTTCACAATTCCTGACATTTAATCCTAGTAAGAATTCCCTGTCTTAGGTCAGTTAGGATCACCACTTCATTTTAAGAATGTGATGAATGTCAGAATAATAGTAGAGAGATTTATTTATTTCAGCTTTTATTTCTTTCATCACATTCCAGTGGGTCAGAAGTTTACATACACTCAATTAGTATTTGGTAGCATTGCCTTTAAATTGTTTAACTTGGGTCAAATGTTTCAGGTAGCCTTCCACAAGCTTTTTTTTTTGGCCCTTTCCTCCTTACAGAGCTGGTGTAACTGAATCAGGTTTGTTGGCCTCCTTGCTCGCACACGCTTTTTCAGTTCTGCCCACACATTTTCTATGGGATTGAGGTCAGGGCTTTGTGATGGCCACTCCAATACCTTGACTTTGTTGTCCTTAAGCCATTTTGCCACAACTTTGGAAGTATGCTTGGGGTCATTTGCATCATGTTGTTGGGGTGCTTTGCTGCTGGAGGGACTGGTGCACTTCACAAAATAGACGGCATCATGAGGAAGGAAAACTAAGGGATATATTGTAGCAACATCTCAAGACCTCAGTCAGGAAGTTAAAGCTTGGTCGCAAATGGGTCTTCCAAATGGACAATGACCCCAAGCATACTTCCAAAGTTGTGGCAAAAGGGCTTAACTACTTAGGGAGCAGCGGCGCGCTAGCGGGCCACTCCCGACACTACCCGGTGAAAAGTAAGGCGCCAAATTCAAAATCCAAAAGTTGAATTATTAAATATTCATCAATATACAAGTGTTGCATAGTCATCAAAAGCTCTGATTCTTGGCAATATCACAGCGTTGGCAGATTTCAAAAAGGCTTTAATGGCGAAAGCAAAACATTTGATTGTTTGAGGATAGCACCCCACATATTTTCCACATTAGCATAAATTCATATCCAGCACGGGTCACACAAAACCCATATAAGAGCTCAAATAAATCTCCTACCTTTCGAAGAACTTCTGCTGAGGGCTTTCCAAGTGTCCAACGAAGACATCCAATGGTTCTTTTGTTAGAAAAAGTCATTTATTATATCCATAAATCTCAGTTTGTTTGGCTCGTTATGTTCAGAAAATCCAACGTCAAATCGCCCATTGAACCGTGAAGAGAACGCGTTCAATAATACCTATCAACTTTTCCTAAACAAATCATAGATCATTTATAATGCATCCTTAGCTATCCTTTTATGAATATTAGCGATAATATTTCACTCGGATGGTAACCTAAACGTTATATAAGGAAAATACAGTGGGGCACGCACACGGTCTCACGCTGTCACGTCCAGGCCTGAGTTAGCAGGCTGGCGTGTTTAGTTTGTGTTTTGTTTAGGAGGGTTTTTGTTCTAGTTTATGTATTTTTATGTTGGGTTAATGGTTCCCAATTAGAGGCAGCTGATTGTCGTTACCTCTAATTGGGAACCATATATATGTTTGTGCTTTTCACTGGGGTTTTGTGGGTCATAGATTTTTTGGTATGTTGTATTTGGATGTGTGTGCCTGTTTTGAGCCACACCGGAGTTACGATCTTTGTTTGTTTATTGTTTTGCCAGTTACGGTACGTTTAATAAACTATGTACACTGGAAACATCGCTGCATCTTGGTCTGTCCCGCATGAAGATCGTGACAGAATGACCCACCAAACAAGGACCAAGCAGCGAAAGAGCCGGGATTTCTGGACATGGGAGGAAATCCTGGCTGGAGAGGGACCCTGGAGGAAGGCTGAGGAGTATCGCCGTCCCAGGGATGAATGGGAGTTATTTGAGGCAGAGCGGGAGAAGTACAAGGGAACACGGCTGGCGAGGAAACCCGAGAGGCAGCCCCCAAAAACAATTTGCGGGGGGCACATGGGGAGTTTGGCGAAGCCAGTTCGGAGTCCTGAGCCAACTCCCTGTGCTTTCCGGAGTGAGCGTGGCACTGGTCAGGCACCTGGTCATGTAGTGAAGGGCACGGTGTCTCCAGTGCTCGTTCAGAGACCGGTACGGACTGTCCTTGCTCCTCACATCCGGCCCCCTGTGCGCATCGTGAGCCCAGCACAGCCTGTTCCTGCTTCACGCACCAGGTCCCCTGAGCGCATCGCGAGCCCAGCACAGCCTGTTCCTGCTTCATGCACCAGATTCCCAGTGCGCATTGTGAGCCCAGCACGGCCTGTTCCTGCTCCCCGCACCAGGTCCCCTGTGCGCATCGCGAGCCCAGCACAGCCTGTTCCTGCTTCCTGCACCAGGTCCCCTGAGCGCATCAAGAGAGCGGCAGAAACTGTTCCTGTTGTGGGGTTTTGTGTCCTTGGCGGTGGCTCCGGACACTTGGAGCCGGAACAGTACGTACCAGGCTGGGACGACACCCTAGAGGCCTGGTACGTACTGTTCGGCTCCAAGTGTCCGGAGCCACCGCCAAGGACACAAAACCCACTGAGACCCCCCATGGACTTTTGGCCCGGTCGGAATCCGCGTCTTTGGGGGGTAATGTCACGTCCAGGCCTGAGTTAGCAGGCTGGCGTGTTTAGTTTGTGTTTTGTTTAGGAGGGTTTTTGTTCTAGTTAAATATTTCTATGTTGGGTTAAGGATATTACACTCAACCAAAACACTCGCAAACATCAGTGAATTCATTACACATCAGTGTTCTAAACTGCCCTATTGGTACCAGGCATTCAGGATGTAATGTGAATTGTAAATTATTTCCAACATGGGGGGGGCTCTAAATCTAAAGGCTGATTTACCTAGGTTGGTAGAGATCTATGGGAATTTAGAGAGGTTCAACCTACTTTCTGATAAAGGATGTAGTGACGAGAATTAAACCTGTCATCTGTGATAAAGTTAAGTGCGCTATGGTACACTGCATCCAAGGGTTTTAGAGTAGCGGCAGCTGCATTCTGATAAACAGTGTCACCATAATCAAGAGCTGGCAGGAAGGTTGCCTGTACAACCTGCTTCCTGCTGTTAAGAGAGATCCTTTTCTATAAGGGAAGCATTGTTTTATAGAAAGCTCATCCGTGTGTTTTTTTTTAAAACGTCAATCCAAAAAGCCCTAACTTATTTATCAGACATTTGTTTGATCAGTCAATTGTCACAAACAATAATGCTATAAACATTACGGACCAAAAATATAAATAAATTATGATAAATAAATTGCAGTCTTTGAAATAAATATGATTTTGCATCATATAAAAATGCACACGAACTGGTATTCTTTTTTTTTTTATGACATTTTTTAAATCAATTGTCTTCTTAATGACAAGGACATGTCATCTTCCATCTCTCCTCTATTCAGGTAGTTGGAATGAACGCTGGCTTCCTGTTGTTGTGAAGCCACATCAGAGAGTGGATGGCCGCTTAACGTACAGAGAACAACAAGACAACGAACGTGAGGGCAGTGGACAGTGATTGTGACTCTAGATTAATAACACAATGTGTGTTTCTCTAATAGGCGTAAATCTAATATTTTGTTTTGCTCCCTCACCCTCATCACACACTCCATATGACACTGAGGATGGGATTCAAGCTGATCTCGCTTTTGTTGACAATGCGTCATTTAAAAGGTAATTTCCAATTGAGCTGACACGTACTGTGTTTACTGTGAATTGCATTTAAAAGACACATTGCCAACAAAGCTTGATCGAATTGAATCCCAGCCTAAGTCCAACGTCTCAGCATTGGCTGTCAACCCTTGTTATATGCTAAATTACTAAGAACTGTAATGGTTGGCTAACAAAGCAAATGTTTGAATAGCAGGCCCCTACATATTAACAGTGACAGTTCCACAAGTTGAATCAAAGTGAAATGGTTTTCTCATTATAATGTCAAGAAGGGCACTGTGCTGGAAGAGCCCGGTGTCTTCTATATACTTACTACATCATCCTGTCATGCTTTAGCTTGATGCAGTGCAAGAGGATAATTAAACCAAGCAGCATGGTTAATAAAGGTCCATTTATTTAACCTTTATTTATCCAGGCAAGGCAGTTAGGAAACACATTCTTAACTGAAGTACTGTAACGTCTTTAGCCAATGTTAGCTAATTAGCTGTTAGCTAATCCCTGATTCCGCACTGGCAATTAGAAACAGTAGCCCTCCTTGGCTTGGGTCCCAAATGGCACAATATTGGCTATATAAGGTCTCTGTGTAGGGAATAGGGTACCATTTGGGCCGCAGGTCTTCTGTGTCCTCTCTATTGGTCATCAAGCTCATGATCACTGACACTAATAGGCCTACTAGAGATGTAACAAAGGACAAAGGACTTCTAATGGAGTTTTAGTTGTTAGCTTAGAGCTCTCTGACAACGCTATTGATATTATGGTTTGGAGAGTTCTAGAACGCACCGTAATATAATGTCAGCAAAAGCAATTGCATAACAAACTGTGCTGTTGATTGTGTGAGATCTTTGGAATAATAGCATTGTAACGGCCAAATGTGTGGCGGCAGGTAGCCTAGTGGTTAGAGCGTTGGCCCAGTAGCTGAAAGGTTGCTGGATCAAATCCCAGAGCTTCTTACAAGGTAAAAAATCTGTTGTTCTACCCCTGAACAAGGCAGTTAGCCCACTGTTGTAAATAAGAATTTGTTCTTAACTGACTTGCCTAGTTAAATGAAGGTTGAATAAATAATGTGTGTATTGCTTGTAGCAGGGAAGAATAGGAACTTGGCTTGATTATTGTCTGGAAACCAAAGTTGCGTGGGAAAGTCAATAACATTTATTTATCCTGAACCATTATATCTGCGTCCCAATGGCACCCTATCCACTACATACTGCACACTTTTGACCAGGGCCTTGTGGTAATAAGGTTGCCTTATGGTAATATGTTGACTTATGGTAATATGCTGCCTTATGGTAATAGGTTGCCTTATGGTAATAGGCTTCCTTATGGTAATAGGCTGCCTTATGGTAATTGGTTGCCTTATGGTAATAGGTTGCCTTATGGTAATAGGCGTCCTTATGGTAATAGGCTGCCTTATGGTAATAGGTTGCCTTATGGTAGTAGGCTGCCTTATGGTAATAGGTTGCCTTATGGTAATATGTTGACTTATGGTAATAGGCTGCCTTATGGTAATAGGTTGCCTTATGGTAATATGCTTCCTTATGGTAATAGGCTTCCTTATGGTAATAGGCTGCCTTATGGTAATAGGCTACCTTATGGTAATAGGTTGCCTTATGGTAGTAGGCTGCCTTATGGTAATAGGTTGACTTATGGTAATAGGCTGCCTTACGGTAATAAGCTTCCTTATGGTAATAGGCTTCCTTATCGTAATAGGCTGCCTTATGGTAATAGGCTTCCTTATCGTAATAGGCTGCCTTATGGTAATAGGCTGCCTTATGGTAATAGGTTGCCTTATTGTAATTGGCTTCCTTATGGTAATTGGCTGCCTTATGGTAATTGGCTGCCTTATGGTAATAGGCTGCCTTATGATCATATTTTTTTTTGGCTGCCTTACGGTAATAGGGTTCCTTTTTGGACGCAGCCATCAATTTGTATTCCCACAGGGAGAGCGTGCAGCAGGGAGGAGAAAATAGAGGCTGCAGTATAGCAGTAGCGACTGATCTGTTCATTCTCTGCATTCCTCCCAAACGGCACCCTATTCCCTATAAAGTGTGGTCAAAAGTAGTGTGCATTTGATGCCATTTGGGACAAAACCCCTGAAACCAAACTGCACTGAGGAGTGGTGTCTAGAGAGGTTAGTTCACATTAAAAAGTAGATAGTTGTAAAGTACAGGACTAACAAGATGGAAAACAATATGCTCAGTTTGTGTATGCAATATATATTTTTCACTTTGTCTACACACCCACCTCTCTCTAGCTCTCTCTCTCTCGCTATCTCTCTCTCTCTATCTATCTATCTCTTTCTCTCACTCTCTCTCTCTCTCTCTCTATCTATCTAGCTCTCTCTCTCGCTCTCTCTCTATCTCTCTCTCTCTCTCTCTCTCTCTCTCTCTCTCTCTCTCTCTCTCTCTCTCTCTCTCTCTCTCTCTCTCTCTCTCTCTCTCTCTCTCTCTCTCTCTCTCTCTCTCTCTCTCTCTCTCTCTCTCTCTCTCTCTCTCTCTCTCTCTCTCTGTCTCTCTCTCTCTATATATATATCTCTCTCTTTCTCTAGCTTTGTCTCTCTCTCTCACTCTCTATCTCTCTATATATATATCTCTCTCTTTCTCTCTATTCAATTCAATTTAAGGGCTTTATTGGTTTATTGTTTATTGTTTATCTTTATTGTTAACATTGCCAAATCAAGTGAAGTAGACAATAAACAAAAGTGAAATAAACAATACAAATTAACAGTAAACATTAACAGTGAACATTACACTCACAAAAGTTCCAAAAGAATATAGACATTTCAATTGTCATATTATGTCTCTCTCTGTCTCTATTACTCTCAGTCTAGCTCTCTCTCCATCTCTCTAGCTATCGCTCTCTCTCACTCTCAATCTTTCTCTCTCTCTACCTATGTCTGTCTCTCTCTGTCTCTCTAAAGAATAAAGACATTTCAATTGTCATATTATGTCTCTCTCTGTCTCTATTACTCTCAGTCTAGCTCTCTCTCCATCTCTCTAGCTATCGCTCTCTCTCACTCTCAATCTTTCTCTCTCTCTACCTATGTCTGTCTCTCTCTGTCTCTCTAAAGAATAAAGACATTTCAATTGTCATATTATGTCTCTCTCTGTCTCTATTACTCTCAAAGTCTAGCTCTCTCTCCATCTCTCTAGCTATCGCCATCTCTCACTCTCTCTACCTATGTCTGTCTCTCTGTCTCTCTAAAGAATAAAGACATTTCAATTGTCATATTATGTCTCGTTCTCTCTCTCTCTATTACTCTCAAAATCTTTTTCTCTCTCTCCATCTCTCTAGGTATCACTCTCGCTCACCCTCAATCTTTCTCTCTCTCTACCTCTGTTCCTATTCCAGTCCCCCCCATTTCTATTTCCATTCCTGTACAATATCTCCGGAGCATATTTGTTCCACCTCTGTACATCAGGAATCAATAAGAAGACATAAACCAACTACTTATCATCATTGCCATATGTCATTACAACAAACAGAGATTCAGAACCAGACAATCCTCAGCACATATGGACCATTAGTTGAAATACGCCAGACGGAGTCTGTCTGTCTGCCTGTCTTTCTCTCTTTCTCTCTGTCTTCCTGCCTGTCTGTCTGTCTCTCTCTGTATGTCTGTCTGCCTGTCTGTCTGTGTCTCTCTTTTTCTCTCTCTCTCTCTGTCTGTCTGCCTGTCTCCTGACAGTCTGTCTTTCTCTCTCTCTCTCCGTCTGTCCGTCCGTCCGTCTCTCTCTCTCTCTCTCTCTCTCTCTCTCTCTCTCTCTCTCTCTCTCTCTCTCTCTCTCTCTCTCTCTCTCTCTCTCTCTCTCTCTCTCTCTCTCTCTCTTTGTCTGTCTGTCTGTCTGTCTCTCTCTCTCTCTCTCTCTCTCTCTCTCTCTCTCTCTCTCTCTCTCTCTCTCTCTCTCTCTCTCTGTCTGTCTGTCTGTCTGTTTGTGCTCTTACTAACAACATCTGACTTGTCATTTACTTCAGAGATTGGTGTTCTATCATCACAACACACTCAATCTAGAACCTAGTAATTACCATCAGGCAAACACAAGGCTATATCTTGTGGAAGGCTATTTTGTGGTTGATCAGGATATTTTTTCTGAGAAAGATCATTGAACATTCATTTTAATCCCATGTCATTTCATAATAACAGAGCACTCGTGTTCAGATTGAAATGAGGCCATGCTAAGGTGATGGCGCCAGGATCGTGTGTGTGTGTGTGTGTGTGTGTGTGTGTGTGTGTGTGTGTGTGTGTGTGTGTGTGTGTGTGTGTGTGTGTGTGTGTGTGTGTGTGTGTGTGTGTGTGCGTGTGTCTGCTATATCCATGTGTGTGCCCAATGGTTCTTGAGGGCAGCCCTGTCAATGTCCATGTCTAATTCACAAATTGATTATTTCCTACATCAAAACAGCTTGGACACAACGGCTCCAGTTTCATCTTTAATATTTCCTACATCAAAACAGCTTGGACACAACGGCTCCAGTTTCATATTTAATATTTCCTACATCAAAACAGCTTGGACACAATGGCTCCAGTTTCATCTTTAATATTTCCTACATCAAAACAGCTTGGACACAACGACTCCAGTTTCATCTTTAATATTTCCTACATCAAAACAGCTTGGACACAATGGCTCCAGTTTCATCTTTAATATTTCCTACATCAAAACAGCTTGGACACAATGGCTCCAGTTTCAACTTTAATATTTCCTACATCAAAACAGCTTGGACACAACGACTCCAGTTTCATCTTTAATATTTCCTACATCAAAACAGCTTGGACACAATGGCTCCAGTTTCATCTTTAATATTTCCTACATCAAAACAGCTTGGACACAATGGCTCCAGTTTCATCTTTAATATTTCCTACATCAAAACAGCTTGGACACAACGACTCCAGTTCATTTGTCTTTGTCATTCCTCATCAAGGTCAGCGATCATTGTCATATTGTATAGTTATGTATAGGATCAGGGAGTAATGTATGGATCATTGTATGGATCATTGTCATATTGTATAGTTACAGTGAGGGAAAAAAGTATTTGATCCCCTGCTGATTTTGTACGTTTGCCCACTGACAAAGAAATGATCAGTCTATAATTTGAATGGTAGGTTTATTTGAACAGTGAGGGACAGAATAACAACAAAAAAATCCAGAAAAACGCATGTGAAAAATGTTATAAATTGATTTGCATTTTAATGAGGGAAATAAGTATTTGACCCCTCTGCAAAACATGACTTAGTACTTGGTGGCAAAACCCTTGTTGGCAATCACAGAGGTCAGACGTTTCTTGTAGTTGGCCACCAAGTTTGCACACATCTCAGGAGGGATTTTGTCCCACTCCTCTTTGCAGATCTTCTCCAAGTCATTAAGGTTTCGAGGATGACGTTTGGCAAGTCGATCCTTCAGCTCCCTCCACAGATTTTAATGGGATTAAGGTCTGGAGACTGGCTAGGCCAGATCTGGCTAGATCATTCTATAGGAAAGCTTCATCTGGCTTGTCTAATGTATGGATCATTGTATGGATCATTGTATGGATCATTGTATAGGAAGGCTAAGAAAATAGTTAAAAAAATATTAACAAAATAAACAAAAGTGATAAAAAAATTACAAATAAATCAAAAAGTAACACAAGAAAATAACAATAACGAGGCAATATAGAGGCGGTACCGGTACCGAGTGAATGTGCGGGGGTACAGGTTAGTCGAGGTAATTTGTAAAGTGACTATGCATAGATAATAAACAGGGAGTAGCAGCAGTGGAAAAACAAACGGGGGAGGTTCAATGTAAATAGTCCGGGTGGCCATTTGATGAATTGTTCAGCAGTCTTATGGCTTGGGGGGGTAGAAGCTGCTAAGGAGCCTTCTGGACTGCTTGCCGTGCGGTAGCAGAGAGAACAGTCCGTGACTTGGGTGACTGGAGTCTTTGACAATTTTTGGGGCCTTCCTCTGACACCGCCTAGTATATAGGTCCTGGATGTCAGGAAGCTTGGCTCCAGTGATGTACTGGGCCGTACTCACTACCCTCTGTAGCACCTTACGGGTAAGATGCCGAGCAGTGATGCAACCGGTCAGGATGCTCTCGATGTTGCAGCTGTAGAATTTTTGAGGATCTGGCGACACATGCCAAATCTTTTCAGTCTCATGAGGGGGAAAAGGTTTTGTCGTGCCCTCTTCACAACTGTCTTGGTGTGTTTGGACCATGATAGTTTGTTTGTGATGTGGACACCAAGGAACTTGGAACTCTCGACCCGCTCCACTTCAGCGCCGTCGATGTTAATGGGGGCCTGTTCAGCCCTCCTTTTCTAATAGTCCACGATCAGATCCTTTGTCTTGCCTCACATTGAGGGAGAGGTTGTTTTCTTGGCACCTCACTGCCAGGTCTCTGACCTCCTCCTTATAGGCTTTCTCATCGTTGTCGGTGATCAGGCCTACCACTGTTGCGTCGTCAGCAAACTTAACGATGGTGGTGGAGTTGTGCTTGGCCACGGAGTCGTGGGTGAACAGGGAGTACAGGAGTGGACAAAGCATGCAACCCTGAGGGGCCCCAGTGTTGAGGATCAACGTGGCAGATGTTTTGTTGCCTACCCTTACCGCCTGGGGGCGGCCCGTCAGGATGTCCAGGATCCAGTTGCAGAGGGAGGTGTTTAGTCCCAGGGTCCTTAGCTTATTGATGAGCTTTGAGGGGACTATGGTGTTGAACGCTGAGCTGTAGTCAATGAACAGCATTCTCACATAGGTGTTCCTTTTGTCCAGGTGGGGAAGGGCAGTGTGGAGTGTGATTTAGATTAGATCATCTGTGGATCTGTTGGAGCGGTATGCAAATTGGAGTGTGTCTAAGGTTTCCGGCATCATGGTGTTGATGTGAGCCATGACCAGCCTTTCAAAGCACTTCATGGCTACTGACATGAGCGGTACGGTGTGATATTAATTTTGTCAGGTTAACTTCGCTTTCTTGGGCACAGGGACTATGGTGGTCTGCTTGAAACATGTAGGTATTACAGACTCGGTCAGGGAGAGGTTGAAAATGTCAGTGAAGACACTTGCCAGTTAGTCCGCGCCTGCTTTGAGTACACATCTTGGTAATCCGTCTGGCCCCCCGGCTTTGTGAATGTTGACCTGTTTAAAGGTCTTGCTCACATCGGCTACGGAGAGCGTGATCACACAGTCGTCTGGTGCTCTCATGCACGCTTCAGTGTTGCTTGCCTCGAAATGAGCATTAAAGGCAGTTAGCTTGTCTGATAGGCTCATGTCACTGGGCAGTTCGCAGCTGAGTTTCCCATTGTAGTCCGTAATAGTTTTCAAGCCCTGCCACATCCGACAAACATCAGAGCCGGTGTAGTAGGATTCAATCTTAGTCCTGTATTGATGCTTTGCCTGTTTGATTGTTCATCTGAGGGCATAGCGGGATTTCTTATAAGCGTTCGGATTAGTGTCCCGCTCCTCTAAAGCGGCAGCTCTAGCCTTTAGCTCGGTGCGGATGTTGCCTGTAATCCATGGCTTCTGGTTGGGATATGTACGTACCGTCACTGTGGGGGCAATGTCGTCGATGCATTTATTGATGAGGCTGGTGACTGAGGTGGTATGCTCCGCAATGCCATTGGATGAATCCAGGAGCATATTCCAGTCTGTGCTAACAAAACAGTGCTGTAGCGTAGCATCCACGCCATCTGACCACTTCCGTATTGAGCGAGTCACTGCTTTCGTTTTTGCTTGTAAGAAGGAATCAGGAGGATAGAATTATGGTCAGATTTGCCCAATGGGAGGTTGAGGGAGAGCTTTGTATGCGTCTCTGTGTGTGGATTAAAGGTGGTCTAGAGCATTACACTGGATGGTACAACATTTGCCCATTATTATTTTCAAAATTATTCAACCTCTGTCAAATTGGTACTTGATCATTGCTAGACAACTCTTTTCAGGTCTTGCCATAGATTTTCAAGTAGATTTAATTGAAAACTGTAACTCGGCCACTCAGGAACATTCACTATCTTCTTTGTAAGCAATTCCAGTCTAGATTTGACCTTGTGTTTTTGGTTATTGAAAGGTGAATTTATCTCTCAGTGTCTGGTGGAAAGCAGTCTGAACCAGTTTTTCCTCTAGGATTTTGCATGTGCTTAGCTCCATTTCGTAAAAAAATCTATATTGAAAAAATCCCCATTGGATTTGATCCCCATTGGGGACCAGTATGAAAAAGTACAAACATGTATACATTCACTACAATGAGTTGATCTGGATAAGAGCATCTGCTAAATGACAAAAATGTAAATTTAAGTAAAGCCTGAAATACTTGTACATAATGCCTGAAATACATACTGTATACATAAAATTGTACATCTGCCCCCTCTCATTCCCCATCTCTCCGGCAAACATTGTTCACCTCAAATCAAAGTTTATTGGTCACATGCAAAGGATGCAGGGTGTAAACGGTACAGTGAAATGCTTACTTGCAAGCTCTGCTCAACAGTGCAGTGCACATTATGAAAAATATACACAAAATGCAGTAAAATTTAGAAAATAGTCATGTTGGGAAATATATACACAGTAACTACAAATACTATGAAACACAGTAGGAACATACAGTATATACTGTACACTATGAAATGTACTGAAGTGAATGTGTAAACCTATTCCCTACATAGTGCACTACTTCTGAGCCCTATGGGCCCTGTTCAAAAGTAGTGCACTGTGTAGGGAATAGTGTGCCATTTTGGGACACAGTCAGAGTCGTCCTTCGCCAGGATTATAGACCCTATCTGTAACACAGCGAAGGATCTCCTATTAGCTCTAATGAGGAACTAAGTTAATTGAAAGAACTGCTGAAACCATAACACCATGAAAGCCATCGGAGGCATGACGACGGCCCCCGCATCGTCGCTGTCTAAGAATTACTGTCCTTGAGTAACATTTGAGAAGTTACTGATTTCAAAATATGCTAATTTGGATTATATTTTTCCTCTACAGCTTCTTTAAAAATGGCCAATTAAATTAGCAATAAACTGTCAGCCGAGGAGTTGAGGAGTTGAGAAGATAGTGAGAGAGTATGACAATAGGGATAATAGATAAAGGTTGTGGCAAAGGGGACAGTAGACCAGATTCTAACCTATGCTGACACCACAGACTTGCTGGAGGCTGCAGCATTACCGCTAGACTAGCCAGGCTATGGTAAACATTGTATTATCATATACCCATTCATACACTCTGAGCTCAAACTACACATACTACATACAGTGTCATCAGAAATTATTGGCATCCATGATAAAGTAAAAATGACTGTATAAAATAAATGATTCAAATACTGAGCTATGTTGTATTCTCAAAATTTTGGGGAAATTATGTGATTTTATACTAATACTGCCACGCCTGCTCTCGCTCCCCCTCCATGGCACTCGAAGGCGCCAGGCTCCCCAGCATGATGCACTCCTGCCACCAATATAAGCAATTATTGGACTCACCTGGACTCAATCACCTGTGTCATTACCTCCCCTATATCTGTCGGTTCTGATGCTGTCGCTGTCCTGTTCGATGTCTGTTCCACATTAAACGTTCAACTCCCCGTACCTGCTTCTCTTCTCCAGCCTCGGTCCTTACAGAATCCTGAAGCCATCAAACAAAGCATCTGGGAGTGCTGGCTTTCCAGTTGGTGGTGACGTCGGGTCCAGGGGCCACTGCCGATGGAACTGGGGGTGCCTAAGCCAGCTCGCCGGGCTTCCACCCCCTAGATGGCTCGAGAGGTTTTCTTCTCGGCAGAAGCCCATCCCACGTCAGACCTCAGCCAGATCGCCAGGGTTTTATGCTTCAGCCGGCTCAGCAGGCTCCCATGTTCCAGCGGGCGCAGCAGGCTGTCACGCCTCAACCGGGTCGTCAGGCTCCCACGCCTCAGCTGGTTCACCAGGCTCCCACGCCTCTGCCAGTTCGTCGGGCTTTTACCTGGTTCTGACGCTGTCTCTGTCCTGTTCGATGTCTGTTCCACATTAAATGTTCAACTCCCCCGTACCTGCTTTTCTTCTCCAGCGTCGGTCCTTACAAATAATATTTCTGCTCATAGATATTTAGCAAGTCATGTTTTTTTTCTCACAAAAAGGTAGCGGTCAAAATTATTGACACCAGTGTTTTCAATACCTTTTCAATATGCATTCTCACTTCCATGCCAAACCCACCACTGGTATGAGTGGCCAAAGAGCTCTATGTTCATGTCATCTAACCAAAGCACCAGTTCCTATTCAAGTGCCAATGCCATTTAGTAACCTCATTTGTTGGATGACATGAACATAGAGCTCTTTGGCCACTCATACCAGTGGTGGGTTTGGCATGGAAGTGAGAATGCATATTGAAAAGGTATTGAAAACACTGGTGTCAATAATTTTGACCCCTACCTTTTTGTGAGAAAAAAAACATGACTTGCTAAATATCTATGAGCAGAAATATTATTTGAGCAGAAATATTATGAAAATACAACTCTTTCGCCACGCACACCAGTGGTGGGTTTGGCGTCGAAATGAGAATACATGAACAGAAAAGAACCCCCGTACCTACTGTAAAATATGGTGGTTGGGGTGGCAGGTAGCCTAGCGGTTAAGTAATTGAACCAGTAATCGAAAGCCGGCAAGGTGGAAAAATCTGCCGTTCGGTCCTTGAGCAAGCCAGTTAACCCCCAACAACAACTGCTTACCTGGCGCCGATGACATGGAAGTTGATTAAGGCAGCCCCCCGCAACTCTCTGATTCAGAGGTTAAATGTGAAAGACACATTTCAGTTGAAAGCATTCAGTTGTGCAACTGACTAGGTATCACCTTACCCTAGTTATGTTCTGATTTTATTCCCTTTCCCTTCCCATCCCTATTTTTGTCCCGGGGCCCTTGTTAAGGTCAACGCCGTCATTAACATTACCCAATAGCAGGGCATTGTAGCCCAAAAAGTGGTTGCATCTTCCAGGAGGCTGAAAACTTGGTCAAAAGTCAATCTTCCAGCAAGACAATAACCCCAAGCACACATCAAAATCCACAAAATACATTTTTTATTGACCACAAAATCAACATTTTGCAATGGCCATCTCAGTCTCCGGACTTGAAACTCCGAAACTTGAATTGAAGAGGGCAGTCAATAACCGCAGACGAAGGATATCAAGGCTCTGGAAAGATTCTGTATGGAAGAACAGTCTAAAATCCCTCCCAATGTGTTCTCCAATCTCATAAAACATTTTAGAAAAAGGCTCAGTGTCGTTGTCCTCGCAAGGTGAGATATTGAAAGGGATTGAAAACAAGGGTGTCAATCATCTTGACAATGTCTTTTTGAGGAAAAAAAACATTACTCGTTGAACAAATTCTCTTTCTCAGAGGAATTGTATTAGTATAAAATAATAACATTTCTTGGAGGATACAGTATAGCTCAGTATTTGTATTATTTGTTTTGGTCATTTTTTGCTCAACAATTTCGAACTCAAGTACATTCAGTCCATTGTAAATGTTTATTGTCAACTTACTTAATGTCTACATTAACATCTTAGTACATTACCATCTTATTCCATTAACATCGTAGTCCAATAACATCTTAGTCCATTACCATCTTAGTCCATTAACATCTTAGTCCATTAACATCTTAGTCCATTAACATCTTAGCCCATTAACATCTGTCCATTAACATCTGTCCATTAACATCTTAGACCATTAACATCTTAGTCCATTAACATCTGTCCATTAACATCTTAGTCCACTAACATCCTAGTCCATTAACATCTTAGTCCATTAACATCTTAGTCCATTAACATCTGTCCATTAACATCTTGGTCCATTAACATCTTAGTCCATTAACGTCTGTCCATTAACATCTTAGTCCATTAACATCTCAGTCCATTACCATCTTAGTCTATTAACTTCTTAGGGAGCGGCTCCCGAGGTGACGGTTTTGGAGAGTCTGGCGTGCCCAAAGTAAAATGCCTCCCACTCAGGCCCAGAAAATAGGATATGCATATAATTAGTACTATTGGATAGGAAACACTCTGAAGTTTCTAAGAGTGTTAAAATATTGTCTGTGAGTATAACAGAACTGATATAGCAGGCGAAAACCCAAGGAATTTCTGTCCTGGAAAAAGTGTTTTTGACACATTGCCTCATTTTGAACCCCTCCCGATTGAAAACAGCTATATATAGGAGTAAGATTGCAGTACCTATTGCTTCCACTGGATGTCTCTGGATGGTAATAGAAGAAATTTTTTGAACTGGTCACCAGATGTAAACAGAAGAGGATGCGTGTTCACGGGCTCGTGCGCGGTGTGGTTTTTTCCTTTCCTATCGTCCAGTTTATAATCCGGTTGAAATATTATAGTAAATATACATAAAGGTGTTCCTAAGGATACATTATCAATGATGTTTGATTGTTCTTGGACAAGTGTATAGGTATAGGTTGAACGAGTTCTCTTCACGGTTCAATGGGCGAGTGGACACTGCATTTTATGAACATAATGCGCCAACCAAACAGAGATTTATGGATATAATAAATGACTTTTTCTAACAGAAGAACCATTTATGTCTTTGTTGGACACTTGGGAAGCCCTCAGCAGAGGTTCTTCAAAAGGTAAGGGATTTGTTTCGCTGTGAAATGTGTTTTGTGTGAACCGCGATGGTTTATGAATTTATACTAAAGGAAAAAAATATCAAACAATCAAATGTAGTGCTTTCGCCGTAAAGCCTTTTTGAAATCTGACAACGCTGTGATATTGCCAAGAAGCAGAGCTTTTGATGACTATGCAACACTTGTATATTGATGAATGTTTAATAATTCAACTATATACAGGGTCAGTTCCAGGGTCAGTAGCTATATACAGGGTCAGTTCCAGGGTCAGTAGCTATATACAGGGTCAGTTCCAGGGTCAGTAGCTATATACAAGGACAGTTCCAGGGACAGTAGCTATATACAGGGTCAATTCCAGGGTCAGTAGCTATATACAGAGACAGTTCCAGGGTCAATAGCTATATACAGGGACACTTCCAGAGGTGCTCTATGCTTCTCTCTGTGGTTTTTATATATAACTGGGCAAGTCAGTTAAGAACAAATTCTTACTTACAATGACGGCCTACCAGGGAACATTGTTAACTGCCTTGTTCAGGGGCAAGAACGGCAGATTTTTACCTTGTCATCTCGGGGATTCAATCCAGCAACCTTTCGGTTACTGGACCAACACTCTTACCACTAGGCTTCCTGCCGGCACCCATGTCCATGCATACAAACATTCTGTCCCTTGAGGTTACTGACAGTCGACTTAAACCACACTGTACTTAGATTCTTCAAATTGTACTTCTAGCTAGCTAGTAGACAATGATCCCATGTCGTTCCCATGTCCATCCTGTATGTACATGTGGTCCTATTCCTGGGAAACCTTTACACGTGTTTTGCTGCATCTTGATGTGCTGCTTGGCTAGGGGTTGAGGGATTGCCTTTCTTCTGTTCTTCTGTTAGTTTAGAGTAAAGCTTTTGTCTTCTCTCTTAGAGGGTTTTCAATAATAGATGACCTGAGATGGTCCGCATCACATCCGTGGATACTTGGCTCAGTGTGTGTGAAAATACATTCCAGTGTGTGTGTGTGTGTGTGTTTGTGTGTGGTGTGTGTGTCGCCTCACATCAGTGGTTAACTGGCTCAGTGTGTGAAAATACAGAGAGAATCATCCGTGCTCCGCTAACAACGAACAAGCTCCCTCAACTCTTTGCCTGCATTCCCAAATGGCACCGTATTCCCTACATAGTGCATTACTTTTGACCAGAGCCCTATGGATGCTGGTCAAAAGAATTGCACTATATAGGCAATATGGTGCCAATTATGACACAACTCTGTTGGAACTCTGTTGGAAGTCTGTTGGAACTCTGTTGGAAGTCTGTTGGAACTCTGTTGGAAGTCTGTTGGAACTCTGTTGGAAGTCTGTTGGAAGTCTGTTGGAACTCTGTTGGAAGTCTGTTGGAACCCTGTTGGAACTCTGTTGGAACTCTGTTGAAAGTCTGTTGGAAGTCTGTTGGAACCCTGTTGGAACCCTGTTGGAACTCTGTTGGAACTCTGTTGGAAGTCTGTTGGAAGTCTGTTGGAACTCTGTTGGAAGTCTGTTGGAACTCTGTTGGAACTCTGTTGGAAGTCTGTTGGAAGTCTGTTGGAAGTCTGTTGGAACCCTGTTGGAACTCTGTTGGAAGTCTGTTGGAACCCTGTTGGAACTCTGTTGAAACTCTGTTGGAAGTCTGTTGGAACTCTGTTGGAACTCTGTTGGAACTCCGTTGGAACCTTGTTGGAACCCTGTTAGAACCCTGTTGGAACCCTGTTGGAACTCTGTTGGAACCCTTTTGGAACTCCGTTCGGAATCCTGTTTCAACCCTGTTAGAACCCTGTTAGAACCCTATTAGAATCCCAACCTTTAGAATCATTAGCACTGTGTTCTTCTGCTCCCATGCTTGAATTATACTCTCACTGTGGGATGGATGGATGTGAGAGTAAAATAGAGCTTGCCGAGAGAATAGTGTGTGTGTGTGTGTGTGTGTGTGTGTGTGTGTGTGTGTGTGTGTGTGTGTGTGTGTGTGTGTGTGTGCGTGCGTGTGTGTGCATGTGTGCGCATGTGTGTATGTCCATTGATGTAGACCAATCCGTCTTGTCTTCCCCAGAGCAGCGGTGACAGCGTGACAACAAGTCTCTTGAATAGAAAGGACACACAGCTGCTGTTGCTTTTCCTTGGCGCTGACAGTACAATGGCCCGTCTATGACACTGTGGTTAGAGGGACTGAAAGACAGTCTGCTATGACTAGTGAGTGTGATGGGTGTGACGGTACTAAAGCTGGGTCTTGGCTATAACAGTATGACCCTCTGGTATTTCTATGGGGGGACCTGCTGTAATGGGTGTGACGGTACCAAGGCCTCCAGGGGACCGCTGGTGATGTCAGGAACAGGATTCAGCACTTGTGACTGAAGGGAGGGTACACAGACACACACACACACACTCACACACACACACACACGCACACACACGTAGCACTGAGGAGAGAGTTTTATTCCCATAGCTGTACGATTGAGCCTGGGTCAGGGAGAGGTGAAAGGGATGCTTTGACTGTTCTATGCTTCTGAGAACTGGGAAGCTGCTGGGAGGTGTGAAAACCATGGCTCTCGGATAAGTTACAGTATGTTTACAAGACCTTTTAGAACTTATTCCATTCAGGGTTTCCTGCATGATGCAGTGCATCATGGTTCCTGCAGCAACAAGCTCTCACAGTCTCACGTCAGAATGAGTTGTTCATCCATGTTTGTCAAATGTCAAATACATTTTTTGAAGGTTAGGGTTAAGTTGAAGCAGAATGGTTAAGGCAGTGGTCCCAAACCTTTTTGGCCCACAACCTTATTTAGATACAGTATCAGAAAATTCTCACGACCCCAACCATGTGAAAAAAAATTATGTAATTAACAGCCAATGTTTTATTTGGGGCTATGGCAGTCAATTTAAAAACATTTTAACTGTATTTCTAACTGTCTTCTCAACTCACCATCACATTTTTGTAATGTGGGGCTATGACAGTCAATTACAAATTAGTCTGACATAATGTATATTTTCTCACCACCACTAATGAGATGGGTGTGTGGCTTGATGCATGTTGCTTCGGAGCTTCTCAAAATCAAAGGTTGACTGTGCCAACTTCATCTCTGTTGTCATATCCAACCTGGACAGATGTTTGTTTTTTAATGCAGACGAGAGCACTGAATCCAGCTTCACACAGATATGAGATGAGTTTTATGGTGCTATCAAGACAACTTAAAACTCTGAAAAATATAACGTCAAATCATGACGTCAGTGTTCTTTAAGTCGGAAAGTCGATGCTCTAGATAGAGGCCCGGGTTCCCAGAGTAGGAATTGTTAATGTAGATTTCCGAGTTCCCAGTTGATTTTAACGCAGCGTTAATGCTCAGAGGGAGACGTCAGGAACCAAAACTCCTTGGTAGTGACCCGTGAATACATTAGGTCACATGACAGCTTGATTGGCTGATATCACTTACCGGCATGTCAACTGAGCCAAGGACCACAGTCAAACGGATTGGGATTTAGGTCCCAAAGCGTTAGAGGTGAGCATTCATCACTTGTCTGGGACACTTACTGATTCTGTTTTCTGTCAGAAACATGTACAGCCGAGGGAAGGGGGCATGGTTCGCTTTTTAAAGACACTCTCCAATAACAATTTGTCTGATTCCACTGATTCCGTCACTCATCTGTAGAATGTTTTTGTATTTCCCCTGCACGCTCGCGTTCAGTTCGTTCAGTTTCCCAAATACTGTTACATAGGCAAGGAGACACATTTTATTTTCATGACACAGAAAGTCAACCAAGTCAGTATTTGTTTTTACAACCACTGTGAATGACAACAGTTCCTCTCTCAATGTGAGAGACTCTTTCCAACACTCCCTCTCGATAACCACCAAGCCTTGGTGTGAAATAGAACATCGTCTATGCTCTGATCTTATATCTCCACATAGTTTAGTGAACAGGCGTGCACGCGGTGGATGATGGTTTGATGTGGTTAACAATCAAAGTTACCTGCTGCAGTATATCTCAGAGTTCTGTGCTCAGCTCTTTTTCTGCAAGTTGCTCTCGTTGTATCATACAATGGGCATCTCGGCCCTCACAGCTAACGTCCATTTGAAGAGCATAAGCTGGGGAGAATTTGAATCGTTCACCAGTTTCCTCTTGATCGCTAGCAATAGCATACCTTCTTTGTTTAACAGTGTTATCTGACAAATGAATTTATGTGAGTTTATGTGCCTCTGCTACCCCATACACCACACAGTGTCAATTGCAGCCGGTAATATCAAAGTCTCTGCAATAGTGTGTGGTTTCATAGAGTAGCAGGCCTAGCCATTCACCGTGGGAATGATTCAAGAGCAACGGTCAAGTGCGGCCTTTTCCCATGAGTTAAGAGCGCTCTCTGGTTGAATTTGATCTTTTAGATTTTAATCATTTCCATTTAGATTTTTAAGGTTAACCACATTACAATGATTTTGAGATACAAAGACAATTTTAAAATATATGTATTTTTTTGTATATACAGTGAGGGAAAAAAGTATTTGATCCCCTGCTGATTTTGTACGTTTGCCCACTGACAAAGAAATTATCAGTCTATAATTTGAATGGTAGGTTTATTTGAACAGTGAGAGACAGAATAACAACAAAAAAATCAAGAAAAACGCATGTGAAAAATGTTATAAATTGATTTGCATTTTAATGAGGGAAATAAGTATTTGACCCCTCTGCAAAACATGACTTTGTACTTGGTGGCAAAACCCTTGTTGGCAATCACAGAGGTCAGACGTTTCTTGTAGTTGGCCACCAAGTTTGCACAAGTGGCTGCCTGCAGAGAATGCGCTAAATGTCTTGATTTTACTGTTTTGCAACAGGAAGTCCATCCCAGCACTTTTTAGAGAATTGTTAGACAGACAGGTGCATAGGCTGCACTTCTAAAGAATAATTTGGTGCTTGGTGTGTGTGCTTGGAGTTTGTGATTGGTGTTTGCTTGATGTGTGCTTGGTGTATGCTTGAGGTGTGCTTGGTGTGTACTTGGTGTGTGCGAGTGTGTGTGCTTTGTGTGTACTTGGTGTGTGCGAGTGTGTGCGTGGTGTGTGCTTGGTGTGTGCTTGGTGTGTGTGAGTGTGCGTGCTTGGTGTCTACTTGGTGTGTGATTGGTGCTTTGTGTGTGTGAGTGTGTGTGTGCTTGGTGTGTGTGAGTATGTGTGCTTGGCGTGTGAGAGTGTGTGATTGGTGTGTGCTTGGTGCGTGATTGGTGTGTGCTTGGTGTGTGCTTGGTGTGTACTTGGTGTGTGCGAGTGTGTGTGCTTGGTGTGTGATTGGTGTGTGCTTGGTGTGTACTTGGTGTGTGTGAGTGTGCGTGCTTGGTGTCTACTTGGTGTGTGCTTGGTGCTTTGTGTGTGCGAGTGTGTGTGCTTGGTGTGTGAGAGTGTGTGATTGGTGTGTGCTTGGTGTGTTTTCCATCATCGGAAACCTTCCTTACTGACAGCTCTCTCTGCCGTTACAGCTTCCTGCAATGCACTATGGGTAAAAAGGGACTGCTTCCCTCAAGTCTTTTGCCGGGCACTGAGCAGTTTTCAGGTCTGCTGAGTGCAAACTTGAAAATTGGGAAGATTCTGTGCAATTTCTGGTGCGCGTTTACTGTGAACACTGAGGCTGTAGCCACTTTAAGTTACAGTTATAGGAGGTGACTGAAAACCTTGTGTTGTTTGATGCAAGAAACCACTTTACAAAATAAAATTATTATTATTCCCATACCAATATTACAGAGAATCAGACATTTGTTTTATTTATATATATTTTACTTCAGTTTATTTGAGTAAATCATTTCTTAACACGTAATTTTCTTAAAACTGCATTGTTGGTTAAGGGATTGTAAGTAAGCATTTCACTGTAAGGTCTACACCTGTTGTATTCGGTGCATATGGCAAATTTGACTTGATTTGAAAGTATGTTCCCCTCTGCCTATTGGCTACTTAGATTTTTCAAGCCTGTCTCAAAATACAAAATCCCCTTTAAGACAGAAAAAAGCTCTTTACCTGACACGCTTTTCAAAGAAAAGGTCCTGGAGTGCACAGGTTTTGTGCTCTTGTAGGAAGCAACCACACCCCCATTGCTGACTAGAAATACCTATAACTGGGCTAATAACAGAAAAGAAAATGAACAAATGTGCACAACTGGCTACATGCAGCCCTTGCTTTGATCTCAAAACAAGTGCATCTGCTCTCTACCGCTTATGCTGTAAACACAGTCCAGTTCAAAGTGAATGGCACAGATCTATATATGGCAATGGTCTATTTAAGTGATAATGTCCAATAAGCTGGTGTTTGGAGGATATAATGGCATGGGTGTTGTTAGGCCGGAGCTTAAGTGCCAATATATCCTCCAAACACCGTCTTTGATCTGTGCCATTCACTTTGAACTTCGAGGGCATTATCACGGGTTACCAACATATTCAAAGAACATATTTTTAGTCATACTATTTCATCCTTCCACAATATATAGTCTCGACACGAATCTAAAGTTGCTAGTCGTTCAGTCTTTTTGTTCTGTATCTATAGATGCGACCCAGTCGTTCAGTCTTTTTGTTCTGTATCGTTTGTTCTAAATGTTCCATTGCCATACTGGCTGGCATTGTTCTTATCCCTTGCTTGCTAGCTAGCCAACTACGGCTAACTTACAGTCACATCAAAAAGTGCAGCTGGAGTAACAGTAGTGCATTTGCATTTGTTTAAGCGGTTTTCTAGTGACATTTATTTGGATTCATCCATAACAATGAGCTAATGAGGTGCGATTTCGCCTGGCATAGAAAATGTGCTCACTCGTCAGGACACTGTTGTTCAGAGGAGCTAGCCAACAGCACAGCTACAGTAACACAATCACTTCGAACTGAAGCTGGAAAGACTGCAAATTAGCTACGTTTTGTTTGGCCTTTTTTAAATTGAATTTTAATTGTATATATCCATAAAAATTATGCCAGCTGATTCATGATTTCGACTGGCTAAGAAATGCTGCCTGCCTGTCTGTCTCGTCCCGACTCCCAACACGTTCATTACTATGGGCCAAAAGGAGATTGAATATGAATATTGAAACAATGTTTCAAATGTCGGAGAGACAGACAGCAAGGTTTATACAAATCTCCGCTGTTGAAAATGAAATGTTAGTCTAAAAGAATTGTGAGATAATGTCTAGTTGCTTTTTATAAATTGCCTGGCTGGGCTGATGAGACAGTGGATTAAGCAGTCAGATGGAACAGAGTAAAAATACATTTAAAGTCATAGATTTAGCCGTGTGGCATCTTGTGGAATAGACACCGACTGGCTGGAATGCAGTTTTAACCAATCAGCATTCAGGATTAGACCAACCCGTTGTATCACTGCATATAGGGATACTGCAGCTCTGATTGGTTATGGAACGCACTGGTCTGTGTAGAGTATGGGCCTGAGTCGTGCCTGTCAATTCAATAGAATCCTACTCCAAAGCGCTACAAGAAAATCTCTTGCACAGTTCGTTTTGTTTTGGTATATTGCATTGATTCAATCACAATTCGCACAGTAGAGGACGTGGATAGTGTTAACTAAAAGGGGAAAACTAGAAAGTTGAGTGAAGTTCAATCTTGTGCTTCTCTGTGCGGACTGATCGTTCTTCTGCTCGGCAGTCCTAGGGGAGCAGCCTAGAGGAAACATTGCTGTTGATCGTGTTTCGTTTTTTTAGACCAATGAGGAGATCCCATGTTTTATCCAATCATGAGGCTATCCTTGAGGAGATCTGGTGAAGGTTCTGGAAATATGAGATATGTACTATAGCCCAACATGATACCACTGACTAACTTACACACACACACAAATACACAAACGCACGCACACGCACACACCAGTGGAGGCTGCTGATGGGAGAACGGCTCATAATAACACGTGGAATGGAGTGAATGGAATGCTATCAACAACATGCTTTTTATGGGTTTAATACCGTTCCATTCACTCCATCCCATCCATTACACTTAATTCCATTCTATTATTATTAGCCGTTCTCCCCTCAGCAGCCTCCACTGGTGCAAACACAAACACACACACACACACACACACACACACACACACACACACACACACACACACACACACACACACACACACACACACACACACACACACACACACACACACACACACTGAGCTTCATTGAATTATCTACCTTGAAAAAAAATGTTTTTAAATGTCTTGACCTTGTTTTTCACCAGCCTTTATTAAACACGGGGGCAGGTGTGGCATGGCAATATTCATGTACAGTACCATAATGTGATATGGTCACTAAGTTTAATTGAGGGACATAAAAAGCCACTCAGAGTGAGAAATGTATATTGTATGAGTGACGGACTGGGGTAACATGGTATTTTCTCCTGTGCACCTTATTCCTTTTGTAGGGCACCACTACCTATAGGCTCTGGTCAAAAGTAGTGCACTACTACCTAAAGGCTATGGTTAAAAGTAGTGCTCTACTACCTATAGGCTCTGGTTAAAAGTAGTGCACTACTACCTATAGGCTCTGGTTAAAAGTAGTGCACTACTACCTATAGGCTCTGGTTAAAAGTAGAGCACTACTACCTATAGGCTCTGGTTAAAAATTATGCACTACTACCTATAGGCTCTGGCTAAAAGTAGTGCACTACTACCTATAGGCTCTGGCTAAAAGTAGTGCACTACTACCTATAGGCTCTGGTTAAAAGTAGTGCACTACTACCTATAGACCCTGGTTAAAAGAAATTCAAATGGAATAGAGTGCCATTCGCAACCTTGCCTTATTGTGCATTTCAAATACCCAGTACCAGTTAAATAGGTCTAGGTTTTGGCTTTAACTAGAGTAAATACCAAGAGGTTACCAACAATGTTACTTAACATCCTCCTGTGTCTTCTGGAGGACCATGATCTGTTTATTGACTACTGGTGAGGAGTAGAGGTTGAAAAATTACAGGAACTTTCAATCAATTCCCTGGTTTCCTGGAGCCGGGCCCTGATGGAACCCTTCAAAGCTGATGATTGAGTTCTAGAATGAATTATATGTAACAAAGGAAGAGTTGAGATAATATTGTCTCAGGGTTTAGTAGCTCCAGGCATGAGCAACATAAGCGATCGCTTAGGGCCCCCGGGCGTTAGGGGTCTCCCGAACTCAGTTGGGGTCTCAACTTACTGTTGAGAGTTAGAATAGTAGAATACACAAGGTGTAACTACAAACAGTCCAGCAGAAGTTAGCTAGGATCTTTCTTTATACAGATAATCTCAAAGACCCTTAAAAAAAAAAAGTTTATGTTGTTCTTGGGCTGGTCTTCGTTCTTCGGCAGATCAAACACAATATTGCTTTAATGACAAAAATCACTCTGCTAGCTTCTTGCAAAACGCAAAGTATTTTATGTATTTTTTAAGAAGTTTCAACTTTGAAATATTTAATTAATAGAATGGTCACCATTAACATATGGCCCATGGCTCTAGAAAAGGGGTTCAGAGGCTCAAAATGGCAAAATCATAATTCAATCTTTTAGAAACGGAATTCATTCTTTAATTAAACAATCAGTTAAGGTCATGTATTTCTCCAATATACCTCTCTCTCTCTCTCTCTCTCTCACTCTAAGTCTTTCCAGCTGAGTTATGATCTGTTCATTCCAAAATGTGCTCAAGTAAGGCATATGATTGAGTTGAATTGAGTAAAGGAAGGATAAAGGACTCACATTAAGGTTTAATCCTATCCCTCACACAGCATGGGAGGCTATTCAACCACGGTCACAAAGAAAGGTGGAGAGAGAGCTGGAGGAGAGACGAGTGCCAGAGGATCTCAAACTAATCCTCAGTCTCTGCCTCAGACTGATAGAGAGAGAGAGAGAGAGAGAGAGAGAGAGAGAGAGAGAGAGAGAGAGAGAGAGAGAGAGAGCTTAAAAATATTCCAATTAACGTAGTGATATTTGAAAAGTAGTACCAGGGTTTACATCGATCCCTGAGGTTTCATGCTTTGAAAGTTATGAATCCGTGCCTAAGTAATACATCTTTGAAAAGGTCAATCAAGGTAGTATTTTGAGTGGTAAAGCCATCATGCTTGAATTGGTTGATGAATCGGCTGATGCAGTATAAGAACTGAAATGGACTGTTGGTTTGTTTTTCTCTCAATCTAGAAATGGCATTTATCTCCAGTCCAATCATCAGAGTTGTTCACCCTTGTAAATTTTCAATTTTGAACCGTTAGGGCCTATCTTTCTACTGTGATGCGCTCTCTGACCAGTCCAGTAGCAACAGAATTACTGTAAAATTACTGTGATTGTTTTACACTAATTACTGTACAATCAAGCATCTTAGATTTAATATAAGAATGATGCTAATGGTACTGTTTTTGTTATGAATCCCTCAACTCATTTCAGTAGTGGCAACACTGAAGAAGTAAAAACGTTTCACCAGACTGACCATAGTCCATAGTCCTGTCTCATACAAACCAGAGAAACCGTATCCCCTGTTAAAGCAACACGAACATTACTAATTTATTCTAATTAAAAAACAAACACAAAATGAGCACAGCTCCAGTTCAATCTTTGGCTATTCAGCCACGGCTTCATTATGAAACTGTTTGTTTTATGAATGTTTAATTTATAATAAGGAACGGGCTTTGAAATAACGGTTATGATTCATGCAAACACTGCCGGGTTTAGGGAAGAAAGAGAATAGAACAGCCTTTCAGTATTTCTCTCTCTGTCTGTCTGTCTCTCTCTCTCTCTCTCTCTCTCTCTCTCTCTCTCTCTCTCTCTCTCTCTCTCTCTCAAGAGCCATCAGACAAAATATAGCCTTGAACTTTTCAACTCTCTTTGTCATGGCTTGCTTGTGCTTTTTAGGCATTGGGGGATACCTAGATTTGTTTTAGAGAAACAAATATAGTATTTGTTTCGATAGTAATGTATTTTTATTTTTGCGCCCACTTTTAGCAAACTACACCTCATAAATTGTTTATACAGAATATATAGTCTTCATGAGCACGACATACACTGAGTATCCATTACGTAGACAGACCAGGTGAATCCAGATGAAGGCTTATTAATGACACTTGCTAAATCCACTTCAATCAGTGTAGACGAATGGGAGGAGACGGGTTAAAGAAGGATTTTTTTATGCCTCGAGAAAATCGAGACATAGATTGGTGTATGTGTGCCATTTAGAGGGTGAATGGGCAAGACAAAACATGTAATTACCTTTGAACAGGGTATGATAGTAGGTGCTAGGAGCACCAGTTTGTGTCATGGGGGGGGGCAACTCAATATTAGGAAGGTGTTCTTAAGGTTTTGTTCACTCAGTGTAGATGTTAAACAAATCCTCCATTCCAGACATTACAATGAGTCCAGACATTACAGTCCTCCTATATCCCCCCCCACCCCACCAGCCTCCTCTGAGGCAAACACACATAAAATGAAGATAAACACACAAGCGAACTCAAGCACGGACACACACACACATGCACACAGGCAGGCATGCACATGCGCACACACAAACACACACACACACACACACACACACACACACACACACACACACACACACACACACACACACACACACACACACACACACACACACACACACACACACACACACACACACACACAAACACACAGCTGTTTATCTGATGGCAATGAATCATTTGTCATTAATTGTGACACATCTCATATTGGACACAATTAAGGCTCCTGGAATCAAACTAATGAGATATAATACCACTGATGTTCTGGAAAGTAATTTGTATAGCATAGTGTGTGTTTACCCATTCATGCTGTATGTTTAGAAAAATATTGATGATTCAACGAGCCGAGGGTGAAGTCACCAACGTTCTCCACAGTTTCGAAGTATTTCTTCAGTTGTTTCTAGGTATTTTCTTAGTTGTTGGAACATTTATTTTACCCCTGTAGGGGTTGCGTAACTGGTCGCAGAGAAGTCAGGCACAGGAGAGCAAAACTGGGTAATAAACTTAGTCGTTTATTAAACAACCCAACGGTACAACCAACACAAGAGAAAATGGGCACAAATTATCCCGTAGCGCACCTGTACATGAAGTGCACAAGCACTACAATGAACAATCCCACACAAAGACATGGGGGGGAACAGAGGGTTAAATACAAAACATGTAATGAGGGAATTGAAACCAGGTGTGGAAAACACAGACAAAACAAATGGAAAATGAAAAGAGGATTGGTGATGGCTAGAAGACCGGTGACGTCGACTGCCGAACACCACCCGAACAAGGAGAGGCACCGCCTTCGGCGGAAGTTGTGACAACCCCCCAGATGCTTCAAGGTATTTTCCCAACGGCCATCCGTGAGTTATTCAGTGAACAAGTCAGTGAACACTATACGTTTCCGTAATAAGGTTAAACTAATGTAATAACACTATCACCCTAATAGGTCAAGTTGAAGTCGGAAGTTTACATACACTTAGGTTGGCGTCATTAAAACTCGTTTTTCAACCACTCCACAAATTTCTTGTTAACAAACTATAGTTTTGGCAGGACGGTTAGGACATCTACTTAGTGCATGGCACAAGTAATTTTTCACAAAATTGTTTACAGACAGATTATTTTACTTACAACTCACTGTATCACAATTCCAGTGGGTCAGAAGTTTACATAGACTAAGTTGACTGTGCCTTTACAAAGCTTGGAAAATTCCATAAAATGATGTCATGGCTATAGAAGCTTCTGTTAGGCTAATTGACATCATTTGAGTCAATTGGAGGTGTACCTGTGGATGTATTTCAAGGCATACCTTCAAACTCAGTGTCTCTTTTTTTGACATCATGGGAAAATCAAAAGAAATCAGTCAACACCTCAGAAAAAACATTGTAGACCTCCACAAGTCTGGCTCATCCTTGAGAACAATTTCCAAACGCCTGAAGGTACCACGTTCATCTGTAAAAACAATAGTATGCAAGTATAAACACCATGGGACCACGCAGCTGTCATACCGCCCAGGAAAAAGACGCGTTCTGTTTCCTAGAGATAAACGTACTTTGGTGCGAAAAGTGCAAATCAATCCCAGAACAACAGCAAATGACCTTGTGAAGATGCTGGAGGAACAGGTACAAAAGTATCTATATCCACAGTAAAACGAGTCCTATATCGACATAACCTGAAAGGCCGCTCAGCAAGGAAGAAGCCACTGCTCCAAAACTGCCATAAAAAAGCCAGACTACGGTTTGCAACTGCACATGGGGACAAAGATCGTACTTTTTGTTCTGTTCTGATGAAACAAAAATAGAACTGTTTGGCCATAATGACAATCGTTATGTTTGGAGGAAAAAGGGGGAGGCTTGCAAGCCGAAGAACACCATCCCAACCGTGAAGCACGGGGGTGGCAGCATCATGCTTTGCTGCAGGAGGGACTGGATCACTTCACAAAATAGATGGCATCATAAGGCAGGAAAATTAAGGGATATATTGAAGCAACATCTCAAGACATCAGTCAGGAAGTTAAAGCTTGGTCGCAAATGGGTTTTCCAAATGGACAATGGCAACAAGCATACATCCAAAGTTGTATGGCTTAAGGACAACAAAGTCAAGGTATTGAAGTGGCCATCAAAAAGCCCTGACCTCAATCCTATAGAACATTTGTGGGCAGAACTGAAAACGTGTGTGCGAGCATGGAGGCCTACAAACCTGACTCAGTTACACCAGCTCTGTCAGGAGGAATGGGCCAAAATTCACCCAACTTATTGTGGGAAGGTTGTGGAAGTCTACCGAAACATTTGACCCAAGTAAAACAGTTTAAAGGCAATGCTGAAAAATATTAATTGAGTGTACGTAATCTTCTGACCCACTGGGAATGTGATGAAAGAAATAAGAGCTGAAATAAATCATTCTCTCTACTATTATTCTGACATTTCACATAATTCAAATAAAGTGGTGAACCTACTTGACATAAGACAGGGAATTCTTACTAGGATTAAATGTCAGGAATTGTGAAAAACTGAGTTTAAATGTATTTGGCTAAGGTGTATGTAAACTTCCGACTTCAACTGTAGATAGACTATGCTAAGTTCTGCTAAGAGTTCAAGAAGGAATACAACTGGGATATGTCTGTAAACATTATTTTTGTCCAATAGCCGTGTTGGATTCTCATGTTGTGGGGTCTGCCCATTACGTTCTGTCTGTCTGAGGGTTAAGAGTTCAGACCCCTTTCCTTTATTTACCTTTAAAGTAGACTGTCAGCCTTGTGTCAGCCTTGTAAACAACTCAGTATTACCTGTTTCGATCACCTCTGTTTTTTATTTATTTTTATTTCACCTTTATTTAACCAGGTAGGCTAGTTGAGAACAAGTTCTCATTTACAACTGCGACCTGGCCAAGATAAAGCAAAGCAGTGCGAAACAATGGGAATGAGGTAGGTAGATTGGATGGGCTATTTACAGATGGGCTATGTACAGCTGCAGCAATCGGTTAGCTGCTCAGATAGCTGATGTTTAAAGTTAGTGAGGGAAATATAAGACTCCAGCTTCAGCGATTTTTGCAATTCGTTCCAGTCATTGGCAGCAGAAAACTGGAAGGAAAGGTGGCCAAAGGAGGTGTTTGGGGATGACCAGTGAGATATACCTGCTGGAGCGCGCGTGCTACAGGTAGGTGTTGTTATCGTGACCAGTGAGCTGAGATAAGGCAGAGCTTTAAGATGACCTGGAGCCAGTGGGTCTGGCGATGAATATGTAGTGAGGGCCAGCCGACTAGAGCATACAGGTCGGTGGTATATGGGGCTTTGGTGACAAAACGGATGGCAATGTGATAGACTGCATCCAGTTTGCTGAGTAGAGTGCTGTAAATGACATCGCCAAAGTCAAGGATCGGTAGGAAAATCAGTTTTACAAGGGTATGTTTGGCGGCGTGAGTGAAGGAGGCTTTATTGCGAAATAGGAAGCTGATTCTAGATTTAATATTGGATTGGAGATGTTTAATATGAGTTTGGAAGGAGAGTTTACAGCTAGGTATTTGTACACCTAGGTATTTGTAGTTGTCCACATATTCTAAGTCAGAACTGTCCAGAGTAGTGATGCTAGTCGGGCGGGCGGGTGCGGGCAGTGATCGGTTGAAAAGAATGCATTTGGTTTTACTAGCGTTTAAGAGCAGTTGGAGGCCATGGATGGAGTGTTGTATGGCATTGAAGCTCGTTTGGAGGTTTGTTAACACAGTGTCCAAAGAAGGGCCAGATGTATACAGAATGGTGTCGTCTGCGTAGAGGTGGATCACTATAGACACTCGGTAGCAGCTAGCTAGCAGCGATGATCCGATGCAAAGGTCCAGAGCTGATGGCAAGGATCCGGTGGAGTAGTGGATTCTAGCCGTGTTGGGGTAGAGTCCGGGAGGCATCAGCTGTGTAGCCGAGTGATCACTGAGCAGGCCAGGAGGTGGGCCTGGCTCAAAGCTAGCTTCAGGGCTGGGCCACTCAGTGGCAGCTAGCTAGCTGTGACGATCAGGAGTATTGATCCAGGGCTTACGGCAGGAATCCTGCGTTGTAGTGGAGAAAACAGTCCGATACTGGCAGGCTGGCAAGTATTATCCAGGCTAAAAACGGCTGGTGTCTGTGCAGAAAGTAAAGGCCGCTAGCAGTGGCTGACAATGACTAAATAGCTAGTTGCTAATTAGCTGGTTAGCTTCTGATGGCTAGCTTCTGATGTAGGTTCTGGCTATAAGGTCTAAAAATAGCGGATCCGTATCACATTGGATGAGGCGGGGTGCCGGAAGGTATATTTAATTGAAAAATGGAAAAGGGATGGAAAATAAATAGAAATATGTACAAAAAAATATGAAAACTACAAAATGTACACGGGAGAACGACAAACTACGTCTGCACTGCTACGCCATCTTGGTTGTAAGAGATGGCGTAGCAGTGGTTGTAAGAGATGGCGTAGCAGTGGTTGTAAGAGATGGCGTAGCAGTGGGTGTAAGAGATGGCGTAGCAGTGGTTGTAAGAGATGGCGTAGCAGTGGTTGTAAGAGATGGCGTAGCAGTGGTTGTAAGAGATGGCGTAGCAGTGGGTGTAAGAGATGGCGTAGCAGTGGTTGTAAGAGATGGCGTAGCAGTGGTTGTAAGAGATGGCGTAGCAGTGGTTGTAAGAGATGGCGTAGCAGTGGTTGTAAGAGATGGCGTAGCAGTGATTGTAAGAGATGGCGTAGCAGTGGTTGTAAGAGATGGCGTAGCAGTGGTTGTAAGAGATGGCGTAGCAGTGGTTGTAAGAGATGGCGTAGCAGTGATTGTAAGAGATGGCGTAGCAGTGGTTGTAAGAGATGGCGTAACTCGGGGAGTGTTAGCATCTTCTCTATGACCTCTATCAGTAAAACACACACAGGCAGACAGAGAAAATGACCTCTGAATTGGCCTGACACCTCTCTCCTCTCTCCCCCTCACCATAGTCCCATCTCACTCATCCCTCTCTCTCCCTTTCTCCACCACCCCTCCCCCTAGTCCCATCTCACTCACCCCCTCACTGTCTCTCACTCCCTCCCTCTTTCTCATCCCTACCTCTCCTTCTCTGAAATATTAATTGGAACAGGTTCTCTCCATGATCAATTATCCCCCTCTCCTGCCACAGGCATGGCCCGCTCTGCCATGGGGCCACAATGCATTATTAACATAAGCTCTGATAACCGTCTAAACCATTGATTTCTGTCACTCCGCTGAGCTTCGCTGAGCTCTGAGATGGATGTAGTGGAGGAGGTTTTCACCCAGCCTGTCCGTCCGTCTGTCTTTGAGAGAACGGCTGGCTGCCGGCTTCATTCCTGTAAACTAGACAGGAAAGGAAACAGAAGGCAGGTTGGAAATGGAGAGATGTCGTTATTGGAAAGGTGGCGATGTGTGGAGCGTTGGTCGTGCGCTCTACTATACAGATGTTGGATCTTAATATGATCCAGTTTGTTACAGCAGGAAAATAATCTTGCAGCAACAGGAAATGCTAATTTCTTTTTTGTAGGGGATGATGCTTTTTTTTTGTTAGGGCAAATCAAGTCTGACTTTTTAAAGTGGAAATGAATAACTTTAGAAGCCTTTTAAAACCTCAAATACACTACAAGTTCTCAGCAACAAAATAGAGATGAAATTAAGATCCTACATCTGTAGTGACCGTGGTGCTTGATTTTTACTGGTTTGTCGAACAACCAACCAATCACTCACTCAATCAGTATCAATAATCACCTCTCAGCTGGTTCCCGTTTCAATTGCTCTGAAATGAGCTTCCT